>CAJHIA010000012.1:1200000-1792904 GCA_905066765.1 Sclerotinia trifoliorum | reverse complement strand
CCCTAACCCTAACCCTAACCCTAACCCTAACCCTAACCCTAACCCTAACCCTAACCCTAACCCTAACCCTAACCCTAACCCTAACCCTAACCCTAACCCTAACCCTAACCCTGTAATTAAAGACTTTTAATCTATTTTCGGAATTATAGAAATCTGTTATATAAGATTTTGTAGTTAAATTATCTTTTTAAGGAATTAGTTACAAAAAAAATTTAATATTCTAATAATAATAAATAGATTAATTAATTAAATATATTTATATAATATTATTCTAAAAAATATAATCTGTTAATAATTTAATATATATATTTCTAAGGAATATAATCAATATATATAATATATCAAAAAAAATAATTTTGAATCGAGATAAATTATTTATTTTGAAATTTTGGATTATATTAATAATATTATTAGATATAAAAAAGAAATTATTGATAACTTTTTATTTATAAATAAATAAATAAAACAATTAAATTAAATAATTAAAATTTATTTATAATATTATATTAATTACAAATAAGATAATTAAATTGAATTATTATTTTTGATTCAATTTGTATATAATTCATTAAAAATAGAAATAATAAAAACTATATTAATTTATATTAACTTCAGATTCTATTTAATAGTATATCAAATGATATTATTGTAAAATAAAAATATAAATAAAGTTATAAAGAATATTGAAAAAATTAAAGATTTACAAAAACAATTCTTTTTAAATTTATAATTTATAATTTTAAAAACAATAATATATTATAATATATTATATAATCTAATATTTATATTTAAAAAGAGAAATAAAATTTATTTTTTCAAAAAATATATAAACAAAACAATTTAATGATAAATTAGATTACAAAAAATTAAGATTATTCAAAATCGATAAAATAATTAGATTAATCAATTATAGATTAAAATTATTATATATTATAAATATCCATTTAATATTCTATATATCCTTATTCGAATTAATATTATTAAAAATATTTAATATATCTATAACAGAAATCGAATTAATCAATTCAAATGTTATATATAATATCGAAATAATATTAGATTATAAATATATCAAAAACAAAATTAAATATTTGATTAAATAATTGAAGTTTCTATATTCGAAGAATATTTAAGAATTAAAAAAAAACCTTAATTGTTTTAGAAAACTGAAAGTATTTTATTAGTGATATCTAAAGTTATCCAAATCGGATTATTAGGATCTAAAAATCGAAAAAGAAGAATCGGGAAAAAGTGTTATAAAAAATTGTTTTAGAATTAAAAATAATAGATAATGAAATCCTTTTTTTTTAATAATTTTTTCTTTAAATCTTTCTTTTTTCGAATTTTTCAATTTATTTATTGTTTTAAATTTCGATGAATTATTTCATTATTATAAATTTGAAGAAATTTGTATTATTTATATAATTATATTAAACAAAAATAATAATTATAATTAAATTAATCATTTTCTTTTTCTTTTTATTCAAATATTTCTATTTTTAAATTAGATTATATATATCTATAATAAAAGAATTTATAAAATTATATTTAATTTTTTAATATATATATTTATTATATCAAAAAGAATTCTTTTTTGAAATAATATAAATATAAGAATTATTTTCGTAATAGATATATAAAGATATAATATCTTTTTAAAATTCGATTAATTTTATAAACTTAATTCATTTTTTATATTTCTTTGATTATATAAATAATATAATAAAAGAAAAGAAAATCTATTTTACAAAAATTTATAAAATCAATAAATAAAATTATTATAAAAGTTTAAAATAAATACTAAATTAAAAAAAAGATAATATTATAAAATAACAATCAATCTATTTATATAAATTTAAATCTTATCAAAAAGTAAAACAATTTATATACAAATTTATATAATAAACATTTTATATAATCTTTTTATCTTCAATAAATTTGAATATATAATCTAATAATAATTATATAATAAATTATAGGATTTAAAAGATCTAAAGAATCTGTAACGATCTGATTGAAGCAACGATTATTTGAGGTTTCGTATAATTGATAGTTGTAGATTAAGATTATTAATTATTGATTATTTATTTGAAAATGAATTCGTTATTAGATCAATTGGAATATAGATAAACTAATTGATAACTAAGTTGAATACGAAGCTCTTAAACTATGAAACTATTTTGATTATATACTAATGAATGAAAGAAACTCTGTAGAACCCAAAAGCTTCAAAAAGCTTTTGAAGCTCTAAGAGCTCTTCAAGTTCCTAGGGCTCCTCCTTACATGATTGATTCTGAGGCCTTTCCTTTCCTGGAATACTTGTCCTAGGAACTTTCCTCTAGGAACCACTGTCTTAGGATACGATATCCTCTAAGATGATTGTCCTACTACAACTGATTAACTAGAACACTTATCCTATTCTAATACAATTGCCTAGGATACTTATCCTAGGAATCCTGGGGTCCTATTCGTAGGTGATTAAGCCCCCTGAAAGCAACAGTTAAATCACATCCCCTCTGTAATCGACATATGAATCACCGACATCAATAATACTACTATAATCTAATCCGTGAATCGTGACAGGTCTCTAGGGTCGGGATTCGAGCTGATGTATAGGTACCATCCTTGGTGTTTTTCTAAAAACCCTTGGCAGAAGGTAGAGGACTTTGAAAAATTGCGACCCAACTTTAAGGACTCATATGAGAAAGCCATGAATCTGCTATATACAGACAAACCTAACGAGAATTCTAATTGTTTTAAAGGTTCGCTTATTCTCCCTCTGCTTCTTTGCTCAACATCATGCTCATATTTCCGTAGTTGGCCTGCTCCTGAAAGAAATGCTTGCGTATATCTGGGCAAAAAGTAATAACCAAAAACGGATAAGCATAGCCGAAGCTTTACAGCATGCTTTATGGGGTTCTCTACTCGATAACGAAGGAGATCAGCCTTCCAAAAGAACAAAGCATTCTTAGCCTTTGGTATGATGGCTATTTAGCGGATACGATAGAAATAGTTTTTTCTAAGGAACAGTTATTGTATACTCAATTTCTATTTGATGATTGATAGATATTACTCGACTAAATTTTTAAAAACATAAAGATCAATTTCTTAAATAATCTCAAAATCAATAAAAATATATTAAACCCTTTATATACCTATTTTAATAACTCAACAATTATTTATTATTATAATTTAAAAATTATTATACAAGAAATATCAATTGGAAGAACAGAAATCATATATTTCAAAAATCAATAAGATTATTATAATAATTATAATATTTTTTATTATTATTATTATTATCATCATTACCAGGGGCCTGCGCCCCCCGGACCCCTGGCTTTTCGAGAAAGTCTAATGAAAATTTAAGTTTTAAAAAGTTTATAATAAATTTAAATATTGAATATATATCAAAGTATTATTATAAGGTAACAATCAATCTGTTTATATAAGCTTAGGCCTTATTGAAAAGCAAGACAATTTGTATACAAATTTGTATAGTAATCGTTTCATATAGTCTCCTTATCCTCAATAAGCTCGGATTTATAATCTGACCTAAGAGATTATATAATAGACTCTATATATACAAGAATACAAATCGTAGATCTATATGAATCGTAGATCTATACAATTTATAGAATACAAAGATTTATATAAACCAGAAAGGTTTTCTATATATAGAAGCTTCATATTCAAGATTAATCATTTAATATAATCTACTATTAGTTACGAATTGCAACCATTGATATTATTTAAAGCCCTTGCTTGACGCCTAGTTATAAACCCTTCGAGGATCCAGGCCACTTCTATATGATCTAGATCACATCCCTCGTAACAAGTATATTGTGAGAAAGTTGGAATTATAAACCAAATATATAAAGGTTTTTAACTAATCAATTACATAACCTCTTATAATTAAATATAAAAGAAAAGCTTTTTATCTTTTCTTTTTATAATCTTCAACCTTATATATATATATATTTGAATCCATATAATACTAATCCCAAAACCATTATGAACCCTGTTTTATTTATAAATAATATATTACAATATAATCTAATTCAACTTTCTCTTCCAATTCCCTTCTCACAACATGCTATCGGGATATATATATCTCGACCTATCACTTTTACAATATAAGGATGCTTCTTATAAGCTATATATAACGATCTGATTGAGGCAGTAGCTGTCTCAGGGTTTCGTCTGGTTGGTAGTTGTAAATTAAGGTTAATAATCATTGATTATCTATTCGAAGGTAAATACATTATTAGATCAATTGGAATATAGGTAAATTAATTGATAACTAAATTGAATACAAAGCTTCTAAATTATGAAACTATTCTGATTATATACTAATCCATTTCGGGAGCCTTCAGAAGTCTATATTTCTAAAGGCTTTAAGAAGTCTAAAAAAGCTTACATTTTTAAAAGCTTTATTATATAATTAGGAAAAGATTATATATCCAAGCTTGTTAAAAATGAGGAGATTATATAAAGCGATTGTTATACAAATTAGTATATAAATTGTTTGGCTTTTTAAAGAGATCTAAATTTATAAAAATAAATTGATTATTATTTGTAATATTTTATAAAATGATTTCATAATATTATCCTTTTTTTAATTAAATATTATCTTCAATTATTTATAATTAGTATATAATTTATTAATTTTCATTGTTCTATATTTTGATTCTTTTTTTTATTATAAATGATTTACAATCTAACAAAATTTATCAAAAGAATAAAAAGAAGTTCTGTTTTATAATTGAAATCAAGAATTCTAATATCAAGATGATTTTGTATATCTATTGTTGTACAGAGAATCTTTGTTATATAAAAATTCTGAATAATTCACAAAAGACTTATTATTCCGAATATATACGATTTTGTATTCTTTATAATACAAAACAATATTTGGAAGATAACTAGAATAAGGAAGTTCTTTGAATGAATAATTGGGAATTCTTAAATAAATAAAAGAAGAAACTTTGTAAAAAAGAAGAAAAGATTATAATTAAAATTCTTCATTTTCGGAAATAATAAGATTATTTGTAGGATCGTTGTAAAAAGATAATTAAACGAGATCTCAAATATCTTGATGAATTAGATACTTTGAAAGAGAAGAAGAGAAAGGAAAAAAAGGAAATTGTTGTATCTTCGATATTTATTGTTAATTCTGACTCTTTTGATCAATTTGATCAATTTGATCAATTAAGCTTTAATCAATTTAATCAATTTGATCAATTTGATCAATTATCAATTGATCTTATCAATCTTAACGAAATTTCTACAAACGATTTCGATTCTTTCGATCTTTTTTTGTAAAAAACGATGAATTCTTTTTTTTTTTGAATAAATCCAGATTCTATTAACGAAATTCCTGAAACTTTTTCAAATGTTTAATCTTTTTTTTAAGTTTTTATATATTTTCAGAATCAAAATAATCTTCTTATTTTATTAAATATTTGATTTTGTTTTTAATATATTTACAATTTAATATCTTTTTCATTTTATATTTGATATTTTGATTTATAAATATAATTACTATTTTAGAAACTTTAGATACTTTTAGAAATACTAATTTGAATAAAGATATATAAAATATTGAATATATATTTATACTTTTTGATAATATCAATTTATAATTCAAAAATCCTTTAACTTTCTTGATTTTGAATAATTCAAATTTTTTATAATTCAATTTTGTATTAGATCTTTTTGTTTCGATATTTTTCTAAAATAAATAAACTTTATTCTCTTTTTTTAATATTGATTTTTGATTATATTTTCAATTGTAATAATATATATTTCTTTTGACAACGAATTTCAATTTTATTATTATTTTTTTATAGATTTCTTTAAATCTTTTTGTTTATATTATTATAAATTAGTTTTCTATTTTTATAATCTTTAATTTGTAATATATAATCAGTTTGTATTTATAATTGATATAATTCGAAATGATTTGTATCATTTCTGATACTGAATTATTATATATGAATTATACTAAAAATAAAAGTTCTATTCAATTATTCTATTGATAATTTATATAATATCAAAGGTAAATTTCAATAATTTAATTTATTCTTTTATTTTTTTTATTGATTTATAAATAAAATATAATGAATATTTTTCTTTTTACTTTTAATAATACTATTAAAGTAATTCAAAATTTCGAAATAAAAAGTTTATTCTTATCAAAGAGTATTTCCTTTGATAATTTATATATTATAATAACCTTTTTCAAAAATATAAAAGTTAGTATTTTTACAATTAATATTATTTAATATAATACAAATATCAGATACTTCGTTAATCTATCTATTATAATAAAAAGATAATTATATATTATCTTTATTATTAGATTCTTAAATTTTGATAATAAATCTATGAAATCCTATAATATTGATTTTCATAATATAAATAATATTTCGATAATATTCATTTATTTATAAAGAGTATAATAAGAAATCTTATTTCTAATATAGATATTATATTCAATAATCACTTTATTGATTATATTACAAAATCCTAAACTTCAATATTGTCTTTTAATTCTTAAATATATTCTTTATACTCTTTGATATTTATAAACTAACAATATATATTGTTTTGTAATATATTCAAAAACGATATTATTTAATAATCAAATCTTATTTTCTATTCGAAGCAATCTATCAACAATTATTAATAATTCTGATTATTTGATACCTTCTTTATCTTATTATATTTTTATAAATTTATCTTTCCAGATTTCTATGTTACAAGGTAACAGTCAACCTGTTCATATAAATTTAGGCCTCATCAAAAAGCGAAGCAAGTTGTATACAAATTTGTATGGTAAACGCTTTATATAATCTCTCTATCCTCAACAAGCTCGGATATATAATCTGATTGTAGTTATATAATGGATTATAGAATCTAGAGGATCTAAAGAATTGTATTTTAGATTTATTAGATCCTTATAATTCAATTAATATAAAGGTTTATATAATTAGAAAAGGATTCCTTTTGTAAAGCTTTATATTCAAGATTAATCATTTAGTATAATTTACTATTAATTATGAATTGCAATTATTGATATTATTTTAAAGTTTCTATTTGATATTTAATTATAAACTATTTGAGGATTCAGATTATTTCTATATGATCTAGATTATATTCTTTGTAATACTTTGAGTATTATTATTGCTTCAAATATTAATTTGACGAAGTAATATTATATCTTTTCAGATTCCTCAATTTAGCAATTCAATTTCAATTACTTCAAAAGATATAAATCAAAATGAAGATATCGTTATAGAAAGAATAAAGGATCCTAAAAAGATTATTATTATCGAAATTCTCAAAATCGTTCTATTCGATAAATTTATAAATTATCGATAAAAATTGGAAACCTTTTTACTTCAATTTGAGATCTATTTTGAATTCAATAAAGATAAGTTTTATTACAATATTGATAAAAGCATTTGAACGATTTTCTATCTTAAAAAAGAAATCTCCAAATGGATTCAATTTTATTTTAAAGATTATTTTATTCATTTGAATAATCCCAAGAAACGAATATATCCAATATAGATTATCTTTGAGATATTTGTAGGATTCAAAAAGGAAATATAACGAATATTCAGAAATATCAACAAACTATATAATATTGAATCCAAGATTTATAATTTCAAACAAATAAGATTAGTAATAAAATATATTATAGAATTCAGATGATATATAAATATTATAAAATAAAAAGAGAATACTATAATAAACTATTACAAAAAAGGGCTTAAAATAAAGATCAAATTAAAATTGGATTATAATTATATTTGGGAAGATCTGAACGAATTAATTAAGGAATTGATCAAAACGAATAAAATACTTTACGAATATCAAAGAAAATATCGATCCTTCAACTTTTATAGAAACCGAGATTGTAATAAATATTATAAGAACAAAGGAAGATTTCGAAATCATTGATAATTGTATAAGGATTCAATACAATTGAATATAATTTTTAGAAACAAATTATCTAAAGAGGAGATAGATCGAAAATGAAAGAATAAATTATACTTTGAATATAACGAATCGAATTATTAATTCAAGGATTATCAAAACAGGAAATCGTAAGGCCAAAAAGGGTATTATAAGAAAACCAAATTCAGAAAAAACCAATTCAATATTATCTTTGTATCCCTATTATTTATATTCGATATAATCGAAGATGATAATTACAAATAAGAACAATATCAAAAGGAAATCGATGTAATATTTTAAGATCAAAAAGACCTGAACAAAATAGATCGATATAAATTGAAATGTTTCCGAACTTTATTATTTTCTTTAATCAAAGGAAATCTAAAAGAAATACTATCAATAGAATATACAATAATGAGCTAAATAGTTTGTTATAATAATTTCTATAGAATTTATTTGTTAGATAAAGAAACTACAGGATAGTTTCCTTATAAAAAAAGAAAAAGAAATATTTCGTTATATGATTATCAAAATGATCAATTATACAAAATTGATTAAATCGATCAAATCGATCAAATTGATTAAATTGACCAAATTGATCAAATTGATCAAAACAAAACTATAAATCAGAGATAACTAAATATTGTAGATCAGATAGAACAGATTTATTATAATATTAAGATAAATAAACAAAAAATATAAATTATAATCGATTCAAAAGTTATAGGGAATTTTATTGTATTAGGAATTGTGAAGTATTTGGGAATACAATTCTAAATGAAATAATCTTTATATCAATTACAATTAATTAATAGATAATTAATAGGATTAAATAGTAAGATTTTGTAAAAGATTTATTTAATATAGATAAATATAAATTAATATAAAGAGATTATCTAATTCGATATTGTTCTATTAAGAAATCAATAAATCATTTTGGGAATGTTATAATTAAAAATATATAATCTTAGAATTAATTGGGTTATTGAAATTATAAACTTTCTAAATAAAAGCGATTATTATAATATACTAAAGCTTATAAGATTGAATATATATGATAAAGAATTGAAAACAAACAATATTATTGATATAAGATATTTAATTCAAAATCTTTTATTAATAATAAAGAAAGATGAACTTTTTATACAAATGAAGAATAAATAGAAGGAATTGTTTTATATCATCTTTATATAGAAATAAAAAAGAGTATCAATATCAATATAATATTAGAAATACAAAAAGTTATTCGAAAAAAGAAAAAACTATAAGGCTTTATCAAAATACAAATTATAGGATTATAAGATAGTATTGGAAAAAGACAAAACGTTTCTATTCGGATTAATCTATTAGATATCAAAGTTGGAATTAAAAATGTTTAGAGAATACATCGATGATATATTAAAAAAGAATTGAATTAAAGAATCAACTTTATAAGTAATTAGCTTTATATTATATATATTCAAAAAAGATAATATTAAAAGATTATATATAGATTATTATAAGTTTAATAATATAATAATCAAGGATCGATATCTATTTTCATTAATTATAGAATTAAAGGATCGATTAAGAAAAGCAAGGATTTTTTCTAAATTTGATTTAAGGAATAGATTTCATTTAATCAAAATAAAAAAAAATAAGGAATGGAAAACAATATTTAGAATTCGATATAGATTATACGAATACCAGATTATATTATTCGGATTAATTAATGTATTAGTAATATATATACGATTAATCAATAATATATTAAAGAAGTATCTGGATATCTATTATATATATTATTTGAATAATATCCTTGTATTCTCCAAAACGAAAGAATAATATATATTGAATATATATAAAATATTAAAATATTTAAAAAAAGTAAATCTTCAATATAAATTTAACAAATACAAATTTTATATTATAAAAACAGAATTCTTAGATTACATAATCTTTTCAAAAAACCTCAAAATAAATCTTAATAAACTAAAAGCAATTCAAAATTAAAAACTATTGAATAGTATAAAGGAGATACAATCTTTTTTGGGATTCATCAACTTTTATTAATAATTCATTAAAAATTATTCCAAAATAATTATTTCAATATCGGAAATCACCAAAAAGAATCAAAAGGAGTTTTAGTAGACTTTACAAATACAAAAAGTATTCGAAAACCTCAAAAAAACCTTTATCAAAGAATCCATTCTTTTAATCTTCAATTCAGAATTATTAATAATTATAGAAATAAATACTTCAGATTATACAATAGAAACTATATTAAGTCAATCCGGTTCAAATAAGAAATAACAATTAATTATCTATTATTTACAAAAGTTATCATCAGTTGAATTAAATTACAAAATATACAATAAGGAATTATTAACAATAATAGATACATTTAGAAAATAAAGAATATATTTAAAAAAATCAAAATATATAATATAAATATATATAAATTATAAGAATTTGGTTTATTTCATTATAATAAAGGAATTAAATCGATAGCAAATCAGATGATCAGAGATTTTAATAATCTATAATTTCAGAATTTCATATATCAAAGAGAACGAAAATGTTAAAGTAAATACTTTTAATTAGAAATCAGAATATTTATAAAACAAAACTTACAAAATATATATAATATTAAAATAAAAAGATAATATATTAATATATAATAAATTATAATTAATTATTATTTTCAAATTATTGAATAAGATAATCAAATTGTAATTATTATTCTATTACAAAAATAATACTATTATATAACAAATTCTAAAAAAACTAAAACTAAAATTTATAATCAAAAAAGAAATAATCTATTTCTATAATAAGATCTATATTTTTATTAGAATAACAAAAGATTTTATCAAAGAATAATACAAATTATTAATATATAAATATTAGAGAATAATCAGAATATTTGTAAGATTACAATAAGAAGTATATTTCCTAAAGATGAAAACAATAATTGAAAGAATAATTAGGAAATGTAATATTTATATACAAAACAAAGCTATTAAATATACTTTATATAATCAATTCAAAACCCTCGATTTATCTTCGAAATTATAGAAATCTATTATATAAGATTTTGTAATTAAATTATCTTTTTCTAAAGAATCAATTACAAAAAAAGAGTACAATATTATTCTAATAATAATAAATAAATTAATCAAATACATTTATATAATATTATTCTATAAAATATAATTTGCCGATAATTTGATATATATATTTCTAAGGAATATAATTAATATATATAATATACCAGAAAAGATAATTTCAGATCGAAACAAACTATTTACTTTGAAATTTTGGATTATATTAATAGTATTATTAGATATAAAAAGAAAGTTATCGATAACTTTCCATTTATAAACAAATAAGCAAATAAAGCAATTAAATCAAACAATGAAAATCTATTTACAATATTATATTAATTATAAATAAAATAATTGGATTAAATTACTATTTTTGGCTTAATTTATATATAATTTATTAAAAACAGAAATAATAAAAACTATATCAATTTATACTAATTTCAGATTCCATTTAATAATATATCGAATAATACTATTATAAAATGAAAATATAAATAAAACTATAAAGAATATTAAAAAGATCAAAGATCTATAAGAATAACTCTTTCTAGATTTACAATTCATAATTTTAAAAATAACAATATATTACAATATATTATATAATTTGAGATCTATATTTAAAAAAAGAAATAAAGTTTATCTTCTTCGAAGAAATATATAAATAAAACAATCTAATAATAAATTAAATTACAAAAAACTAAGATTATTCAAAATCGATAAAATAATTGAATCAATTAATTATAAATTAAAGTTATCACATATTATAAATATCTATTCAATATTTTATATATCCTTACTCGAATTAGCATTACTAAAAACACTTGATATATTTATAACAGAAATTGAATCAATCAATCCAAACACTATATATAATATCGAAATAATATTAGATTATAAATATATTAAAAACAAAATCAAATATTTAATTAAATAATTGGATTTTTTATATTCAAAGAACACTTAAAAATTAAAAAAAGATTTTAATTGTTTTAGAAAACTGAAAGTATTCTATCAACGATACTCAAAATTGCTCAAATCAAATCATTAAGATCCAAAGAATCGAAAAAAGAAGAATTGGGAAAAAGCATTACAGAAGAATCGTTTTTAAAATCGAGAACATTAGATAACAAAACCCCCTTCTCCTTTTCAACAATTCCTTCTTTTAAATCCTTTTTTTCTTCGAACTTTTTTAATTCATCTATTGTTTTCAGGCCTCGACGAATCATTTCATTATTACAAATTTGAAGAAACTTGTATTATTTGTATAATTATATTAAACAAAAAACAATAACTATAATCAAATTAACTATCTTCTCCTTTTCTTCATTTAAATACTTCTATTCCCAAATCAGATTATATATATTCATAACAAAAAAGCCTATAAAATCACATTTGACTTTTTAATATATATATTCATTATATCGAAAAAAATTCTTTTTCGAAACAATATAAATACAAGAATTATCTTTACAATAAGTATATAAAAACATAATATCTTTTTGAAATTCGATTAATTTCGTAAACTCGATTTGTTCTTTATATTTCTTTAATTGTATAAATAATATAATAAAAAAAAAAAAATCTATTTTATAAAAAACCTTATAAATCAATAAGCAAGATTATTATAAAAATTTGAAATAAGTATTAAATTAAAAAGAAGATAATATTATAAAGTAATAATCAATTTATCTATATAAATTTAGATCTTATCAAAAAACAAAGTAAATTATATATAAATTTGTATAATAAATACTTCATATAATCTCTTTATCCTCAATAAGTTCGAATATATAATCTGATTATAATTATATAATGGATTATAAGATCTAAAGGATCTAAAGAATTGTATTCTAAATTCATTAGATCCTTATGATCTAATTGATATAAAGATCTATATAACTAAGAAAGGATTCCTTTTATAAAACTTTGTATTTAAAATCAATCATTTAATATAACCTACTATTAATTACGAATTACAATTATTGATATTACTTTAAAGCTTTTACTTGACATCTAGTTATAAACCATTCGAGGATCCAGGCCACTTCTATATGATCTAGATTATATCCTTTGTAATATTCTATTGATTTGTTTTTTATAATAACAATTTCCATTAGATTAAAAATAAGATTTCTATTTAATAAGGATTTCAAGATTGTTGTTTTTTGATAGATTTTATTGTTTTTATAATCTAATAATCTATTTAAAGTATTTGTTTTTATATTATCTTTTCCTTTGATATATTTAATTATCAGATCAAATCCTATTAATTTCTCAATTTATTTAATCAATCTACAATTATTCAAGATTTTAATAATAATAAAGATTCGAAGATTTATATAATCAGTATAAATAATTATTGAGAATTTAGTTTTTTAAAGATAAATCTTTTAATATTTTAATGTTTTTATAACAATTATAAATTCTTTTTTATAAATATTATAATTCTATTTTGTTTTGTTTATTTTGTTTAAATAATAAATAATAAAATATAATTTTTTATTATCATCTTTTTATAAATAAATTCCTACTATATAAATATCAAAAATATCTATCTCGATAATACTTTCTCGATTATTATAATAATTATAAAGGATAAATTCCCTTATAAATCTATTCTTGATTTTCTAGAAAACTTATTTTATCTTTTCATTTTATATAAAAATTATTTCTTTTTTGATTATTTTGATAAAAGATTCTATCATTTTCGAGAAATCTTTTATAAATATTTGATAAAAATTGATGAATTCTAATATAGATTGTATATCCTTGATATTCCTGAATCGTTTTTAATTCCTTACCTTTTTTGTTTTCTTAAAATTTATATTCATTTATTCTAATTGAATAATATATCCTAAAAATGTTACTTTTTGTATTCCAAACTTGTATTTCAATAATTTGAATCTTGAATCTACTTTTTTAAATATTTCAAATACTTTTAATATATATCCTTCATATTCCTTTTTTTTTTAAAAAAAGATTAGAATATCATTCAGATAATAAATTACAAATAAATTAAACTTCTTAAATATCTTATTGTTTTATTATTGATATATAATTAATATATTAATTAAATTAAATAATATAATTATATATTCCTATAAATCTGATAATAATATAAAGATTATTTTCTATTTGTAATTTTCTTTTATCTATATCAAATTAAAAGTATTTCTTTGATCCAATTTCATATAAATTATTGTTCTATTCAATTTATCTTTAAATTTCTAAATTTTTGATATTGAATATATATCTTTAATTGTTTTATCATTAATTCAATAATAATCTTTATAAAATTAATTATTTAAATTACTTTTCTTGAATATCAATAATATATTGAATATACAAAAGAACTTGGATTTTCTAATCTATTCTTTTTTTTCAATTTTAATTTTATATTCTTTTTATATTTGTATAATATTAGAATTATATAATTTTAACTTTTCAATAAAGAATACAAATCCTTCTTTGAAATTGATTTCATAATCTTAAAACTTATATTCTAATAAGATTTTTAAATCTTATAAATCTTCGAAGAACTTAACAAATCTTTTGTATTATATTAAAATTCCTTTTTTATTGATTTTATCGATTAATAAAGGATCCGTTATTATTATAATATAATATTTAATTTTTCTGGAAATCTATTCCTTCGGATTATATAATTATTTGCTTTTGCAATTACAATAATCGAATGTTAAGGTATCTTTTATCCAATCGATATTTGAATTGTGTTTTTTAATCTATAGAGTTCCGAGGATAATTATATATTTGTTTAATAATGTTAAATTCATTTTGATCTATTCGATATATCTATTTGATATAATCATCTTGATAATATTGATTTTTTTATATACTCAATTATCAATTTCAATTTTCTTTCTTTTTAACAATATCAATTAATAAAGGTCTTATTTTAATTCTATAAGAATTCTATTTTCTTTTACGAAATTAAGATTTATAAATATATCTATAACTTTAAAATCAATTAAAACATTAATCTATTGATTCTTTAATCTGATTTCTATAATTAATTATTCGATTCTTATAATATCATTAAGTTCTAATAATAATAATTTGTTAATTTGTTCTTCAATAAAAAGATTCAATTATATATACTAATATTTATTTATATTCAATAATCGATAAAATATAATAAATAATAATTCTATTAATCCTATTTAAAAATCTCGATAATAATTTCGGTTTAATACTTCTTTATTATCTTTATCGTGTCACGAAATCATTTTATAGAGTGTTACGGGTAACAATCAACCTGTCCTTATGAGCTTAGACCTCCCTGAAAAGCCAAGCAAATCTGTATACTAATTTGTATGGCAACCGCTTTATATGGTCTCCCCACCTTCAGCAAGCTCGGACATATGGTCTGATCCTAATCATATAATAGAGCCTCCAGGAGCGTAGGCTCCCATAGGCTCCTTGAAGCCCTCAGAAATGTAGGCTCCTGGATGCTCCCGAAATGGATTAGTATATAATCAGAATAGTTTCATAGTTTAAAAGCTTCATACTCAACTTAATTATCAATTAGTTTACCTACATTCCAATTGATTTAGTAACGTATTCACCTTCGAATGGATAACCAGTGATTATTAGCCTTAACCTACAATTACCAACCATACGAAACCCTGAGGCAGCCGCTGCCTCAACGAGATCGTTACATATCGATCCTTCATTAAATACAACAAATCCCAATTTGTAATAGAATCTTTTATATCTCTTCAATTTCTAAATTATATTTATTATATTCCTATACTTCATTTGAGAATAAAGAATTTATATCTATAATATATCTTCTAATATCACTTATTTTAATATTTTCTTTAAATATTATATAATAAATATCATTATATATTATTATATAAAATATTAACAAAATAAAATAATTATAAATTCTTTATTTTTTAATAAAATCAGGTTTTCCTTCTTTATAATAATATTATATCTATTTCTTATCTAAATAACTAATTAGATATTATAACTCATTTTCCCGAAGTAAATAATAAGACTCAATTGTTTATTGATCCTTCTCGAATTTCTCGATTAATTCTTCATCTTTTAGTTCGAAATCTTTTGAAAATTCTTTTTCATAATTGATATTGTTTTCAATACTAATTCTAAAATTTTGATTATTGATATTCAATTCCTTTAATTATTCAAAGTTGAATTGAGATAGATCTCTTTCTAAATAATCCTATTTCCTTTAAACTTTTTTTCAAGATCCCTATTTCTCGAAAACCTTGTTTTTTGTTTTCAAATCTTATTTGTTTCTTATTCTTTATAATGAATAATTTCTTCTTTTGAAAACAATTTCGGAATATATATTTGTTTTTCTTATAGATATAATATAAATTATTCTCTTTATATTTCTTTTTTTTATTAATATTTAAATTGTTTGATTTTATTTGATATTATTCGATATCATTCAATTCTATTAGATTACTAATATTATAATGTCTATTCTGACGATGAAATCTTTAGAACTTTTTGCTTTCCTAAATGATTCTTTTTTTCTTCATTTATTGTTTATAAAATCGATTATTAATGAAAATAAAGATTTCGATTAATTTGAAAAGGTTAAATGATTTCGGAGCTTTTATTAGTTTGTTTTTAATAATATTCTTTAATTCTTTATAGAATTATAATTTTAGATAATTATTATTTTATATAATATATTCAATATATTATTGAAATTTAATAATATAAACTATAATTAATCTGATCTATTTGAATTATTATAATACTCTTTCAATTATATAATTAAGGTTTATTTCTCTGAATACCCTATCAAATCCCTATCTGAATAATTCATAATTAAAAAAGAAATAATAAATCTCAGATTTTATACTTTCGTTCAATTGATTATTGATAATTTTGATTATTAAATTATTGAAAAATGATTCAATTTAATTGAATATAATTCTACAAAAAAAGAAGATTAATTATAAAATCTTTTATATAAAAGTTAAGAAAAGTTGTTTATTAAAAATATAATAAAGATCAATTTGTATAATAAAAGTTCGATATTTATTATAATCTTTATAAAATAAATTAAAGATAAATATCTGAATTATTTATCGATATTCTATAATAATGATAATCTGAACAAAAGTCTTGATTGGGTTGAATAAAGACAATTTGATGAATTATTAATTAGAAATTATTATATTGTATATAATTTAATTATAATAATACTCAAAATATAATGATCTAATTAAAACAACAATTATTTTAAAGTTTTGTTTGATTAATAATTATAGATTAAGATTAATAATCATTAATTATTTATTCGAAAATGAATATATTACTAAATCAATTAGAATATAAATAAACTAATTGATAATTAAATTGAATACAAAATTTTTAAACTATGAAATTATTCTGATTATATATTAATCCATTTTGAGAATCTTCAGAAACCTACACTTTTGAAAGCTTCAAGGAATCTAAAGGAACCTATACTTCTGAAGATTTTATCATATGATTAGGAAAAGATTATATATCCGAACTTGCTGAAAATAAGGAGATTATATAAAGCGATTGTTATACAAATTAGTATACAAATTGCTTGGCTTTTCAGGGAGGTCTAAGTTTATAAGGACAGGTTGACTGTTACCTGTAACACTCTATAAAATGATTTCGTGACACTATAGTTCTTCAATTGTAGATTCTAAGGAATATAATTGACTTTGTTTATTCAGCTCTTATAAGGCTCTTGTATATCACAATATCAACTTGTTTTTAATAATTAAAATTTAAAAATTTTATTTAAAAATTTTATCTTATTTATATTATTTATAATGTTATTTATAATATAATGTAATATTTGTTATTATTATTATAAGTTGAATAATTTCAATAGAGTTGAATGATTTTAAATGAATAATTTTAATAAAGTTGAAAAAAGTTCTAAATCAGATTTGTCTGAGGTTATAAGGCTTATATCAAGCTTTTTGTTAGATTATTTACTGTGGTATTTACTGTGTATTTACCGGGGTATTTTAGACCAATCAGATTGTCAGGATCGCGATTCATTTAAACGAGTTTCTCATTTTCTATAATCTACACCAGGTAAATTACAATACACTATATATACAACAAGGTTTTGATATCGACAAGCCGACAATCAGAATTATTATAACTTTGTATTACAGATAGTATGATCATAAAATACATAAACAATCTTGAGATAGGTAATCTATAAGAGTATATAGAATAGTATTAAAGTAAGTAAGCTTGCTCTTGATCTTCATCACCTCGTGTTTCCTTCCGTGGACCCCGCGCAGTGAGCTCAATGGTAAGATCTTGGTAAAATGTTCTGTGCTGATAGGAAGCACCCTTCTTAATGGCGAACTTCTTCTGCTAGCAATTATATGTAGACGATGTTTGAGAGTCGTGGTTGACCGTAACTAAGAATAATCTTGCTGTGACATCCATTAATCGGGTCAGTCCCTCATCTACTTTGGTATTTTTATGGTAGTCAGTCAGCTCAAATCGGTACTCACCCAGTTTTCTCATTTGCAGCTTCCGTCTCTCCATCAACTCCTCATTCTCATCTCTTCCCCAAAAACATGTTTCACAATCATCCGCATATGCCATGCTGGACTTCCGATGCTGAAATGCTTATTCGTTCTTGTTCATCGAAAGTTGTTGTGGTGACTTGTGGGGGGTAAGCTCTATGATTTCAGGTTGTGTAGTGAGTGATTTAGCGGGGTCAAGCGAACATCAAAAAGATTAAAACTTTAAAGATTTCATCTTCATCGCCTTGATCACAATTTACTCTAATGCCTATTAATTCCATCACTCCAGTCAATGAATGCTGTCTTGCCCTTGATTTTATATTTACTCGCGTCGGGTGGGCAGATGAAGCAAGAAATGAAGCTGGAAATTATTTTTGGTTTGAAACAGCATGGTTTCCTGCGAGGCATTGCGCACAAGTCTACGAAAGTCCTGGGGATGCAAACTTGGACGCTGGATTTCGGCGTTAGACTAAAACGTTAGGGAAAACAAAATCTTCTTAAAAACTTTCCGAGAGGCTTTCCTAAAGACTTTCCTAAAGACTTTCCTAAAGACTTGACTATCACCCAATTGACAGAAGCTTGCTTTCCTCGTCGTTGAGCCGATTCTTGCGCTATTCTTAGTCCCCACGCCCACTGTACTGTGTGTGTTGTTGTTCCTAGCTCAAGTCAAGATCCATGTCACGCAACCTGTGAACGAGTGTTTCTCATCAGTTCGACCACCAAGTTTATGTCGTCCAATTTAAAGTTTGTCTCATCCATCTTGTTTCAACATCTGAAATTTCTTCACAGCGCGGAATAAAATTATTATATTATCTCATGATGCCAAACTTTTCATTTTCATTCTTCAAAATTATCACCCCCCTCAATTATACCAGCAGGCTGGTGGTGTCACCCAAAACGAAAATTTGACCTTCTCTTCAAAGTTTTACACTCCTTTCCATTTTTCAAAGAGGAAATAAAAATTCTCCAAAGATGCCAACCTCAATCCGAAGTACTTTCTTTATCTTCGTCTTGGCCAGTACCTCTATTCTTGCCACTCCCATACAACCTAAACCGTCCACACTAGCTTCTGAGCTTTATGGCCTATCTTCCCATCAAATAATGAACATTGCCAATGGTGCTGCCAAGTTTCAGGCTTCTAGTACAACGACCCGCGTTGCCATATCTACCGGAACAGCCAACCCGTGCTCTCCTGAAGTCCAGGCCCTCGCATCCGGAATCAATTCAAATATTGCAGACCAGCGTAAGGAGCAGGCAGCCGTAAAAGCTGTGGGGAAAATTCTTCAGCAAACACCCCTCAATTCCTCAATGTTTGACGCTGCAAAGTCCTCGCTTTTGAAGTTTGTTAAGAAAGGAATTGCAATTCGAGAAAACAACCAAAAGATAGCTCCGACAGGAAATGCGGCAATACCTGGTTTGGCTACTGTCGCGACGGCGCAGCAGGAAGAGTTTAATTTAACCATGAGCTTGACGGCGAGCGATGTCGCTAGAAGCAATGCAACGGTCGCAAAATTGAAGAAAGATTTTGCAGGCGGGATTGTGCAAAATATGAAGAATTTGGCGTCGGCGACTAAAGGTTGCAAGATGCCCAGCCCTACAGCATAATTTTGCGAATGTAGAAGTGTTCGAGAGTAGTATGGTGATGCTGGGATTTACAAGGGATGAGTCTCCTTCAGGGAGATACGCTAATAAGCATATGTTGGACGCTGATCGCTGTGAAATTTAATAGACGCAATATGTTTCCATACGAGAAATTTTAGAATACATGTGGCAACATTCCCGGTAGAAATATCAATCTTTCTCGTCCATAAGCTATCAAGTATCTCAAGTTCCAATATTTCGTGAGATCAATACTAGGTGCCAATTGCAAGACTTCTTTGTGTGAGTATTGATTGAAAACCAATGTAGTACTACACCTATGTGTATTCTTCTAAAATTTATATCCGTAAAACCATATAATGCCGTACAAAAGATCTCCTTTCCACCGATTCAAACCCCTTCCAAATAGCCTCTCGAGACATATCTCTTGTCCACCTAACAGATTTCACCTATGATAAAGTCTATTTCTTGAATCCTGTACATTTAACAACGTATACTAGGTCAATTTTCTCATGTTAGCGCATTTTACTCAATATAAATCTGTCATTGGGAATGAATACTCACACTGCACAACTTAACTCCCCCTCCCTCAACACCCATGCCTGGTGCGACCGTGTCAATCTCCCTATGCAGAGCTCTTAATCCCCTAAATTCCATACTTTCCCACCAATCCAGAAAAACACTTGCAGTAATACCTTGCCACTCAAAAATATGCATTTCCACCAATATTTGACCAATGGGAAATTCTGGTTTTGCTGGGTCAGGAGACGTAAGTGCACCTGCTCCTCCAGGAAGTGTATGACCGTTTAGAGAAGAGAGAGCATTATATTCCGAATATTCTATATCCGTTTTCAGAATGTCACTATGTTACCAAAATCTCGAGCATTAGTCTTTCCTCTTTTTTATGAAGGGCAAAGGGTAAAAAGAATTTGATAAGGATGAAAACATAGACATGGAGATACTTACATATAATCATGCCCATTCCTTTTCATCAATTCTTGAATGGTAAAAAGCCGATTACCCTCATCCGTAGCTCCATTTGCTCCATTTCTCTCAAAATGTGCCCTTCCTCTCATTTCTTCATTGACTTCCGGACCAAAGTTAAAACCTGGTACATGTTGATCATAACCCCAAACTTCACACTTCGTTCGACCGAGTATTTCGGCTTCGAATGAGGAGTCGTTTCCTACACCTATTTTCATTTCGAGTCATTAAAGATCTCTGACCTTAGGATCACAGGATTACCACCTACCAAAACTATAAACCACACAAGGCATTTTCCCTTCCACAAATTTACTAATCCCACAAATCCACCAACCTCCTTCCCCAAGCCTACCAAGTCTCTCCATTTCCCAAGGACAACCATAACTCGGGGTCACTAGATCCCAAATACTCCATGGAGTTTCCCTGAAAGTGTTTGCATCCTTGGCAGGAAAGAACCCTCGATCTGGAAAGGTACGTCTAATCTCTCTTCTTTTTGCGACTCCCCGCTGATATATTACTTCGGATTGTTGCATAAATGCATTGAGATTTGGACGTGAGATGGGTATGAAATGGAAAGTCTCTAGTGTTGGAATTGAGAATGGTACCTTCGACCTGGCCTTTGACGGGACGGCAACGAAGACAGCGAAGAGGATTAATGAGGTTAAGAACAGGATTTGTATGGAATTATTGGATCGCATGGTGAAATTGAGACTTTTGGGATGGTAGTGTTCTGAGTACACTGTTGAGTTGAAATTCGTGAATGTTTCCTCTGATCGGCAAGTCAGAAATATGTAGTCGAAGTTGAGAGGAAAATGGCACAGTGAGGAATTTTCACCCTCCGCCCTTCACCCTTTGCTCTCCACTTCGATACTTCTTTCTTCTTTGAGGCGTTCATGATTGCGCATGTGTGGAAATCAAGGCAATTGTTTCTTCTCAGTCTCAGGAGTTCCCCACCAATAGAAGGTATTGGGAAGTCTTTTCTGCTTTCTTTTTGCGACACATAGCCGTACCCCTTGCTTGGCCGTGGAGAGACATGACATATTCTCGGGTGTCGGCAAACTTATCATTTCATCCTAAGCACCGTAAAGTAAATTTACAAACCCGAAAATACTCGTATAATGCTATCACTTCCCATCATTGCCCAAATGATTTTCCCCAGCCGCAGGTTTTATTGTCATTTCCACGAAGAAAGTTTCTTTCTGTATACTAAACTTGGACAGCAGGTTTATCAAAAGCCGTGTACTAGAGATTCCATATGGAATGTCTCCTGGGTAGCCTTGACTTCCGCCAAATCTCTCCATATGGAATAGTGTCTTCATCACGAAAAATGCACAAATGGAAGTTGCCGACCTCAATACTCTATCCGCTGATTCCACGGGTAAAAGCAACAGAGTTCTTCAATTCTATTTGATCTATGAGGATTGTTATCTATATACATACCGGGTTTTAATATTTGCCATCCCCTCCGCATCTAACATATCATCTACTCTCCATACCCTGCTCTGGCGAATGTCTTAGATTCTATTCACTCCTTCACCAACCATAACTTTCCCGCTACCCACCAAGAAACTCCAGATTTTATTAGCCACCATTGAAGTTCCAACAAATCTATCAATCCAAAAGCAACCCAATTACTGAGCCACATCTTGAAAAACATCCGCTGGTATAGCGACGAAGTGGCATGATCGGTTTCCTTGAGAATGTATTTTTCAAAAGACGAAAAGACACTGCCACTAGATTCGAGAAGTGGTAGGATACGAGTAGAATAGATCGTTCGGAAGAATATGTAGGAAAAAGTGTTGATATCCGACGAACCATAGTCTTCGGATCGCATACCAGGTTTTATATCTAGTTGGACGGGTAATGGCCATAGAAGATCAGTATTTGAGATAGATATGATCTCATTCTTTGATTCCATTTCAAGAGCTTGGATGACATCGATATATTTGACGAATCGCGTATAGAAAATAGGTGTAAAGACTGATATTTCGATAGATTCCGCTATTTGTGGAGACATTTGGGCCGAGGGCGAATACATCAATTCTACTTTATTATCTAGAAGCCCAGCAGGTCTATACTTCAGAACTAGAGGTTGATCCGCCGTCTCAATAAGATGTTGAAGGTATTGCCTAAACAATACCTCGAAAGTTTTCTGGGTTGTATCGGCATGTCTTGAAAGTGTCACTTTCAGTGGTTCTGGGCGCGAAACCCAAGGTAGTGACCGTTTGAAGAATAGTATGGAAGCTTGAACTAATGTCCGAGGAAATGTAGCAAATCCTACCCACCACCATGATAAAATGAATTGAGTCTTTTGAACTACTGACATTGTGGATGGATCGATTGCAGGGCCATCGGAAAAGATTCTCGCGACTAAAAATGCACGTTCGGTGGAAGTGAGAGTCAACGTGAGATCGAGAGGATTACTTCCGGAGAGCGATGGAAAAAATGGATCAGATGCAGAGATGGAATAGGAACCGCTTCGAGAGTTGAAAGGTGAAACATAAAACTCCTTGGACCAGGTGTTTGTGAATCTCGCTGGCTTCCCTTTTGTTTCCTCTATCATAGAAGCCTCTACATCTTTTGATGTGACAAAATAGGTGTGACGCTCATCAAATGTATTGTTGACTTCGAGAATGACAGCTTTCAATTCTTTATTCCTTGAATAAAGATTCCATATGGAGACAGGATTGTTTTGATACCCCAAAAATCTGGAGGATGTCATGAGATACGCGTAAGGATAGTCTTCATGGTTTAAGCCCTGGACATTGTTAATGGGATTTCGAAATATGAAGAGTTGATATTACCTGATCGTGAAGGAACCTTTTTAATTTACCCTCCAATCCACCAGGTACATGACCTCGCTCCAAATAAGCGTCTCCATCAACAGCATACCAAGGAGACATGGGTTGAAAATATAATAGCCTCTTATACCAAGGGAATATATTATTCTTTTCATCGACTGAAATCATTCCTCCTGAAGATCCCGTCCATCCAACCGGTACGCCGGTCAGGAGGTAGGAGTATGAGAAACCATGTTTCTTTGGAAACAGTCTTAGATGACTTGTTTTTGCAGGGAAAAACATAGGCTTGAGAACTTGACCTTCTAAGTTTGTAGATGCTACCTCAAGTCCTCGGAAGTACCGAGTAATCTGGAGAAGTGCAAACAGGAAAGCCATGCTCCCGGTGTGGGCGATGAAAGTAGATAGATCGACATATTTTTGGAATATATGGAAAAGGAGGTATCTATTATGTACAATTGTAAAGGCGAAGAGATTTGAGATATCGGATACTGATCCGAATACCCCTATGAGTGCAACTGAGGTGGCTGCAAAATAGGGAATACCCATGGCTCAATTCGAAAATTCAAGGGAGGCAATATTGAGGTCTTTGATGATGCATTTTCTTCCCTAAACGGCTAAGTAAATTAATTCTAGCTGACAGATTGTCAAATGTGATGCCAAAAAATATATGTGGAATAGCTTCTATCTTGAAGATCTCAGGGTTATCGTAGGATTGAAGAGCAATAGCGTTAACATCTGAGATTGTGTGAAAACATTCGAAACGTATATGGAGGTCAATGAGCTGGTTGATGGTATCGGTATCAAAAGTCTGAGAGTCGTACAAGGATATACTGCCCCGTATCACCGCTTTGTCGACGTAACTTTACCTTAGCACTGCTTAGATAATAAATTCTTTTTGTATCTGATTCATTCGGCGAGAGGAAGGCGCTACCAAATCACAAATAGAACAAATAGAAAGTCATCAATCCATCTTCAGCTTCTTCTAAATTATAACAATAACAATAACATCATCGTCAATTATCTCAAGTTCTTTTCAAGACCTTTTCAAATAGCCTTTCAACTAGTTATCATATCTTTTCAGGCAATACTTTTTGTTAAATACCCTCACACAAATCATTCAAAATGGAAGACTGGGAGTCTGTAACAAAGATTGGAAAGAATGTCCGTGGAGGAGCCGGCGCAAACAGAGAGACTGTCATTAGAGGTGCAGCTGCATTGAACGCCGCCAAGCGAAGTGGAGGAGCTATTACCACTGAGAAGAAATTTGCTTCCGGCAATGCTGTAAGTCAAGTCCATCTGCGTATTAATGTTTACCCCTCTACTATGCGACCCCCCATTGACCTTTCCTCCGACGACAATGGACCGTGAGCTAACCTACTTTACCAATAGGGCCCCTCAGGAGAAGGTCAACATCTCACAAAAGTCGACCGCTCTGATGAGATCATTAAGCCGAAGACTGTCGGTCCGGAAGTCGCCCGCGCCATTCAAGATGGTCGCAAGGCCAAGAACATCAAAACCCAAGCTGATCTTGCCAAACTTTGCAACACCACCCCCAAAATTGTCAATGACATGGAAAGAGGTATCGCAACGCCGGACCAGAAGGTCCTGAACAATATGGAACGAGTTTTGGGCATCAAGTTACGCGGAAACGATATTGGAGGCTCGAAATTCGGAGGTCCAAAGAAGAGTGCTACGCCTGCTCCTGCACCAAAGGCAGCGCCTGCTAAGACGACGATTAAGATTGTTCCTCCTACGTCTGGACCACCCGGGACACCTAAGACTGGAACTCCAGGTGGGGCGGATGAATAGTAGATGCAACCGATGTGATGTTCAGGAAGGGAGTTATATGAGATGAATTGGTGGATGGTGGATGCTTTAAGCAATGGAGTTTATGAATAGACGAGATGCATGAAGGAATAAATGAAAGCATTAGATCTAAAAAAGAAATAAGTATCGTTGCATTGTATCTTAATATTATTGTGTCAGGCGAATGGTATTTTACACAATAGAGAACCCATCTCCCTTTTTCAACATGTTCCAACTTCCCTCTGTCCATGTTTGTTCTTGATAAAGTATTGAAAATGTCTTCACCTAACTTGCTCTTTATGAGACGATTGCTTCTTACCTGTTCAAACTTAGATATCTCCATGTTGCCGGCACTGCAGGGCGGATTCCGTTCATGATCGACATAAATCAACCTTCCACTTAGCACAAGAACGGAAACCAGCGCAACTGCATAGGTTTCAAGGACAATATCAAGCACGGAGAGACAAAAAGGAATCTAGCTGTTCATGCTACCACTAACATCAACGGAGGAAAATGCATTGAGCAACTATTTGTTGCGTTAACCTGTCTATTCCATACCCTAGTCTTTCTCCGTGTCCCGTTATTCCCTGGCCCTGTATCCCATTGTCCTGTATCCCGTATGATCTAACCCGCCATACATATCCGTTGTACCATAGCATATTTCGCATCTAATTTATACAAAAACAAGGGTATCTTCTAGAAATAAAACATACAGTATTCAACACTCATCCAAGAACCCTCGTTCTCAATATCTCACACAACAACAATCTCAAGTACCTTGAGCTTTTTTTACTCTTTCCCTCACACCCTCCTCCTCAACTCTCCTGTCTCTATCAAAGACCACCGCTTCCACCTTTCCCATGTTCGCCAACTGGACCCATTCCGGCGCAATTTCATTTACTAATAGTTTCACAACGGCGATTGCCTCATCTTTCGATAAAGGAGTCTTAAATGAATCCTTCAATTTTCCAATTAAAGTCGGCATTGTGAAGGAAATTCTCTGTTGACCAGCTGATCCCGATGTACTGACGATACTGAGAACCTTAACCACCTCTTCAATTCGTGATAAAGCTGCTTTCCGGGCTACTTGTTCGGGAGAAGGGGCTTGGGGAAGGAGAGACTGCCTGAGTTGTTTGGCGCGAAGACGCTCCAGAAGAGTGGGTGTCTTCTCGGCAGAAGTTGAAGCAGACCTGGAAGTGGATTTGGAAGTTGCAGCTTCGATAAGAGCAGGTGATGACTTTGTTCTTCTGAGGTCTTTTCTTGCGACAATCCCTGCTTTCATATCCTCGAGTCGACGTTGTCCTTTGGCGAGGAGGGGTGTCATTTTCGAGAGTGAAGAACAATGTGTGATTGGCTCTAGTGGTATTTCCTTCATAAATACCTCAACCGTGACATCATCCTCTTTCGACTCCCATTGCATCATTAATTTTTGAGTAAATATGCCATTAAGTGTCTCTTCATCAATTGGTCGTAGATTGTTGCCCTTTCCACCTCCATTCCCCTGTTCAATTTCCACACATATCTTTCCGAATCCATAATCTGAAAGAGTAATGCTAGACAGATTCTTGTTTTCTGCGCTATCTTTGATGTGGGAGTTTAAGATACCGAGAGCCTGGCGGATGTCGTCCAAGATAACCTTCCGTTTTCCCCATGCTCGGGCGACGTCTGGACAGAGATTACGTAAGTCTGCGGGTGCATTAGATCCATTGTGGGCGCAGTGAAGTGTAAGTGTTGTGAGAAGAGCAGCGTGCAGATTTATGATGTCAATGAGTTCGGCAGGAATGGATTTTTTAAGATCTTCTTTTGTTTCTCCTTCCTCCTCCTTTCGATCGACGCAAGTTTGTGGATTTTCAAGAGTAAGTGCTAACTTTTCTGACCCAGAACTCGAATCGATGAGGCTTACAGACGAAAAGGAAGGTCTTTTCTGTACAGGTCTTTTTGGAGTTTGTAGGAGGAGGCGATCGAGGAGAGTACGCGCGCCTTTGGTTGGGGTGTCGGCGGTGATTGAGGATGTTCTGATAGGTTTATGCGGTGTCTTTGGAACTTTTGCTGGAAGGATCAATTGCTGTGGAGCTACTTTAACATCCTTCTCAATTGTTGCCTTTTCAATGACACTTGATTCCCCCTCCGCATCCAATTTTCTCTTCCGTAAATTTATTGAAGGCTTATCCAATCCAGTAACTGTGACTGATACCGGTTCGACATGTTTATTCTTGTCAGCAATTAACTTCAATCCCCTCTTCGCACTTGCTTTTGAAATCGTAGCGAAGGAACTCAATGGTTGAATCTTGGTTGTTGTTGCAGTTTTCGGGGCAGTCACGGCGACCTTCCTTCTTTTAATCGCAGAGGGCATGATTGTATTTTGACCAGATGCAGGAATAACCCAAAAATGCAAGGCAAGAACTATGTAAGCAAAGTTGCAATGCGAGGAAGGTGAAATTGCAAAAAGTGAAGGTGTTGATTACTTGGTACAAAATTTGAATAAGTTGGTTGATGGAGGAACGAAAACTTATGAATAAGTAACAGGTTGAATTCGCAACGCGTCTTAACGTCAATGCATGTTTTGACGCGTAAAGTGGTTTTTGGAATGGCGCGGGAAAATGTATTAACAAACAAACAAACAACCAGCACAGCAAAGAACATTACAGTACATCAGTATATCATTAAATCAACAATTCAGTTGGCGCACACAATTTAGAACGTTCAGACTGGATCTGCATCTATCATACCGTCAGATTGAATCCTCTTCCATCATATTTGACACTCCTGCCGGAGTTTGGCATATTTCTTGATCATTCATTCTTAAAGCAAAGAGCAGAATCGTTCATGATAGCAGCAAGATGTACAGATTAGACAACAGCAATCAATTTGCATCTCAGGTATCTAGGTAGGCAGCTTTTTATTCCATACATATTCTTTGGGGACTTTTACATTAATAGAAGAACTATCATTCCGTCCTCTAAACCTTTTGTATTTGGCCTTGGCGCATTCTGCGGCGGCTACAACCACAACTTTCAAAAAAAAAAAAATTGGTTGCATGGCTGCAGACAAAATTCACTCATTTTTTATTTGAAAAAAGTCCAAATTTGATTACGGTTTTAGGTTCAAAAAGTCTGCGACTTTCAAATTCCCCGTTTTGAAGGATTTGAATGAGTCCGCGCGAGGGGTGTTTTGAGAATTTGACCAAGGTGGCTCTGAAGGCAACTTCTGAATATATAGGATATCCTCTGTCAACAAAAGCACTGTTAGGCTACTACAGCTTCTCGTACAATAACAGCATACAAGCTGCATCTTGCATTTATCGACATGTCTCCTCCGTTCCTCCAAACGCTACCACGAGAGATCCGCGACTCAATCTACACTTACATTCTGGGAAGCCCGGATGGTGTCATTACGTTCTTGCCATGGTCTATAGAGGTCGCGCGATCACTTTCCATACTTCGAACATGCAAACAAATACATAGAGAATGCAAGGATGTAATTTGGAAGCACAAAGGGTTGAGACTGCGGGAGTCTACTCAATTAGAATACAAACTCGAAAATATATACTCGATGCTTGGCGAAACAGCACGATGGCATATACTTATACAATTGGAGGTGTTGGACTGGGATGAATTAGAATGGGTCGGCAGAAGTCTGGCATCAATTGCAGGGTCTTTGCAAAATCTGCATGGTATTACGATCAAGGCGAATAAAGAACGGCCACAAACGGTAGAGGAGTTCGAGGATATCCTTGATCTAAGAGAGAATGGGGAAATAGTCGATGGGAGGCTATATCAGGAGTACCCTGGTATTCCTTCGGCAGACAAGGAACCTCGGACTTGGATGATAAATACTAGTTGGCCTCGATTGTCTCCTTGGGCAAAGAGGAAATGGTTGGCTGAGATGCTGATTGATACGGCAGATACAAGGAAGCTGTTGTATGGAATTCATAATAAATTTGGCGGACGTTTATATGTGGATGGAGTGCTGTGCTTGAAAGAAGGGAGTCAGACTGTCGAAGATTTCAATCTTGACGCAAGAGATGGAGAGATTAAAATTATACCCGGACGTAGGATAGAGAATTGCTGAATCAGGGTTGTTTGATTTATACTAGTTCTAGAACATCCAAAGCTTTCGAGTCTAGGCTTGGTCACTTTTTGAAAACTAGTTCAATTTACTCATTACAACCAAATCGTCACGATCATCTGAGGTTCCTAATTTTAGATCATCTTCAATAATGTCAAACTCCGCTGCCCAACAGGGCTTGAAAGATACGAGCAATTCACGCTTTCAAACAAACCCATGTGAAGATCATCGGAAAATACACAAAATGCGGGTTACCGGCGCGGACCACAGCTTCTTCAGCCGCGGAATCAATGAGGCACAATGAGGCTGCGGTTGAACACTGATATTTCCTGCACATGCATGTAACTTCTATGCGTAGTATGTCACTTTATCTTTTCTCGGTGTGCGTACTTCAATTCAACATGCGCCAATATAACACTTGTATCTAAACTGTCAATCTCTGTACCTTCACATCTAAAGTTCCCGCCAGCCCCAGCTCTCAATTTCTACCCAAACATCCCATTCAGCGTCAATTTTCTGGGTCAAAATGCAGGTCCGAAAGCCTCTCAATCTTTTAAACGACATCCCCAGGGAGATTCGTGACGAAATATATAAATATGCCTTTCAAACCCCGTACAACTGTGTCACCTACCGCTGCACTCTAAAGAATACCTATCAAATCCTTCCCTACGACCCTCAAAACGACATTTGTCTCTCAAGCTCTCCTATTCCCGCTCTTGGTCTGCTAAGTACTTGTGTTCAACTATACAACGAGGCTATCATCTCCCTGTGGAAGGTAAATTCCCTTGGGCTTTGGCCTGCCGATCTACTTTTCCGCCTGGGGAGTTTGGGGGAAGATGCATTTATGCACATACAATCTCTACAAGTGAATCTGGACTTGACTGACTCAGATGATTTAAAATGGGCCGAAATGTTGTTTTCGAGAATCGGAGGAAAATGGAGTATTCGTGATGAAAGGACCGAGGGAAAAACATGGGGGAGTTTAAAGCGTGTTCAGATTAACCCGATGAGGACTGAGGAGATGAAAATGGATGTAAAATGGATGCAGCGGATTTCAGAAGCTATGCATTTGCGGTGGAAAAGTGAAGAATTACTTGCTGGTCAGAATGAAGATGCGAATAAGACATGGGGGTTGTATTCTGAATGGATGGAACTTTTCCGTAAGACAGGAACACCTGGGAACGATGCATATTTAGGAAACGAAGTAAAGAGGGTGGTTAGTGTGAATACGGCATGGGATGAATGGGCTTATTGGGACCAGAATGAGTGGATAAAGAAGTTAAAACATGGAGCTAATGTGAAAGCAATGGAGCAGGTAATGAAGGATCTGAATGAGACATTTGGGGGCGAATTGTGGGCAAATGGAATATTGCGCTATAAAGGGGACAAGAGACTTAGGAAGGTTTTTAAGATGAAGCAGGTGGATCTTTTGGCGTGTTAGGTATGATCCATGAATGTGGTGATTGTTCAGACGCAGGAACTGACAACAGCAAAACATGATTTAATCATCGACGCTAGCTTGTCTGAGAAAGCAGATGTTATAATGAAGGGCAGGGGGGGAAATGATAGCCGGGCGTTCAACGAAAAGATGCACTACTGCGAGGACTATTTGACTGGGCGAACTGGCTGGTGGCAGCATTCAAAAGAAAAGCTAGCTCAAAATTCTAATCTTTTAGGGTCTTCTGGACATCAGCTTAAATGGACGGGAGAGCATCTTAAGGACGGAAAAGCAGGCCATGAATAAAAACGATGCGATGATGTAGTGGCTATCTGGATGAAGCACTTGGCGACAGATAACTAGGCCCCTAGAGCGCATCACATTTCTGCAGGAGATTGCTAGTCAAGACTTCTAGCCAGTAATTAATCAACGATATGCTTACTATTAGATAAATGTAGCAGGTCGAGCTTTACGAATGCCATGGGCATATTGGTACAGATTGCTTGCGAGTGCCTGGCAAGGTGACATGAAATTGCATGAAAACATGGGTATCAAATATCAATTCTTTGTATATCTTTCTCTAAAAATCTACAATCCTCCAACAGGCGGAACATATGGTGTAATAAGCATCTCACTAAATTTCTCCAACCTCTCCTTTCCTCTTACCTCCTCGACTAACAAGGGCATCTTCACCACATTAAATTCGTCGTATAACTCCTCAATCTGTTCCAAATATTTCTTCTGCATCTTCCTTCTCGCATTGCATTGATCACAATCACTTCCTTTCTTGGGGAAAAGCAATTGGTTGACCACTATACAATGAGTATCGATTTGATAAGATGATAATTCTTGTATCATACGCTCTGTTTCGTAGAGGGAGAGAAATTCCGGTATACAGACACAAACGAAGGTAGTGAGATTTTCGTCTTTGAATTGGCCATTTACTTCGGAAATGGTTTCACGGAGGCCTTCTAATTTCTCCATCATCTCACCGAGGTTTTGTCCATTTGGTAGAGAACCATTGGCTCCAAGTAGTCCATTCAACATAGGTCCGAATTGTGTGGATAATTGCGAGACTTTTGCGAGAGCTTTCTCGAGAACGGTAGGGAATTGAAGGAAGCGGAGGGTGTGGCCTGTAGGAGCGGTATCGAAAATGATAGTCTCGTAAGAGAGAGATTTAACTTGTTTGAGGACTTCTGCGAAGGACATAGCTTCATCGATACCAGGAATCTATGAAAGACATTAGTAAATAAGTCTTCCCAATTATGTATAATAAGAGCAAGGAGGACAAACAGCAAAAGCCAAATCCTGCATCATTCCACCCATCCCCGCCGCTGGTCCCTCACCCTCCTCGGCCTGTCCCATAAGTTCTTGAATACTTCCATTCGGATCAATTTCCATAGCACTCAAATTTTCAAATCCATTGATAAGCCTAGCTTCCTTTCCAAACTTTTGTGAAAAAGCATCACTCAAGTTATGTGCTGGATCTGTCGAGATGAGTAGGACTGAACGACGAACTTTGGCGAGTTGAATGGCTAAAGAACACGATGTGGTGGTTTTTCCTACTCCTCCTTTTCCACCAACAAAGATCCAGCGAAGAGATTTTTGATCGAGGATAGATTGAAGAGTAGGCTCGAGTTGATCATCGTCTGTGTTTATTACCGCGGTAGACATCTTGATGGTAGTGGGGTGTGGCGGGGGAGGATGAGCGGGCGGAGATGTTCGGTATATAGGTAAGAAGGTTGAAATTGGAAGGCAGAATGGGGAGTAAAAATGATGGAAACTGTGAATGATCGAAGTCGAGTCCGAGTTACTGAGTACGAATTACTGGGCCAGCTCCTTAGATAGATTAAAGTTCTGGTAGGCTCTAGAATTTTATCTAGTGGGATCTTTTGCCTTCTGACGTATTCTTTCTCTTTCCCGTCTTGCAAGTTGTCAAACACCAAACACACAGTGGTGCGCTAATGATTTGATTCGCCAGCCTCGGCAAGATGTCTGGTTCTACCCAGCTTTATCATTGATATCAATACTGCAATACATTCCTACGTCCTCGCATACTCAATTAAATATTGTTGCTCCCAAGGTAATCTGGGAGTTGGCAGTACTCTCTCTGTAGGTACCCAGCTACTCTTGCAATAAACTTCGAGGCTGATGGCTAGCTCTGCCATTAGTAGAAATCGCCACGTGATCACTGGTGTATGCCCCATAGGTAAGCCTTATCACAAGGCTGAAGCGGCCATCTCCGGTTTGCGAGGCTAGTTTTTATTACTAGGGAGGTAGGTAGCTAGCTACTCTTCTCTGTTCTTCAACAAAACATACGAATATGAACATGAATATCTTGTGTTGGGTTTCGTAACTTCTTTGCATTGTCCACAGTTTTCCATTCCCCCAAACTGGCTCAATCTTGGTAGAGGATAAGTCTTTCCCTCCTGCCATCCTTACTCATCTACCATCCTTCAAGTCGATACCCCGCAACGAACCCCACCTCTGAATATTCCAACGAACGTCTGCAAGCTACTCGTACATCCTCACAAATTACAACTCAGCTATCATCTACTTTGCACCTTTACCCAATATGGCAGATAAAGATCCAATTACGTGCCACGCCCTCGACACAACTACTGGTCGACCAGCTGCCGGAATCAATGTCACTTTGCTCTGCCTTTTCGAGGAATCGACCATTTTTCGAGCCATTACGAATGCCGACGGTCGAATTGCCAACTGGAATAATGATGCCGGGTCCAAGAAAGTCGGCGAACTGATCGCTGAAGGAGGAAAAACAGAATTTCAGAATCTGCCAAAGGGATCCAGCATGTGGAAATTACGATTCGAGACTGGCGCATACTATGGTTATGAAAACACTTTCTTTCCCTGCGTTGAACTCAACTTCGCGGTCAAGGAAGGAGAACATTTCCACGTTCCTCTACTTTTGGGTCCATACAGTTATACAACTTATCGCGGAAGTTAGTTTGGGATATTATACTTCGGTTTATTCCCATGAATGAAGTTATTTCATGGTTCTATCGAGATAAAGCAATAATTACAAAGGGATAGTATTTATTATCAACCTTTCGGACCTCCGAACTCCAAACCCATTGAACGCCTCGCTTACTTGATCAAATCCCGCTCATTTTTGTGTTGTCCTGTGTTCATCAAGATTGTTTCTTCCAAACTCCTAATTGCCTGCACCTTCGCTGTTCAACTTTGTCATCTAACCTCTATGTAAACTCAGCTTTTGAAGCATCCCCTTCTTTCTTTCCCCGGACCTATAACCTTGATCATCTTTGCCATCTATTTCTGCATATTCCTCTACTGTTTTGTCTGAATCGGCTAGCTCGTTTCGTTTCACATCCTTTTCTGTCTCATCTGTGTACTCCACCTCCTCATGTAAGGGTATGCTCAGAAATGACCCTTTATGTTTGCTATGGAGTCTCCTAAGGGAAAGTCGTGAATGAGAACGATGAATATCAAGTTCGGTCGATTCGAGAGTCGCGTATGGGGAAGTATCTGCTTCGGGATGTCGAAGTGTTGTATTACGTTCTATTTTGTCTCAGCTTCCCATGAATCTCGACACCTATCTTGGGCAGTGTGCAAAATGAGAAGGGAGAGGAAGAATGATACGTACCATGACTTAGAGGCTCTGGGAATCCAGTGTCTCTACCGGGATAATTTCTCTCCATCCCCGAAGGTTCTTGCATATTCGCGTTCATATTCCCGTTATCGACAGAATACTCAAAATCACCAAATAACTCTCGTCGCTTTCGGGATACTTTGTGGCTGGATTGGAGACTTAAGTTGAGACTGCTGCGTGAGGATGAATCTATAAATTCGGATGTTGTTGAGGTTGAGGAAGCTGATGATGATGGCCTTCGAGATGGTAGGACGTTGTGCCAGAATGAGCCTGTCATATTTTTCCGGTCTCTTTCCCCCTATGAGAAGAAGCAGAATGAAGATATAGTACGATGGTGGAGTCAAAAGGGAATGACCGAGACAGTGGAGAAGGGTAATAAGTAAAACGCTTTTGTGACTTGCTGACTCTGCCTTCCTGTTTGGTACAGGCTTGCAGTATGCAGACACCTAGTATGCAGTGGGTCAAGTATCCTGTTTCTTCTACCCCGTACTCTGGAAACCCGGCAGTGTGCTCACGAATTAGTTGTCCAATTGTTTGATCGTTCACAGAAGAATGCCAAACAGTCAACTTAGAAACGAAATAACTTCTACAAATACAAATTCAACCACTTAAAATAACGTCAGTTAGTTGTAGTGCTTGTCATCAAGTATAATGAATGTAATTGTGACTGTCTCTTGTGTGCTGGTTTTCTTTTACAGTAATTCAGAAATGCAATAAAAATGATAGTGAAATAATTGGCAGGGGCCGGGTCTGAAAGACATTTGGATATTGAAGCTTTAGAAAAGGGTAAGGTTAGGTATGGGTAGGGGATTTGCTCAGTTCTCAAGGCAGGCTAAGCCTTGTTTCCTGTGAAGATTTACCAGATTTACTAGATTTTGGCTGGTGAGAAGGTCCTCATGACGTAAAAGATGGGATAATTATCACAAGGGTGTAGTGGCTAGGGATAATTGGACAGGAGATTCCGATGGCAATATGCACTTAGGGTTAGGGTGTATTTAAGTGATGTCTATTGTCCTCTCCTATATCCAATCGCGTAGGGATACCAAAGGGACATTTGAAGCTTTCAAGACGCTTTTCACGGTACAAGTATCGATTCCCTTCCTCGTTAATTTTCCATAGCAATAATTACCGTCCTCGCTATTAGTATTAGATTAAGGTAAGTCAGTTCCTCGATAACTGAGTCCAAGAGATTTCGGTAGGGTGGAATTAAATTAAACCTCATTCTCACGCTTCCACGCTTGTTCTACTCCGTGATCTATTCTAATCTACGCCGTAATTGTCTTGTCTGTTTGTTGCCTTTGGTCTTTTGTCCCACATCGCTTCGGCTGGTGTGGTGTGGGGATTTCGGAAGCACGGCAAACCCGTAAACGTCCAAGAGTAATATCGATGCCACAAGTATGCGTTTATGTCTGGGTTTCGTGTGGCTAGTGGCGGATCTATTCGAGATGTGTTAATGGATTGGTGGAGTTAAAAGCTTGAGACAAGGAATCTGGCGAAGACAAGCTCACAAGGTTGTACTCCGTTCTCGTACCTTCGTACATGCGAATGACTTCAGCTGCAAGAGAGTGGCTCGGCAATGCTTGTTGGTTCGTTGGCTGTTACGTGTCGAATGCTACCATTAGAGGGGCGAATGGCAAGCTTACTGATTACGGGTCATAATTCGGATCCGTCGACGAAAATGTTTGATTCTGTACGATTCCTCAAGTCCGAGATGGCATGCATGTAATGTGCTTGAGGGGAGCAGAGAGGCAACAAAAAGTTGTTTGGCAAAGGAATGATTAACAACTTTGTCCATCTCCGCCACGGAGCTATTCTACGAATACAGATGTGACTAACTATCCCTAGAGGATGGAACTAAATATCCAAGTTGGTCTTTCCTCTCATCCGGCTAGAAAATGCCAAGATAAGATCACATTATTCCAGTCTATAAGAGTATGAGAATGTCGATGCGCCATTCCACCATTTCCCCTCCTTCATTTATTCATCAACAGCAATTTTAGCTATTCAAGTATTTTCAAGAAATTCGATATCGGGGCAATACCAGATCAAGAAGACGATAATTCTTAGTGCTCTAGTAGAAATTACGATCAACGAATAAATTCTTGGTAGTATGTATCAAAGCGGGATGTTTGGACAATTTCCAAGGAACTCCCTTTCAAAGTAAACTTCTCGGGCAATTATTTAACTTCAACATGATCATCGCTCGAAGTTCTAATGCAATGATCTTATCGTTACAGCGAAAGAAATTTAAAATTGGTATCATTGTCTCGCTGTTTGCGAAACGTGCGGAAAGCGTTGTCTCATGAAGTCATGGCATGTCGACAATTCTATACATGAGCAAAGTTCAGTTGTTGTAAGGAAGTATGCTCTTATTTCAGAGAGATTAGTTGAGGGCCACATGAAGAGCGGTTAAAAGGCTCACCGGGAGTTTGGAAGCCTGTATGAAGCACGTATTTTGGGTAAACGGGACTTCCTTCACAGTTTTTTTGGGCGCATCCACTGGTTATCCTGTCTCCGGAAGTATGCTGGGACGTTGCTGAGAGCTATTGGGGTTTGTTGGTGCCCACACACCAGTGTATAACCACGGCTGTGAAGGGCTCTTTGGAAGCGGGCTACGGCTTTGAAGGGAACGGCGGGGGATAAATGCGGTACGGTAAGTCTCCCGGATTTCTGCACTTATCACTGCATCTTTCGTTCCATATCACATGTACAATACACTGAAAATATACACAATTATACAGACTTCTCTCTGCCCCTTCAAATCTGATTTCTGGAATTCTTAATGCTACCAAAAAGTTATATAGAGAATGGCGGAACAAAGAGCGAAACTCCGTACTAATCGTCTATCCTTCCTATAATTACGTACCTCAATCCTCAAGAACAATTCTTGCTCGTTTATTTAAAATACCACTTCCTAGAATCCTGTAAGCTATTTCGACGTTGGAACCGGAAATCATTGAGCAAAAGCTTGGAATGGGTGAGGATACATTTGTAACAAGGCTACTATCATGATTTTTGGACAAATGGTCAGTTTCGTGTAAGAATTTTTGGGCATAAATATTATCCAAATGTAGCGAAACCTTGGGCGGTTGCGTTGGCATCCTGCCGCGAGGACCAAACGATTGGATAGGAGGGGCTGTTCCGTCTGTACTGGTCCTGAGAAATAGACGCAAATTCATGAAAAAGTATCAACCTTTCCTAATAACTTACTATACTGTCAGCTCCTTTTTCTCTTTAACTTTAGTCTACGACAAACATGGAAACAAGAAATCGACATATTAAGTAGATATTGAAACATTTAGTACTTTATTCATCAATCAATTAAATAAATATTCGTGGTATACATATATACAGGGCAAAAGCCATTCCAATCCAGCCCACGCTATGCATTGCAAAACAAGACAATCATTAGACATCAACATAATAATAAACAAAAACGAAAATGTCATCATCTCATCTGGGACCCGCTACGCGGTGACACGCCGGCTTTTCCAAGGCGTCTCAACCGAACTTAGCCGCCAAGCCATTGACAGGCCAATTTCCTCGAAATCTCACATCCGGATTTCGACCCTACTCCTTCATGTTTCCTGAAAGGCCCTCGTCGTGGAAAACACCACCCTGACCGGCTTCATTAACTTTCTGGAGTCTACCATTTCTGGTCTCCAAATTCATGGCATCGGTATTAATATCAGTACCCAAAGACTCCCTCAGCTCGCTATCAAATTGGAAAGCATGACTTCCAATAGGCCTGACCCCCATCAGATACATGGCATCCACTTCTTCCAACGTCTTCCCGCTCGATTCAACAAGGAAAAAGAAAACGACGAAGAAAGCTGCAAAATTACAACCTGCAAAGACATATCCATATGCATAATTGATATCTTGCGTGATGAAGGGGGTAAAAAATGCAAGCATGAAATTCCAGAACCAATTGGCCGATGTAGCAAAAGCCATTGCGACGGCTCGGTATCTGTATGGGAACATTTCTCCAATGCATGCCCAGACGAGGGGTCCCCATGTGCTGGCAAAACCGACGATGAAAAGACAAGCAAAGACAATCATAACGGTTCCAGAAGTTTTAGCAGTGTGACTTCCTTCTGCGGCATCCTTGAAAATAAATTGTCCGACGGATGCAAAAATGAGGAAACACATGGTTTGCCACAAAGCGGCGATGTATAAGCTTTCGCGACGACGGAAGTGACGGGCCATGTAAACACCAAAGAAAGTGGCTCCAACGTTTACACCACCAAGAATCATAGCGGTGACATAGGAGTTTTTGATACCGACGCCAGCGAAGATGGATGTACCGTAATAGAAGAAGTAATTGGCACCACTAAGTTGTTGTAACATTTGCAAGGCCATTGCGAGAGAAACTCTGTAAAGCATCCTTGGGCCGGTAACGGCTTCATACCATGGATGGTCACCAACAGTTGCCGCACGAACTTTCTCGATTTCCGCGACCTCGCTCCGGATCATTGGATGTGATTCCTCGACACCGTAGAAAGCGGCCATGGTTTCTTGAGCTTTTTCGGGCTTTCCATGATTCCAATTGTATCTAGGAGTTTCTGGAAGGAGGAGGATACCGATACCAAGAATAATTGCCCAGATGAAGCCAACGCCCATTGGAATTCGGTAGGAAGCTGTACTTTTGAAGGCTTCAGTCCCATAGTTGATGCAGTCGGCGGTGAAGATACCGATAGTGATGAAGAGTTGATAACATCTGTGATATAGCGCGTTAGCTGGGCATCCCTGATTATCGACCTCGTTTGAAACAATGGAGATTTTGAACTTTGAAGGATACCGGAAAAGGAATACTCACGAAATAACAGCTCCTCTCACTGGAACAGGAGAGGTTTCAGCCATGTACATTGGTACAAGGACAGACAGTGCACCAACTCCCAAACCAGCAACCCATCTTCCCATTACAATTCCCATCCATTCACCTTTGCCAACAGCCATTTGTATAACAACACCAATACAAAAGATCATACAGGAAGGTGGAATACATATTCTGCGTCCGAATCTATTGGCAAGAGGTCCAGCACACAAACATCCTATCAATGTGCCGATCGATAACTGGAGAACTAATTAGTAAATGCATTTTTGCATGCCCTCGAATTGGAGGATGAAGAAAGGACCTACCAAGCCAACAATCAATCCAGACCGCACATTCGTGAAATAATAGCCAGCAGGATGTGCCACTAGATTACTACTTTTTTCTCCAAACCTCTGCAGGAAAACATGCATTTCCAAAAATCCAGAAATTTGACCAGTGTCATAACCAAAGATAAATCCACCCATGGCAACCAATATGGTCATGAAGATGGTACGCAGTGTGATAGAAGGAACTTTGAGATTTTCGTTTACTCGAGTATTCTTTTCGGGGTTGGAGTAGAAGGCATTTTGGCCTTGTGCAGCACCACCAGTAGCTTCCATCGAGCTATTTGGGGAAACCATGATGATAGATGGTGGACGATAGACGGATGGAAGATGAGACCAACTTTGCTAGAGAGTATGGTTCGCAAGCAAAGGATATAAGGAAAAGAGGAGAAGAAGAATCGATGGGATAGAAATGGAAATGGGAATGGAAATGGAAACGGAAATGTATTAGGAGACGAAGAATGAATTATATATTTTGATGTGACGTCTGCCCTGACTAGAAGGCTAGATCTGAAGGGGTACCAGCTCGCTGCTTGGCCTTGTTAGATCGTGTCAAGTGATGAAAATGACTAGGTAGACAGATTTGAAAAGAAAGATCTGACGCTGACCCAATTAACCAAATTTGATGGGTGATGGATGATTCGCTGGATCTTCATGAACCCTCCATAGGGATCGTGGGTTTTCAGAGATTTTTCACTTACTCGGTACAGTCTATGCCATTATGGTCGTCTATGATAGACATCCCAAGGTCTAAAGGGTTTCAACTTTCAAGGAATTCAGGACCAAGGATAGACCAGCGTGGATAGGGATGGGTGTAGGGATGGGTAAGGATTCTGAAGAAATGAAGATTAGACAAGACTCCATGTGGAGTTTCGTTCCTGGAGTCCCCAAAGAATCAAAGATCCATAGAGATTCTAAAGGTGATCCACCAGTCAGTAGTCAGTAGTCAGTAGTCCGTAGTCAGTAGTCCGTAGTCAGTTGTTCAAGCTCTATGATATCCATCATGGAATTCCCCGTCAGTGGTCCAAGGTCCACGCACGACATCCATAATGAAATCCCCAGCCCATTCACCAAATAATAATAAGGATAAGGATGATGATGGTGATGGTGATGATGATGATGATGATGATGATGATAATACTCTGTAAAAACCTGTAAACTGGTGTAGGGAAATGGGTACATTGGCTGTGTCAATGCTATGGACCATGGTATGGTATGACGTTGTGTCATTCCCTAAGCCTATTTTTTTTCTTTTTTCTCTCTTCTGAACCTTAGCACGGCCCGGACATCTACCATCCATCATTCATCCATTCATCCATCCATCCCATACCATCAAGGTGGGTCCATCCCGGACATGGGAACGACCCTGAAAAGACCCACATAATTCAGGGGAACAGCCAATCACCCATCATCAATCATGAAAAGTGAAAGTGAAAGTGAAAGTGAAAGTTCCAACCAAAAAAATCAACACCCACTGCACTGGAGATTGGATTGTAGAGTTTGTGCTATATGTCATATGGAGATCTAAACGGTCCTACTCTCGGTGCCCTTCGGTGATATTACTTTAATTTCTGGGGACTCGGATACCTGTTGGGTGAAAAGTTTCTGTCGACGTGTCCATGTCAAGTAATTAGCATGACGGTCTGACCCATTGCAAAGGAATTTTGATTCAGAGACTTCCATTTCGGGATACGGGGCATCGGGGACTCCATGGCTGGAGAAATTGGAGTGCAGCAACGTGGTGTGGTTGGGGGCTTGGGGATTTGGGGAGGTGTGGGAGGTTGTGGGAGGTTGTGGCAGGTTGTGGCAGGTTCTGGGAAGGTTGTGGGTACCAGGCGAAATTCTGGGAGGCGTTTCTGCATTGCGGGTGTGGCGTTTGAGTTTTGATGGGTACGCACCGGTAATAGGTAATATGGAGTGCCGCCTTGGAAAAATCATGGTATGATGATGAGGCGTGAGAGTCTGACGAACATTGGAATTTCTCGGTTTCTTCGGAATCACCTGAAGGTAAGGAGATCAATCATGAAGGGGATGAAGGAAAATACGATGAATGATGAAAATCTCAACATCAACATCAACATCAACATCAACATCAACATCAACAATCATTTGTATTCCAACTGCGAATGTGACTTTGAATACCGTACGAATCAAGCACTGGCCCCGAAGGCGAAGCAGGTACACACAACATACAGTACCTAGGACGTTCGGACTTACGATCAAAGGAGACATAATGATTCTAGTGGGAATCAAAATGGAACACGGAGCGGCCGGGTCGGATATACACGAATCATGCCGACTTCACTTCTAGCTTCCGCAGCGCAGGAGAGAAAAGAACATGTTTTCATGGACCTATTGCGTTGTGCGGTGATAGGCTCATGATTGAGAGGCGGTAAGGTCAAGTAGTAGGTTACTCCGTACTCCGAAAACCGTGGGGGTTATTTTATCGAGGTGGGTGGGGGGCTGTGTGGTGTGTAGTGTCACGTGTGATTTTGATTGTGGAGGAACGGCGGAGGAAACTTTTCATCTAGGAACAGACAGGCAGGCAGGCAGGCAGGCACACACAAACGAACATGTATGTATAAATAGGTACCTAATATATATATACCGCTACCCACTACCGGCATTGAAGATTGAGCGATATACTTTTAGACAAGTTAAGGTACATAACATCGACAATTTCATTCCGAATCATCCATCACCGTATCACCGATCTTCACTCAATGTTCAATGTTCAATGTTCAATGTTCAATGTTCAATGTTCAATGTTCAATGTTCAATGTTCAATGTTCAATGTTCAATGTTCAATCTCCAATCTCCAATCTCCAATCATCGATTCTACCTCCCAAACGTTGTTATACTTTGGCACACCAGTATATGTCTCTCCAGTAGGAAAGATGGTCAAAAATTGGTGAATTCGGAGAAATCTTTCCGGGATTGACTAGAATCCCATATCTGTGATGCGAGACCGCTCTTGGACAAAGGTCGAAAAAATGAAAAATAACAATATTTGGCAGGAATTCTAATCTTTATAGATACTAATAGAGTCACTCACACTGGTGAGATGTTAGCTTTTACTCATCGCCAGTTCTTCTCATCATGGTTAATTTCGGCACTCGGAATACCATACCATATCATACATGCGCCATGCATCTCACACAATCAATCTAAAGAGCACACGACTTTCCTTCGCAGCTTCCCCCATGCACTTTCATCCAGATAAGGAAGCTCTTAGGAGAAACTTTTCATCCCCATGCTTTTCGGTCCTACAACATAAAAAAGTATGAATCAAAGGATGGAGGTACTGTAGGAAGGCAGTGAGTGGTGTTTCCGCTGTTCAAGTAGCATACCCGGGTAATCTCGCGATTGAAAAAGATTGAATAGAGAATGAATGATGTGAGATGAGATATTTGGTCCGCGCCAAAAGGATAAGTAGGTAGCCCTCGATGGATGTGTGGAATTGATGAAAAGCCGAAGAGACGAAAAAGTCGAAACATATTTCTCCGTTTCATTGGCTACACCGCTGATGGTGAATTGAATAAAGTCGACTGACCTGCTTCCATCCAAACTTCCAAAACTTCAGTGATCGATCGGAAAGGCCGTTCAGGGTGCACCACCACACCAACCACCTAAATTTATCACCGACAGCTAACCTTACGCATTCCATTATTTGAGACTTCGGTAGCAATATCCACCAAACAGATTGATTGATTATGAGGAATTTGATATGATTCCAGGGAATGGTGAAGAAACTAACTTGATACTTGTGTGAAAATTTACTAGCTGCGTATTCAGGCAAAATGATGTGGATAAATCCTCCGTTCAGAGCAGGTTCAAATTAACGTAGGTGTAACGTACCACCGAAACGTGGGACGTGGAATGTAAATTCTAACTAGGTACTCAAAGTCTTACAACTTTACGCCGCATACTTGGTATCTACATATTAAAAACCATTCCAGAGCCATAGAAGACGGTCCAACGGGTTCTTCTTTTTGTTCTCTTTCCCTCCAAGGACTACAGGGCTGGGTGAGGTGTTAGGTGCTGAACTGAGATGTGATTCCTAGATCTTTACCTACCTACCTACCTACCTACCTACCTACCTACCTATCTAGATAAGATGGGGAGTTAAGCACCAGCCAAACAAACAGAACATGAGACGGTGGATATACTCCGTGTCCTCCGTACATGGCATCCTGCTCTATACCTATACGAACTTGGAAGGTACATATCTCATACAGCGTACAGACAATACATATACATACCTAATAGATACCTAATAGGTGGTCCAACCAATGCACCCCTCCCAAGTGATACCTTTGATCAATGTATCCTTATGAGAACAATATACAATACATTGGAGAATAATCGGGGAATAATGTCTTGAATCTTGCCATACTATAAATATAAACCTTGATATCCATCTATTCCCCATTTCTCTCCATTATCATTGGCGGAAGATTATGACCCCCTGATTACCGACCATTCTCACCTCCACTTCTCCAAATTCCCCATCTTTTCGCAATCCCCTAAGGACTTCCCCCCAGTTCAACATCACCTCTAAACATATCGCCTTCAAACTTCTATGCAGAGTCGCAAGGGTTTTTGCAAACAGAGCTGCTTCGTCGATGGAACAATCTTCACCGAGAGCACATTTCTTATCTTTCCTATTTTTCCATAATAGTTGCTATTCGATCCAAAGCAAACCCCTTTTCCACATTGACCTTGGTTGTGGCATTGGGATTGGCCTGCTCGAGCACTAAGTCGCTGAGCTAAGGGAAAAAGGAATTATAACAAACATAAGGGGGGGAAGACTGGCCACAAAGTTAAACGCATGGATAGAGAAGGTTATTAACATCACAGCAAACAAACAAAAACATCCGCCTCCCAGTTCTTATCCTACCAAAGTTATAAGTCCTCCCGCCATTCTGCGTTGTGTGTATGAATATCTTTCATTGCTTCATGCTGCACCACTTCACTCAACCCTCTTTCTAACCCCTCCAAACTTTAATCGAAACTCTTTGGCGGAATCTCGACTCTCCCACCGTCGACACTACAACGGAAGAGATTTTTAACAAATCACCAAACTTGTCACTCGCAATCATATCCATCACCTTGTTCAACAATATATTGCAAATCAGTGCAGTGCAGTGCAGTGCATAGAGATCTTCGTCCACAATTTTACCTGCAACATTACACTCTCGTCTCAAAAGTTTCATAGAGTTTTAATCTTCTCTTTCAACCGTTGATGTCGATCGTTATTACTATCACTCCCGCATCATTATTTGAAGATCACGGGCTGCCATGTAGTACAGAGAAGTTGAGCGTAAGATCAATTTTATCCTGACCCTGAGAGAACTGGACTCTACATACCTGACCAGGTACACGTTAATATCACAAGCAAGATATTCATCACACTTTCAACTTTTACCCGTCGATCCCAAACTTAATATTCGAAGTTAGCCCTCATTCACGTTGCGCATCGATAGTACATCATCATTAATATCGTACGCTTAAAATCACTTTCTTTGGGTCTGTACATCTAGGTACAATCTCATCGTCCATAACTTTTACATCCGGTAAAATTAGTGGAGTAGAAAGCTCTGGTCCAATATTATCCCAAGGACATCAAGAACTTCCTAAATATTTCTCCAATCTGTCAATTACGAATACTGGCGAATCTATGGCAACCAAACAACAACAATCAGCTCCGACGCCGACGCGGCCGAGGAGCACAAATGGAGTTATCAAAGGGACGAAAGCCGGTACGGGAGATGAGAGGATAGTTGTCATTGTTTTTGGCCAAGGTCAAGATAAAATTGTTCCTGTTTTCGCAGATGTACTTGGAAAACCATATCGGATGGCCACCAACTTTTCGTCGCTTAAAAATGAGGATCATGGAACTGTGATAGGAATAGCAGCAGGGGATGCAAAGGTTGATATTGATTCCCGGAATCGCTCATTGATTGTCGCTATTAATGCGCATTGTGTGGCCTTGGGGATGCCACCTGATTTGGATTTATCAGCCTCAACAGATTATGAATTTCTTTACACTGAGACACCATTTTTTCGAAGAGATCTCTCACGATTTATCTCATTCATTTTGGGTCAAATAAGTCATCACGAAGCACTCATAACGAAGCCAAGGACTTATTTCATATCGACAACATTTCCAGACGTTCGGACGGCATTGTCTAATTTGGATATTCTTTCTGTTGGATCCGATGCAGTAGAAATTCGTGTCGATTTACTAAAGGAAGGTTTAACTGACGGAACTTTCAATTCTGTGCCAAGTTTGAGTTATGTTGGTGAGCAAGTAATGCTGCTCAGACAGCGTACAGAATTACCGATAATCTTCACGACAAGATGCACGAAAGAGAATGGTCGATTTCCTATGGACAATCCAGAACTTTATTACGAGTACCTTTACCGAGCTATACAGTGGGGATGCGAATATGTGGATGTTGAGGTTTGGTTACCAGAGGATATCAGAAGAAGATTGTTTGAGCAAAGAGGAAACAGTAAGATTATTTCAGCATTTCATGATTTCTCGGGAACATTCAAGTGGCCATCACTCCAGGCTCAAAACATCTTCCAAGAGAGCCGAAAGTATGGAGATATAGTCAAGATGATTACGATTATCAACACAATGTCGGAAAATTACGAACTGGAATACTTTCGTTCTCAGATAAAAGCCAACAATCCCGATGGTCCTCCATTATCTGCTGTCAACATGGGACAACTCGGACAATTATCTCGAGCTCTCAATACCGTCTTCTCACCCATCACACATCCTCTTCTCCCTATCGTCGCTGCACCCGGTCAATTGAGTGCCGCGGAAATCAATGGCGCTCTAGCAACCATGGGTCAACTCCCAAAGAAGAACATCTACGCTATCGGTACTTTTCGCTCCATTCCGCAAGCAACTTTTTTCGAAAAGTGTTTCAACGAGCTAGGTTTACCACACAATTTCGCAACTGTGGACCGAGGTGTCAAAGGTTCTGTCGAAGCTTTTTGCTTGCAACCTAACTTTGGTGGTGCATACATCAATCCACCTATCTCATCTTCACAGCCATACATACCTATGCTATCGGATGCAGCACGTACCATTGGCGCTGTCGATACTATTGTCGTCCGAGGCGAAGGACCATCAGCAACTCTTATCGGGGACAATGCAATCTGGAAGGGAATTCGTGCAACGCTTACACGCGATTTTGCCCCTTCAGCATATAAAGATCGAGCTGCTATTATCTTGTCGAGTAATGGAGAAGATGCCGCGTCGGTTATATTTGCACTGAGGAGTCTTAATATTGGGAAGATCTATACGGTTGGATTCAAGGCACATGGACCATTGGCGGCTGGTGTCGAGCCCTTCACTTCTGTGGAGAGTGTTACCAAATCTGACACTCCATTTGCGATAATCTCAGCACTAGCACCGGAGAAGACTCATTTAGTACAACCCCTTCTAAGATATTTCAGCAATGGAAGAGATTCTCGAGGGCAAGGAAAGGTCTTCGTTGACCTTGCCAATGGACCAAGAAAGGGAGATCCGATAGGTGTCGCAGAAGGATGTGGATGGACGGCTTATGGAGTTGCTGATACGAGTGCCTTCACAACGGTGGAGACTTTAAGATTATTGGTGGGACAGAACGTTCCATATAGTTTTGTGCGACTGGCCAGTGGGAGAGGATTGTATTGATTTCTCTGCGGAGACTGAGAATGGCAGTGACTATTTTGGGCTGGTTAATGCGCTTGTGGTGACGTCAGTGCAAGATGTGGTGTTCTCTCTATTTTTCACAAGGCAGGCGTTAAGGGACGGTACACAGCGGGCCCATATTTCCAAGAATGAACAGGACGTTGTAGATGAGACTAGAACGAGAATGGTTCAATTGGTCAGGCTATGGCTTTGTGCCTTCCAAGGTGTAAAGAGTTCGGATCATTTTTAGACGGCGGATTGAGGTTCGCATTGTCTTTTGTTTTTATCCAGTGTTAAATTTAATGAATGCATGAAAGTCGAAATCTTATTACACATACTTGAATAAATTGTATGTACGCACTTTAATGAATTGTATGTTGCTCGTTTCTCTCGTTGTGCTTCGGGGTTCCTGAAGTCTATTTTGACAATGGTCGGATGTGCTTAATCATTTTGCTTTAGAAAGTTTCCTTGAATTTCCAAGCAAGTATCATTCTGATTACCTACCCAACAGCAACGTCGCTCCCTCATCTTCACATCACCGAAACACGCATTCATATAGATATCAAATTTTCCGAATAGAGATAAGTTCTCCAGTTGTTTTATCTCTCATCGAAACAAAAAAGCTGAAATTCTGAAACATTCGAAAATCACCAAAATGGTTTGTTTTCTTGTCGCTTATTATTCCACCGCTCCTCCAATACCTTATATACAGTCTATCCTTCATTTCCCTTCCCTTTACATAATAATCTTACTTACATAGAGTATATATAATAAGTCTTTATTCTAATAGTTACTGGGTAATTCATGAATGTCTTCATTTCTTTATGATAAGTGTCGTTCCGATTAAACATAAAGCGCTCTGCGGGTTTTCTGGAACTTGTGTTGTGACTTCTTATCAGCATGCATCTTGTGAAAATGGTAATAGATCTATAGTATTCCCAGGTTTTTGGGATTGGTGATAATTTCATGGATGGTCGAAGATTTTGCATTTGTTTGTTTGGCGTGGTTTTTTGTTTTCTGGCGTTGATTGTGATATTTGGTTATTCATTTAGCTACCACTGCTACTAATTACAACATATATTTCTCGGTTTTTTTTTGGCATATTCTGTGAGAAACATTTTTAATTCTTCTTTTTTCCGACTTCCTGACTATTTTGAAAATCCGTATTAAATTCCTCCGCCCCTCTAAAACAGATCAATCTCTACACCTGCCCAACTTACTGCACTTTAGCCATGAAGTACTGTCTACTGATTCTTAATGCGCTCTTCATTCATAATCGAGGGAATTTACGACGAAGTCGAACTCTGTGATAATTATCGAGGGGAATTCGGAGTGCAGTGGTTCGGGTTGTTGTATAGCTTCTCTTATACTAACAAGTCAACAGGCCTGGATGTCTTTGGTGTCTAATGAATAGTGAGTGCCATCGTGCGGAAAGGAGAAAGGAATCAGTTAGGTGGCAATGACAGAACTTTCAAGTACATACAAGATGAACATAATGTTTTATACGAGGTAAAATATGGTTCCAAAAACATGATGACAGGAAGAGCAGAGGTCAGAGCAAATATATAGGTTCTTTTCGATTTACTTTGGGTATTTGATGCATCAGGGGTGCCAAAGGATTAGGTCGGGTTGAAACAAGATCATTCCATTTTGCCAGAGGCATTGAGAGCTTCTGCTGCTGTTCTGTCTCCATTCATTCCACCGTTTTTTATTTTTATTTTTCCACATTTCCCAATACTCTGATAACTATTGATTAAGCCTAGAGTATGATAGACGCCCAAGACATTGTACCCAAATTTATGCATCCAGTTGGATTTCAATTGAACAAGCACCAGCTTGGGAGAGGCATGTTTTTGCGAGGAGCAAGAGGAGCAAAGAGATGTTAAAGGCAATGTAGACGTATTCAATCCAATCGTAACCAGAGAAGAACCAAGGGGTAGTTCAAAGCTTGAAGAAATGCGGGAATAATCTCGACCTGCTTGTCCTCATTTCCAGTTTTCGCCACCCCCGCAGTTGTCCCCCTTGGTCCGAGGCTGTTCATCTATCTACGTCAGGAGAACGTGGATATGTTTGTTCGTAAATTTGCTTCTGTAGATCTTTGAGGATTGTATCCAATCGAGGAAATATCCTAAAGATAAGAAGACTAAAATCCATCCCGTGATCAGGTATCTCCCTGGTAAAGCAATACAATTCGAGGTTATTGCAGGTAAAAATTCGGATCTCATCTTATAAATGAAGATGTACAGGAAGGTTACGTATGCTGAAATCCGAAGCTTTCCGGATCTCTACATGGCAATGTGATCATGACATGGTCAAGAAATGCCAGTCTTGGTCTTATGCTTTGCTCGCAATGGACAGCTAGACGTAAACCTGTGTCTATCAAGAAACAACTGCATTCTTGAGACGTGGTTGATAATGACTATGGTACGATTTTGGAGCCACACGAGGTGCATGAATCTGGGGAAATATGGGGTATTATCCAAAGTAGTATGTGTGTGCAAATTTGAATGTACATAATATGAAAAATATGTTGGCTTCCAACTAAAGCTTGAAAGGAAAGAGAATCGCCCAAGACCATTAATTGAATAAATGAATACGTCTCCAACTGATGAATTATTGACAAACGCTAAGATAAGTATCGGTACCCAAGACTATAAACCCCACGTACATGCTTGTCTTGCTCTCTTTCAAAGAAACTTTGAGGATGGGTAAAGTAGTTGTGATATATTAATTCTCCCACCGGGCTTGGTGGACTGACTGCAAATCCAAAGCGGAGGGTGACGGACCGAACCGACCGCGGCATGGTCTCATTTTATACCAAGCATTTGTATGAGTACGAGTCCCCATCATTCATACAAGACGCCGCATTTATACAATATGAATGGCGTCTTCATGTTAAACTAAACAGAAGGATTCAGTTTCTATTGTGCTCATGTGTAAGGTGTGAAAGAAATTCCGGGACTTGCTTTTCCTTGGGTTGAAAGTCCCAGGCGTGTGACTCAGCATTAGCATTATTGTACATGGTGCGTCCCTTTTTTGCTATTCTGTGTGCGTGTGCTCTCGTGAATGAACTGTCGCAAAAGTTGTGATGAGTGGGAGAAAGCCTTCATGTCAATTCTGCCTGATCCGGATATTTTAATAATGCGCGAATTTGCTGCCGATGGTGACAATAACCTACAAAGGAGTTATGTTGGCCGATTTTGGCCATGCCGCCGACCTCTGCGTAATGAACATACTTCTACCGATAGCTTCAGGATGTAGCCGCCCACCCTTGTCTCAATACGAGTACGAGATAAATGATATGGGATATGGGATATGGGATATGAGATAGATAGGTACGGCAGTCGATGATCGAATAGTCCAAAGTAGAATTGAGTTTCTCTGGCCGGCCAAGTACAGTAAGTACAGGAGAGGTGTGATTTGCAGAAGGGTATATTGTCCCGATTCCTATCCAGTACACCTCCTTCAGATGATGGCCCTGGAACTACTAATGCGAGGTTATTCGATGCACGTTATCCGGAAGTTAGATGAATGATAAAATTAAAAGTTCGACAACAGCGCTATATCCGTGCCGGTGTACAAATGCAGGTTCTGCGCCTCAGCTCTCAATAGACAAGCCAAAGTACTGAATGGATATCTGCTGCATGGCGGAGATGCTACTGCTTCAAGCGTCGTGTGTACCGGGATGACATTGGTAGGTACTTCCCCATCCCATGTGAGATCTTCGGAAGTGACTCGGAACTTGGAAGTGATGAGTTGGAAAGCGGACACTTGAGCATCCTCCTAAACTCCAGTACGAGGACCGGCTCGAAGGGGAATCGAGACGTAAATCGCGGTAGTTAGTTAATTTGGACCTGTGCTACCCAACCCTGACTCAATTCAAGTTTGTCCCAGAAGGTATGATTTATTATAATAGATAGAATCACAGACCATTAAAAGAAGTAACACAATGTTCAGGAAAACGTGTCTATGGTGTGCTCGAAGCCTGTGATGCTGGTAGAAGTGGAGTGGTGTTTTCGGTTTTGCGGGGAAGCTGTTTTAGATTGTTAATGATATTTTTAATTGCGATTTATGCTGCCATGTATCTGTATCTATGTACATGTACATTGCACACTTTGTATATATCCTTCCATCCCAACTAAGATTTCAACACCTCTGAATGATTGGTTATCAGGTTACATTTCACGAAGTAAAGGGTATTTATTCAAAGCGTAAATCAAGTATTAAAATCGTTGCCCAAGCTAGCTTCTCGCCATTGATTACGCAATCATTTATAGTAAGTCTTAGATGCATTGCTATCTGTACATTTTAATGGTAATGTAGTCAGGGAATAACTCTATTGCAACATCACCGTCTACAATGTTCCCAATATCATTTTGAAATGAAGATTTTGTATTATTCAAATTCTTAAACTGTTGAGTCTTGACGATTCGGAGACAGCATGAATATCTATTTGGATAAGTCGTCGGCAATTTGAAAAGTTACTTGGAGCATCGATGGTTTAAGATCGCGGCTTCAAAATCTCATAGATCTTTCCGAGTTTCGTCAGCATCATGGCTGGCATTGGCGCATTGGAATGATAATCTAAAGATGTTTCGGAAGGGGGCCGTTGAAGATATGACTAGGGGCAGTATAAAAAAGGCTTTCAGATTTCTACTTGAAAGCCGCTTTCCGCTTGCACAGTCTCAGAATCTTACCATCCCGCAATCTAAAACCCAGGCGCTCCAATCATTCATTCATATCATTGGTGAGCATCACGAAGGTTACATGTAGCTTAACTTTAGAAATGCTTGGCGAGACTGTGAAGCTCGCGAGGATTAACCTTCGTCCTTGTTAAGCATCGTGAATCGTGAATCGTGATGCATCGAAGTTAACTTTTATTTCAAGGGACTCGGGTCTAGGGTCCAGAAATAACCCCAGGAAAGAAGAAAAAGCCAAAGTTATGGGCTCGAAGGGCTCACCGTGGGTGATGAGGAATAGGCCCGGGGCTTCACAGGATTTGGACAAGTCATTCAACAAAGCGTCTAGCATCTATTTAGAACGTAAATTTTCAAGCTAAATGGGTCTCAATTGTGGGGTTTGATACGTGATGAAGGGGGAAACTGAGACTAGTAACATTACAGTGTAATGCAAAGATTAGTTATCAGGGACAAGTCCAAGTTGTACTCTATTTCTCGTTCATGAAAAAGACTTACGGTCCTCGCAAATGATGTGGGAAAGCATTGTACATATCCTTGAAACTTTTATGCTACCTTTAATCTTGATTTCCCATTCACCCCCCTTTGCATCGCCTGGCTCACTTCTGCTATGATTGGTAACACAACATTTTGACAGCAGATCAGTGTCCACAGTCTAATCCAATTTATTTCAGAAGAAACAAGGAGACGGGAGAAGTGGGGCAGAAGCTCAGTGCCTTGAATTTTTGTCACGATATATTTACTGCAAGATCTTTCTAGGTACAGCGCAATGAGCGCTTGCGGACGACATCTTTTAACGAGGAGAGGAGGGTGATCCAGTTGTTGTTTTTTTTCCTTTTCTCTCAACCCCAGTATTTCAATTGAGCCACGGTCTCTAATATGGAAAATGGGTCCGTGAGATACTGCATTTCACGCATCTTCACCACAAAGTTTCGACAGGCTCATGATCATCCTGTTTTCTAAGCTTTTAATAAGTGCCTGGTCATTTCCATCTTATCTCCTATTTCTCCTATTCTTATATTTTGCGTTCATCAGAGTTGAATCAAGCAATGAATCAAGCAGTGCATCAAGAGAATTTTATCCTGGATATTTCCCTATTTGACGAACATCTAACTGCACGGGTTTATGATGCACACAAAGCAATGAACTGGCACATAATTATGACTACTAGGTATTTATTCTAGCAGTACTTGACAAGACCATTAGCACCGAGCCTCTCAGAGTCTTATTAGTACTAGGTAGATAGTATAGTGCACCAGTGCCCCGACAAAGCTTGGCGCGGCCTAGTAACAGCTTTTTAGCTTCAACCCTCCCCGCAATCTTCCTAGCAAAGTACCCAGTACATCAGTCCCCTGTCTTTTCTACCTGTCGTACCTCGCTTTTCCTTCGAGAATCTTTTACCTTTTTACCAGGTACTGTACGATACTTCCACCCTTTCTCTTAGCTTGGTTGCAGCTTCCACAGTAACTCAGTAAGTGATCACACCCCCATCTTCCTCTTCCTCGTTGCGACAGGGGCATGACTGCTGTTCTTAACCCTTAACATTTCAACCTCCCCTCTGAGCTCTATCTTTCTTACCTACTCACGAGTCACCACTCACCGATACCAATCATCTCACATACTTCTAATCCCGGCCATCCTTTGCGTTACGAATTACCACGAACGCCACGTCTACTCCAATTTTACATTTCTCTTCCATCAGCGTGAGACTTGAAAGGCTATTTCATAGAATCCAGCGCCATATCATATCATTGTCAACGTTTAACGATCAACCATCAACCATCACCGGTCAATTTATCAATTAATCAACAAAATAGTCTGGAGTATAACCTGGGAGCAGTGGTGCGGTCAAGGAGTATCCGGAGATCGCTGTGATTGGATTACACCTGTGATTGGCGAGCGAATAACAGTTACCATTTCTTTGGAAAAGCGAAAAGCTCCATCAACCCGAGGGTCTGTCGAATAACCTACCCAGCCAACCAGCCAATTCCAAAAAGGGTACTTACTACATACATACATACGTACATTTGTATCGGAGATTATTTCGACAACACAAAACACAAGCAACCACACACACTCGTAATGTTTTGTGGATTGCGCCTCGACCAATCTTTATGATGGGACGAATTTGATTACTGTATTACTGTACAACAATAATTTCTTCTTTCACGTTCCCTTCGCCTGCGAATTTCATTTCGATACCATGTCTGGAAGGCCAGCACAAGTTGGAATTGAACGATTACCCGCACGACGTATGAGCAACGAACCACGAGAATCAATGAATTGTAAATCCTGTAGAAAGAGGAAGGTTAGCTCTACTTTATTATTTTCCGCATAATTCTATCAAAATACTAAAAGTCTCTCCAGATAAAGTGCAATCGGTTGCGACCGACTTGCGAAGCTTGTCAAGTCTTCCAATGCCCTTGTATTTATGGTGGGGTTTATCATTCCGTAAACTTGAATCACTTGGCCCTAATTTCTTCTCAATAGATGCTGTCCCCAAAAAGCGTGGACCTAAAACGGATGTATTGGAAGCTTTATTGAAGAGAGTCGATGGACTGGAAAGAAAGTTGAGAGATGAGAAAAAATCCAACTCTCCAAACAATGATGGAAGTGGTTCTGGTGGGGGGGAAGAGGAAAGTCCGAAGGATGATGTAAAGCAAAGACGTCCTCATCTAGAAACACCCACCTCGAACGTTGCTGATGAATCAGCTGTATACTCTCCATCATCGATAAGGTATGTAGCTTATATCCTTATCTACAACTTCCTTTTAAATTGACACATCCCCAGTGCACCTTCACCATCAGTTCAGCAAGATGTCCTTTTGGATACCTACTTTGTTCGATGTCATGGCAAATCTTACCATATACTTGACGAGACTTCTATCAGACAACGAATTCAGGCGAATGAAATCCCAACATATTTACTTTACGCAATTTATGCTGTTAGTGCAAGGTGTGTTGGAAATATCGGTATAGATATTCAAATTGCTAACTATTCTCAAGATATACTTCTCATCCAAATGGCTATTTTGCTGCAGTGAGATTAAGTGAAGATTATGCCCATCGAGCAAGAGCAGATGTAGACATTGATGAACCCTCCATCGATACTTTGCAAGCTCTCCTACTTCTCGCTATCTCGTATACTGCATCTGGAAGAGGAAAAAAGGCATATATGATGTTCGGTACGTGCCTCTGACCTTTCTAAGCAATGGACACTTCGCTGACCATAAATAGCAAATGCTATTGGAATGGCTGTTGCGCTAGAGCTCCACCGTGAGCTGGATCAAACGTTACGAATTAGTCCTGTGGAGAGAGAATTACGACGAAGACTATTCTGGACTTGTTATTTGATGGATAGATTTACAGCATGCGGATCAAAGCGACCTTCGTTAATTGGTGATAAATCAATTTTGTTACGATTACCCTCATGGTCACCTAATTCAGCCACTCTTCCCGTCCAAGGGGAGTTCTTCCAAAGTGGATCAAACCTTCATTTCGGCAGCGGAAAGAGGAGTCAAGGAAGCAGTGGAATGCTCATAGATATTGGGAGGATATTAGGAATTACTAATCGCTATCTTGCTGCTGGCGGTGTAAAAGGCAGGTTTTGCAATAATCACCCAAGTTCATCAACTATTCATTATATGAATACTAATTGTCGTGTTGTGAAAACAGGCGACTCCCACTTCCCATGGCATTCATTATCGAACCTTTCAAAGATTCGCCAAGACTTGGATATATGGGCTGGTGGCACTCAGGATGTCTTTACATCTGTCGATACACTTTTTGGGCAACCGGATAGCACGACTCTTGTCCTTAGTAAACTTATTTATCATCTAATACATTGCCTAATATACCGACCTTTCCTTCCTATCGACCTTGCCGAGCTAGCTGGAACCGGGCAACATCAATCTTGGCAAATTGAAGCCACAAATCTTTGTTTCCTCCACGCAAACGCGATTGCGGAACTGGTTGAGCTTGGAAAACAATCCGCATCCATAGAATGGCCGGACTTTGTCGGATATTGTATTTGTACGGCCGCCACCGTTCATGTTCACGGAACTCACTACAAAGGGGCGCGCGAAGGCGAAGTCTTTTCCGCTTCAGCTGATTTTCTTTCCCGAGAAATGCAACAACTTTCTGAGCTTCGATATGCATGGTCCTCTGTTCAGCATCAACGAGAAACCCTACAAACGATATATGGTTGTCATTCTGAGTTAGTGAAGAGTCTTGGAAGTAATCCAATGCGCTTTAGTCCAGTATTCCATCTGGAAGACTTTTTTGATAGGTATAGTGACTTGGGCCAATACTTTGATGGGGCACACATTAGTTTTTCGGATGTAGTGGCGCCTAGCCCTGAAGCATTTCAAGGGCATGACCTTTATGCGCCGACTCGAGCAAATAGGAATGGTTCCATGAGTAGGAGAGCAGGCTCTAATGGTTCAAATGATTCGGGTGCCGTTGCCGCAAAACGCAAATCTCCGTCATCCGCACGAAAACGTGCTCTGACTAATAGTCTGAAAGACAGACCTTTGATGTCGCCGAATGGTCCAAATAGAAGAACGGTTGAGCAGTTGCCTCTACCACAAAACGGCTTACTTGGTCATGATACCCCATCTTATCCCAACGAAAGTTCGATTCCCACACTTTCACAAATCCCCTTTTCGCCACCGAACCAAAATCAACCACAATCATACAATTTTTCACCATCTCTTTCCTTGAATCACGGCCAAGAATCAAATTTTGAACCAATGTTTGGAATGCCACATCTAGGGAGTGGCGGAAACTTTTCGTTTGGAGGAATGGGCGGAACAAATGGGGGTATGATGGGAGAGGAAGGTATGACACCAGGAGGAAGGTCAAACAATGGAAGTACGGGAACAAGTGGCGAAGAGAAAGACCCTTTCCTTACGTTGCTAGAACAGCTTGCGGAAAATGAACAACAGAGAGGCGGCCCAAGTGACCTAGACTTCTTTTTGGGTGGCGGCCAAGGTTGAAAAAGTAAACTTGGTACATACATAAGTACAAGGACAGTTTCTCTAAGACGAACGGAATATGTTCATATGGCGAACAAATTGATACTCTGTCAAATTCCTTCGAATTTCCTCTTCCGATATCGAAGTGGGTGACACAGAATCATCAAGAGTGTGGAAGAAAGGAGGAAAATGAATTTACACAGACAAGGAAGAGACAAAATAAAGGACTACAAGATATTTACGGCGGTGGTGAAAAAAGACCGGCGAAGGAAATCAAAGGATGGACTGGCTTTCAAGGGGATTGCATCGCGAATGTGCATACAGAAGTTGGAGCCGGGATAGATTACGTACGGATAGGCACAGTACGATTGGGGACATGAAAAAATAAAATATAGGTACAATAGGGGAAAGGACGGGGAGTTTTCGGATTCACGTTAAATTATGAGGAGGTCTAACGATGGGAGTTTTTGTGATTACTGAGCGATAGGAGAGTCCATGATCGCCACCTACTAAAGGTGTAGAAGCGACGTTTAATGTATATATTGCTGCTCGACGAGCATCGGCTTTGTCCTTTTGTGGCGTTCTGACTTCGAGAGGCTGTACTATCACCCTTCGCCGAACGCACCGAAAACAAGGTTACTGTCGTCCCTAATCAGGTACACAGCTTCAATCATTGAGTTCACCCAGGGGAACACATGGCAGGATTGTAAAATTCGAATCTATCCACTGTCATCTTCAGTTATTACATGAGATATCGAGCCCGTGTCACTCTACCACATCCAGCAGTCAGCATTCAATAATAGCAAACTTCATTGTAAATAATTCACTCCACAACTCTTCTCGCGCTTTCCGGACATAATAATGTCACAGAGCCTCATCGCCAGCCTCGAATTGTGCAAGCTAGGAGAACCAAATTGTCCCACTACCCATCAAACTCACTCATCCCACTTCTGATAAACAGTTACCATGCCTTGCAGATTGTCCACCCAACTGCATATACGAGTTTATCTACACGTTTGGCACTTAGCTGCACGCTGCACACTGCACACTGGGCACCGTTGATGTGTCTTGCCGTCCCCCACACACAATGGGGGGCTGTAAATTAAAATGCTGTGGGACCTTAGGGTGCGGATAAGCACGTGCTTAGAAATTGAGCGATTTTGAGGGAAAGGGTGGGAATCGGACCGATGGAGTTGATTTACGGTTCTCTGCTTGGTAGGGAGTTTTGGTGGGTGGACGCACGTTAGAGGAAAGCGGAGGGACCCTTTCTTGGAGGGTTTACCCCGCGTTGCAAGCGTTAATTGGGGATGGGACGGGTTTTGGTGGACTACGGAGTTAGAGATTGAGGGCAGGCGGCGGGGAAAGGGTACATGACCTTGTACTTTAATTAGTTAGGATAGTAGGAGTATTTCGCCCTCACTGATGAATCTCTATACCTAGAGTGGGGCGGACACACAGATTGATGTCGGCACCGAGCGGAGGCACGAAATATGGTAGTGTGGATTTAAAAATTTGAGTTGCGGGAGCTGCAATTGAGTGAAGTTGCATGGAGGATTGAAGCTGACAGACAGGTTGAGCCTAACTGAAATTAGAGTTTTAATGCCTTTGCTCGCAAAGACTTGTTATTTGGGCAACTTCCGAATAGACTTTATTACAAAAGCCCAGTTTGAATGATCAAGGTTTTATTGATGTCGAAGAGTGAGTTAGGAAATGCTTGATCTACCTACCTATCTTTGAGTCATGATTCGTTTTGGAGGAGGGAACTTTTCATCAGACATCCGTGATTTTTGTAGGCTCGGTAAACGACACATAGGGGATGTCTTAGATACATGTAAGATAGATAGATACCCGACGACATGATCAAATGAAGTGACGCACGATACCATGACATGAGATAAAGCCATGCTTACTCTCGAGACTTTTAGAGTTTTTGAGAGTGTCTAGGTATGCCCAGCGGTAGGGCAGTGCTGTCGTCTCAAATTGTGAGTTCGTTTGAGAACATCAGATGAAAATGATTTAATATTGGAGAATGATATTGGCATCGTATACCAACCAAATTGAGCCAATTAAAGAAGGGTGATTTAAACCTGGGAATGCCTAGAATGGTATTGAGTGCTTACATCAAACCTTCTTGGCATTCAACATTCAGGAACAAAGTTCTGAAGTTTGGGCCGCCTCTTTACTTGACATATTCTACGGATTCTTGCTTCAAGAAAAGATGACACTGTTGATTAAATAATCATTGAATGATCTGTGATCCTCTTATTGGTTCCTGATCTTTGAGTCCATCGTGCCAAAAGATTTCAATCATCCAAGTTTTCTGTAGAGAAAAATCGGTGATAAAAGGTAATAAATTCCAAAGTTCACTAAATCTTCGGAGAAAGCAAAGAAATAAACAGATGGATGGGGCAAAAAACAATGAACAAATAAATGAGCAAGTGATGCATAACTATTCTTAAAGGGGTCATCCACGCAAATTAACCGAGGGACTGAAGTTTATTAGTAACTTACGTCACTCCCCTCAACCGTCATTCCCTTGAAAATCTCATCAGCTGCCAATTTCCCACGATTCAAGATTTCACACCCAAAATGTTGTTTTTGCTACCAAGCGAACGGGAAATGATAAACCATATCTATCATAACTAAGCACAAATAAGGTTCGCTGATACATATTTTTATTCTTTTGCGATGCTACTTTTCCATTTGTCTAGTCATAAAACCTAATACTCCGTACCTAAACCTAATACCTACCTACGTATGCGTGTAAGTTTTACAAGTTTTCATTGAGGATCATCAGTAAGAGCGTGCAGGTAAGAAAGCTTTAACAAAAATTTCACATCTCCATTATTTCACACCACAACCCGCCCCAATGTCGACCGCTCAGCCATGGCATCCCGAACTACTGGGGTCAATCTATCCAAGGTCTTGCCCTGCATTGGTTGAATTCAAAACTTTTAGTCCGCCAATCCGCAAATAAGTCGAATCCCAAATCTTGATGAGGGAAATGCCGGGGTAAACGGCCTCCTCGAGCTACTGCCACAAGCGTGTGATGGAGAATCGGGACCCGGAAAAAAGGAATCGCAGGGCTTTTGAACGTCTATCCACCTGTTTGATCTGATGCCCAGACCTTCCACCGCTCTATCATCATATCGAATCAACTTCGACCGATACCTACACGGAAGAATTAATACGACAAGAGAAGAACACTACTACTGCTCGAGAAGAACTATTACTACTCGTCCTTCGACATACTCATAACGATTGTAGTGTAGGACCATTTGCGCCATATTTGATCTGAAAAAGCCGGTTGGCATGCACGAAAAGTAATTCGAAAATTCGGCACATTGGCGAATACGAATCAACGAGTTGGATTGAAAGAAAGGATTGGATCGAAGGAGGGGAGCATAGCACAAATCGTGTTTGCTTGCCTCGCGGGGATACATTGGGCGCAACTTTCACCGATCGGAAAAGTTGTATTTCGATATTATACTGGTACATCCGAGAATGGATATACGGAATTCATCACATTCGACCTAGGAGCGAAATATGACTTGAAAGTCAAAAGTCAAGACGAACGAATTTGAGGCAGAATATATATACAATGTCGACGTCGATAGATTCTTTACAATCGCGCAGTGATGTGGTTTTTTGGGTCACTACTATTACCTTTATCCTTGCGAGTATATTTGTGGTGGCAAGGTTGGTGAGTCGATTTGGAATTTTGGAATCGAGAAGTTGGGATGATTGGTTTATCATATTGTCGTGGGTGAGATAAGACTTTTTTTCTATTGAGTCAAAGGACATACATACTGAGTGAATGATTTGCTAACATTCGTGGTTTCAAAGTTTTTTGCATTTGGTTTAACCTTTGCAATTGATTATGCAACAACTAAAGGCCTGGGAAGACTTGATGGTGATATCAAGGACGAATGGCGCCCTGGCTTGAAGAAAGCAGAATATGCATTCACGTTACTTTATGTAAGTGGTGAATCTTAAAGATTGACAAGGCGCGCAATCTCTAACGTTTATTACAGAACCCATGTTTGATGGCGACAAAAACTTCAATTCTCATCTTCTACCTTCGCTTGAGTAAAGATACCCAAAAACTATTGAGATGGGCTTCAGGAATCACGCTTGCCGTCGCCTGTGTAGATGGTATAGTTCTTACTTTTGTCAATGCATTTCAGTGTAAACCTGTTGCTGCTGCGTGGAGGACAGACGGAGATGGGAAATGTCTTTCGATCATCACCATCTATCTTGCATCAGCTCCTGTGAATATCATTACAGACTTAGCCATATTGGTTCTACCAATCCCTGTTCTCACTGGAATGTTCCTCCCGCAGAGACAAAAAGCCATTCTGGTATTTACATTCTCCTTGGGAATTTTCGTTGCAATTGTCGATGTTATCAGGATATATTATTTACAACAAGCCTCGAACAACTTTTTAACATCGGTTTTGCTTCACTCGAAGCTGGGCGCGGGAGCGGATTTTCCCTACAACGCTTCACTGTCATTTATGTGGTCCGCTGTCGAAGTTAACATTGGAATTGTGTGTGCTTGTATTCCTACTCTGAAGCCACTCGTCAAACGAATATTACCAGCGATGATTTTGGACCGAGCATCCGGGAGGAGAGGCTCACGCACCCATACAACGGAGAAATTCGAGTCGGCGAGTCCTCAAAGTGGCGGCGATGTTCAATTAGATACTGTAAATAACATGGCATCACCAACAACCACTCCGTTGGGCCTGGTATCCGATGCTTCCCCATCGCCATTATCAGATACTCATCCTGGGGGACATCGAGAAGACATGGAAGAGGAAGAACTCAGCATGGCAGAATTCTTAACAGCTCCTGCAGGTTTCGGCTTGCAAACTTTGCGACGAAATTCGACAGCACGTACAACCAATACCACTTACTTTGGATTTGTCAATATGAGAGTTCCAAAGTCAATGATGAAGACGCGTGGAAAGGAAGCTTTCAAATATTGCACCATGGTGACCATTCTTTTCTTCCTTTGGGGTTTCTCATACGGGCTACTCAATAGATTAAATAACGAAATTGCAATCCTAGCCAACTACTCAGAGAGCGAAACCATAGGATTATCTGCTGCATATTTTGGAGGATACGTAATTGGAGCCCTAACAGTGGGGCAATGGGTCTTGAGACATAGTGGGTTTAAAGCTACATTTATTTCGGGACTTTGTATTTACGGGACTGGAACATTGATGTTCTGGCCCTCGGCAGTTTTGACATCATTTACTGGATTCATCCTGTCCAGCGTAGTTGTTGGACTTGGTTTATCCATTTTAGAAACTGCCGCAAATCCATTCCTGGCTTTATGTGGTCCGACTCAATATGCTGAATTCAGATTAATGCTTGCGCAGAGCATACAAGCTGTCGCATCACTGGTTAGTCAAGTTCTAGCGGAGAAAGCCCTTTTTAGAGGAGTTCGAATTGAGAATGAAAAGCATTTAACTTTGATTGATGTTCAATGGACCTATCTCGCCATTGCTCTCTTCACCGTCATTCTCGCTCTCTTTTTTTATTATATGCCTCTCCCCGAGGCCTGCGATGAGGACCTTCAAGCACAATCGGATCTTCTCGAAATATATCCAACAAGAAAGTTACCCTGGACCGGCACATCGATCATTTATACGACCCTGGTCTTTGGCGTTGTATCGCAACTCTGCTACGTTGCTGCACAAGAATGCGTATCGGAATTCTTCAAGCCATTATTAGTTTCCTATGTTCCTAGTTCTAAGAGTTTCAAATCAGTCTTCACATTACATGACGATGAGGATTATCTCCTATTAGGCCATGGACTTTTTGCCATTGGTCGTTTCGCCTTTGCACCACTTTGTTTGATGTTTCCACCACGGCTTCTCTTACTCATGTGTTTCTCATTTCTTACCTTGTTCTCGGCTTTCATCTTCGCTATCAACGATATATCACCATCTTTCCTTGCTGCATCTTCTCTTTTAGTTTTCTTTTTCGAAGGACCAATTTTTCCACTCGTCTTTTCATTGACCATTCGCGGTATGGGAAAGGATACAAAGTGGGCGTCAGCATGGGTTGTGGCGTCGGCGACTGGTGGCAGTGTATTTGTATTTGTTACTTTTGGTGTGCAGAAAATTCACACTGTACAATATTCTTTCGTAATTATTTTTGTGTTATTTTTGGTAGGGTTATTATACCCTGTGTACTTGAATTTTGGGGGTAAGGGTGTAAGACATCAGGTTGATCCGAAAGCTATGAGAGTGGGTCGAGGGTTCTGGAACGGCAGTGGAGGAAATGAAGAAGATGGGCCGGAAATGAGGAATGGTTCAGCTGAGAGATCGGATACAGCTCTTCGAAGATTAAGTCGTAGGGTGTCTATTCTAGTTCGAAAGATTAGCCCTACTGGAAGGAAGTGCAGTAGTGAATTGCCAATTGTAGAGCATAGGGAGACGAGAGATAGAGAGGATAATAGCGGATAAATGAATTGGGAAAGGGTAGGGCGGGACGGGTTTGATTTTTCACACTTGAGATTTAGCGGGAGTTCCAGGCATCGGATAGGATAAAGTCTTGGTTAGACAGACAGGTCACTCGGTAATGAGATATAAAGGATGGGAAAATTTGGACACGGAAGGACAAGAATACCCGGAATATGGTCGAGATCGACTAGAAGGACTCATGAGTTTTCATTACAGACTAAAGCTTTTAGGCTGAGGCTGATTTTTGTCTTGACTTTTCTTTTTATCATGTCCAGCTCCTGACTGGCTAGAATTTGCTATCTGTATGTATATACTAGGTAGTTTACTTTGTTTGTAAGCTTATAATTGAAGACGGCGGTCATTTGACTTGTTACTTATTAGTGTCCATTGCTTTTAAGTTGAGTATGGCTTATAATTTTGTATTGTGCGGAGTATAAAGCATAAATTCCATCGAGGAAGAGGATGATCGAATGGAAAAAATGAGAGGATGATGGTTGGAAGTAATTCCCGTATACTTTAGCAAACAATTAGGATGATTGCCAGTTTCTTATTTCTTGATACAATTTTTCAATTCTTCTATCCTGATCATATGGATTTTATCTCTACTATTTTACCTCTACCATTCTCATCTACCATTCCATCTCAACACCCACCTCTCCTACCCCATGCAAGTACATTCATTCTCATTATCCCTAAATCCTAACCATCTCCTAATCATCTTATCATCATCATCATCATCATCATCATCATCATCATCATCATCTAAATCACAAACCCCCATTACCCTCCCTCCCTCCCTCCCTCCCCGTCCCCCAAACTAATTCAAAGATCTATCTCAAATCCCAAGAATAACAACCTCAAATCTTATCTTTCATTTACCAAAACGTGGTCCTCACCCTTACCATTCCATCGCTTCATAAATCGATATATATATACATGTATAACTTCTCAAAAATATAAAAAATATTATCCCCTCCGAGTCGATCAATCAATCAACCAACCAACCAACCAACCAACCAATCAATCAATCAATCAACTAATCAATTTCTGTAGTTTTTGCAATATAACCCAACCTTAATAAAGTTATTTAATACATTGTTTGATTTATTTTCCCATAATAGTGAAGTCTCGCTACGTACGTATACCTCGAAACAAAACTACCTACGCATTGGATTTATCTATCACTCGCACTTTCTAGCGCATCCCCTTTCCCGATTCTCTTCTGCATATATCACATCATATCACATCAAAGAATAATTCTCCCCAACTACCAGCTTCCACTCCTGTGACTCCTCCTGTGATTAAAAATCTAAATTATCTTATTTACCAGCCCGTATTTAATCCTAAACTTTTTGTCATGTCATGTCATTGTTATGTTATGTTATGTTCTCCAGCCTAATTGTCTAATCCATCTCTATCTTCTTATTCTCTATCTCTCTCTCTCTCTCTCTCTCTCTCTCTCTCTCTCTCTCTCTCTACACGTCTGTACTAAGCTATTGAGTTGATCTATTGCTAAGGATGGGATAGAGAGAGAGTAGCCCCTCCTATTACAATGCATACTTGTGCTCCACTGAGTGAGTACTTTAGTTTATATCTCTTAATATGTTATGCTCAGCATGTAATCATCAGTATCGGTCAAGTTGTCAGTAGTCAAATAGCCAGCAGTCAAACAGCCAAACAATCCCACGACGATAAATCTTCAAATTTCATCCTTTTCATTCATTCTCTACCACCAATACCTACTCATCCTCTTCATGTGTATATCCTTAGGTAAAGTAGTGTATGTACATAAAGTACAATACAATACAATAATTCAAAGCCGATAATCCCCTCAAGCTTTCATATCCATCCTATCCATCTTCTTTCTCATCCAGTCTGACTCCTTTCTCATCTAACTACATCAACTTGATGAAAAGTGCACGCCAACACCATATCCATATTCGTCCAAATCCACGTAAGAAAGCATTAACATTAGTTCCTCAACTCCATTTCCTAGTTTTCCCCCTGGCCCTTCCCACACCCCTCATCCACCACAATCTAGAAACTCATCCACCCAAACATACCCGTCATCCCCAAAAGTACAACCGTAGTAACAATTCCGGCACCCACTCTATCCCCCGTATTCGGTGGTGAAACCGGATCCAAAGTACTCGTGCTACCACTTCCTGCGTCAGGATTTCCCACACTTGTTCCTCCAGTACTATTCGTAACTGGAGCTTGAGTTTTCTGAACCAAATTTGAAAATATCACACTCATGGCAGCCATTTGTTGTCCTACTCCAGAGGTTCCATCCCAATCAGTTCCTTTACTCCAACTTAATCCACATGTTCTACCATTGAATGGACTTGAACCTGAACATTGTTGTGCAGCTGCAATTGCAGATGCTCTTAGATATGGCATAATCTTTTCATAAGTGTAAGGTGCCATTTTTGTCGTTGCAGCCAACCAGCGGGTGAGGTATGCTTTAAAGGAAAACATATCAGTTGTACATGAAAGCTTTGCCTCGCATGCGATTTCGTAGGCGATGTCATTAGTGGGAAAGAAGTTCCTAAAGGTAGCATTGAGTAGTCCATCAACACGTTCTCTCCAAACATCAGAGCCATTCGTCTGTTTGTATGTTAGTTTACATATTTTAGGACACAAATCAGAGATAGGAGAGAAGAGTAAAGAACATACATAATTGTACATGGTCGCTGCACCAAGTAAATAAACCCCCGAATTATAAGAGAATTGAACCTTATTAATATCCGTACAGTTCTTTTCAATGTGAGCACCATCATAAATATTATATTCCTTATCCATGTATCCAGCATTTGTGACCCAATTCCATGTTTCTTCGGCATACTGAGCGTAAGTTTCGTTGTTCGTATATCTCGCGAGTCTCGCCCCAATGTTGAAGAAACATCCATTTGCGATAGAATTCTTATAATCGTATCCTGTAAGATATGGATAAACTTGCCAACGTAAACTATCAATCATTAGTCTTGCGCAGTACCCAATCTCAAAAATACAAGAACTTACCCTCCACCACAAGTAGCATTATCAATTCTCACAGCTTGAGTATTGAAAACCGCTTGAGCTAAAGCCAACCATCCAGGTCTTCCAGCAGGAGGATCCGGGAATTTCAATTCCGCTGCACTCATAGCTGTCATTCCCCAAAAACCTTGATCATCATTTCCCATAGACTGTGACCAATTCGCAGGCATCATATCATTATTTGCTCCAGTCTGCCATTGAATCCCCGCCATCGCATCGTCATTATAAGATGAATCCCCAGTATAATACCAATAATCGATAAGAGACCCCCACATTGCACCAGATTCCCACCAATAGTCTAGAAAACGAATTCTAATCAGTTTGAAATTCCTTCTTGATATCGTATATGCTTTTGCGCAAGTCCGAAAAGAAAAGGAAAGATTCTAAACTTACAACCCCAACTAGGATCTGGTGGAGGTCCAGGTAAAACTCCAGGTATCCCTCCTGATTGATTTCCCTTATAATATGTCATCATATCGTATGCGATTGTAGCAGCCGCATTTTTAATTGAAGCTATAGTGAAGAAAAGAAGAATTGGTTAGTAAATTGAAATCCATGAGTGGAAACCCGTCGATGTACACTTACTATCATCATCTATATCTAATTGAATCTCGGCATGAACCACCAAGGAACCAAATAGAACCGCTGTTGTAGCTGTCAAAGCGAAAGTGGAGAGCATCTTGTCGCAGGGTTGTATTTGTAGAAACTGTGTAAAGTTTGTATGTATTGGAGAGCTGATGGTGAAGAGTTCTTGATCCTTCAGAGTTGAAGGATTCACCCAATCTTAGGATATCTTCAAGAAAATCCAATCAATCCAGAAACGAATGGACGTCAAATACTTCTATTTACAATTCTCGTTATGATGAGAATACATCAATATAGAGAGCAAGTCATTTGAAAGACTCTAGAAGGAGATGACAAATAAAGTGAGACGAGAGGTAATAGAGTACAGGAAGAGACGAGGAAGAGGAAGAGGAAGAGGAAGAGGAAGAGGAAGAAGAAGAAGAAGATTGGCTGTAAGTTGTAAGTGAGAGAGTTTCTAAATCAAGGTCTTATTTCAGAAATCGGATGATAGATAGATATTAAGGCTATTGGACAAATTCATTTGAGGATAAATAAAAAGAACAAGGTTCTTGTAGCGCTTTCACTTTCTATTTGGTGTTGAATGGATTTTTAACCTTCCTTATAAGCACAGCCTCTCATCCAATTTCATATCACGAAAGTTCCAGTACGACGTCTATTACGTCTCTAAAATATTATATATCAATATTATATACCAAAATACGTATTCATCCTATCAATGGGGGCAACCCCCAAACCCCCATAGCTCGCTGCGCTCGAAGATATAAGATATAAGATATAAGATACAAGATTACCCACGTACAATACATTGAAAATATTCTGCCTCCACGGCAGTGGCTCCCAGAGGGCCAGCGGAGCGTCATTTACTTCATTCAATCCATGATGAACATAGCATATACAAGACCCAACATCAACCCAACAAACAAAAAAGCTTTCCAAATTGACTCACCAAAAACCCCCCAGCGTAGCCAAGAAACCCTGAAAAATTCTTGTGCATGCACCATTATCTTATTTCTTTCGTATTGTCAGGGTCCAGCCCACATCAATAAGCTTATCTCGATCTATCTACTCCGTAAATATCCAAACATTTCCAGGCTACCCTATGAACGATTAGGTATCATAGAATTATGGAGTACTTACCGACAGTTATCTCCATACATCATGATGAAGTTGTGGAGCGCGCGGGGTTAATTACATGAATACTTCATTGATTTACACCACATAGCCAGCCCACGGTTAAAAAGATGGTTGGGTTCATTAAGCTCCAAGTTTGAAGCAGTGAAGCTTGAAAGGAGGTAAATAAACAAAACCACTAGAAGGCTTAAGAGCTTACTCCCGTCCGGTAACAACTAACTATTAACTAAACTAAACTAAACTACTATAACTACTATAACTACCATAAACCCATGAACCCCAAAACCCTTCCCCTTAACATCCATTGATCCATCCATCCATCACTTACACATTTAGAAATAGTACCTAAGATAACCTACCTAACCAGCGCAAAATCCTCCATTACCCCACAAATCCCCCCAAATCAATCAGGGAAGAAGATATTACATACCTACTAGGTAGTATACTCAATATCATATCATACCTACAATCAATACCTACCTACCAACCTACCTACCAACCTACCTACCTAGCATTTTACAAACAATTCCCCATCAACCACACCAACCACACCCACCCACCCAAAATCTCAACTCTTATAACCTCAACCCCCTAGGTTAATTATTTTCTCTATCACGACCTGACCTGCCCTGACCGACCTAATACTCTAAGCGCCAACTTTCCCCTCTCCCTCTCTCCTCCTATACGAAATCCAACCCTAAATCTCATATGAAATAGATATCTAATAAACAGTAAACAATACCTACCTAACCATACCTAATTAATATAAACAAACAAAATAAATCTTATATCTTATATCTTGAGAATATAATTAAGACTTTAAAACTTCAAAACCTCGACCCTTCATCCATCCCATCCATCTTCATTGATCCTCCATCCTTCATTCTCATCCCTCACTCCACAGCCAGCCCTACATTTGACCTCTCCTCCTCCTCTTCCCCTCTCTCTTCACTCCCTCCCTCTTCACCCTCCCTCTCTCTTCCTCCCTCCCTCTTCCCTTCCCTCTCCCCTCCGCTTCCCGTCTGGAATAGAAAAGGAAGATCTACGCAGTACACCTACGCACGTTTCATCATTCCCAGTTGGAATGTGGGCGGACATGTTTGATTGATTATGACGACACTTGATTCATGCTATGGCTTTGTCTGATGTAGAATCTATTCCACGTGTCGAGAGAAGAGCCTGTATCTTTTATTAGATAAACAAAAGTAATCTGGAATAAAGGGGCGATGTAGAATTCCATCGGCATCTCCGAACGAGAATCTTCATCCATCTAATGATACATAAATACATCCTAAAAGTATCACAAACGCAAAAGCACACATGCATCATAATATTCCTCAAAACTTATAAAGATTCATTAAAGTTCAATAATTTTCAATTGTTTGTTAAAAGGAGTGTCTCATGGTCTAATTTAACAATAATCCACTCAATGTCATGTTTGTTTAATGTAAAAACTCCATCTATCGCGTCATTGTGGTATTAATCCGCCACCAAAAAAAACAGATGTCGCAAGGTAAAAGCAAAAGCCAAACAACCATAATTCTCCCATTTTAATGCTACCCATTTAATGCAATCCACTCATTCTTCCCATAAACACAACTTATTTCATTTACAAAGCAGCTGCAACGGCAAAGACAGCTCCAAGAGCTAGAGCAACAGATCCCGTAAGGGATGCTGCACCACCGGTCGACGAGGATGGAGAAGAAGAGGATCCCGATGATCCTGATCCGGATCCAGACGATCCCGAGGTGGATGTTCCTGTAGCACTTGAGCCCGATGCAGATCTGAGAGTAGAAGCAGTGTAAGTACCGTTAGTTGATCCACCAGATGAGGAACCTGCTGAACCTGTTCCAGTTGGGGCAGCAGCACCAGAGACAGCAGAAGAAGAGATACCGGCTCCCATACCAGAAGGAGAGAGACCACTGCCGGCAGAAGCGACAGATCCTCCAGTGGCGGCAGATGCGAGAGATGAGGCAAGACCGCTGGTGGCCTTGGAAGATGCAGAGGCAGATGCAGTAGATGAGCTGCTTGATGTAGTGTTGGAACAGCTGAGATCGAACAATGGAGTGGTGCTCAAAGTGCTACCAACGATACCAAAAGATGGAGTGACGGAGCCAGCAGCATTTTGATCTTGAAGAGTGTACCAGTACATGTTGATCTTTCCAAAGTTAGGGCATCCAACATCATCCCAGTATGTCTTGGCGTTAGCAGTGCTTGGAACACCATCACCAGCCGTAGCACCAGTAACGGGCCATCCAGTCTCAGTAACCCAAACGGTCTTTCCGGTAGCAGATTGTGTAGCGGCCAATGCGGCATTGAAGAGAGACTTTCCTTCACTGACTCCATTTGCCTCGGAATCTTGGAAGTATGGGTAACTGTATAAATGATTTGTTAGTTACCAGTAGCAATCAAGAAATGGGAAACTTACGCATCCATTCCAACCCAGTCAAGAGCCTCGGCGACAGCGTTGTTAGATCCGTTGACCCAAGAAGTCCAGGTATCAACATGTCCAATGGAAGCACCACTCAAAGCAGTACCAGAAATTGCATCTCTAACTTGCTTGATGTAGTCGACAAGGTCGGCGGGGTTGGCGCCATATCCAGCCTTGGCAGCGATACCAGTTGGGGAGTTTCTGTATAAATCCTCGGATCCTACAGAGATACCAACGACACGGCTTGTGAAAGCTGAACCGTATTGTGTGATGGCTGTCTTGAGAGCGTTGAGCTCAGCAGCAAATCCGGCAGCTCCACCAGATGCCCATAAACCGAGGAGAAGAGTTGTATCTGAGGCAATAGCGGCTGGGATAGCTGAAGTTGGACCAGTGGTAGAACCTTGCTGTAAAAGATTGTCAGTGTCTACAAGACCAAGAGAGATTCTGAAAACTTACGATCATGGTGTATAATCTGGCACTGGTGAAACCCGAGGTACCAACCAGAGAGTTGGCAGCCTCGAAAGCAGCCTGGAAATCCGCTTGAACTCTGTACGATCCATCTGCGTTTGTTGCACCATAATTGAAACCTTGGTTAACAGCAGATGCGGTTGAGAGCGAAGCCGCAATGGCGAAGAGAGTCTTTGAGAGCATGATGATTATTATTGTATTGTTGTTGATATGTTAATCAGCGAATGGATGATGTTTTGGTAATTGGATGGATGAATTCCACAATTAAGAGAGAATAAGTCGAAAATTGATGGATTATGATGAGTGAGTGAGTGAATAGAAGAAGTCGAAAGTCGATGAGCTCAAGAAAAGATGGAATCGAGTCGATGGTCGTGGTATATTATTAAAAACGAAGGAACGATTTACAAAAAAATCTTAGTAGAGGAGGAGAGACTTGAAATGATCAAAGTCTAGCAGCAGTAGTAGTAGTACTAGTAGTAGTAGTAGTAGTAGTAGTAGTAGTAGTAGTATGTGGCAAAAGAGTGTTGGATGGCCGTAAGAAAGAGGAAAGAGAAGGAAGGTCTGGGATGGGATGGGATGGGATGGGAAGAAGAGAAAAGCTTCCAAGCCTCAATTACATAGGGATTATTTATTTATTGGAGGGTGACTACCTTGTAAGGGAAAACTGGGGGTTTTCAAATCCAGGATTGAGCAGCAGTATCAAGCTGGTAGCATTGATTGGATTAACTAGGGTTGAGTAGGGTTAAGTAGGGTTGACTAGGTAGGGAGGATATACTCCGGACGCCGTAGTAAGGAGAAACAAGGGAGACAACTACTACGAGGGAGGGAGACACTATGAGGTTCGAGGTTCCTGTTACGGTATTAGGCATTACCTTAGCACCTTAGCACCTTAGCACCTTAGCACCTTAGCACCTTAGCACCTCACCACCTCTCACCATCTATGTCCAGAGTATGATCTTACCATCCTACCATCCTACCATCCTACCATCTTATTACCCTGTTGGATAATCCGCATTTGACGAACTATAGCAGTCGACCGATGGCTTACCAGGATGGACAGCGCCACTTTTCTTCCTCGTTGGATCCACTCCCTCCTTCAATGCTCCAACCAAATTTCCATCTCTCCGGGATTGAACCTCCACCCTTTGCTTTTTCCTTCCAGTCGTGATCAATAATATGACAAAGCAATACGAGTAAACACGATGCCTGCCACATTGCCAAGTCAAGATATTATTCTGGGGATTTCTTGGATTTTCTGGGGCAAACGAAGTCCTGAGTCCTGGATCACTTACTCCGTGTACCAAAATCAAATATCACGAAAAGAGGAAGAGGAAAGGAGAGAAACACTGTCCCTAGGAAATAATAAATAATTTATGGACCAACCAACGATCATATTCATCATGATGGCCTTTGCATTCTGGGACCTGCATTAGCTTTTTTGGGTCGCTTGCGTATGCATAATCCTGTGATAAGTGTGATTGGACACCGAGTCGAGACATTTTGATGCTGGCCACGGTGGCCCTGGTGGCCCCGATGGTCATGTTCGTGTTGTTGTGTGTGTTTGTTTATCAATGAACTGAATGCATCGCCGCCCTCGTACAATCCTTTTACTGCTTCATAATTTATTACGTCGTACGGGGTAGTTGACTTCATGTTGATCTATATTCTCGTATACGGAGTACTCCGCAGTAGAATATACCGCAACGGAAGAATAGCACCAAAGCGAAAACTACCTAGTATCATGGACAGACAAACGGCTGTAGACGGTACTAGACGGTATCAACAAGATCACTCGACCGCTCGGTATCCATACCTACCTAGGTGAACAATAATAAGTCATGTTGGTACCAGCCTTGACTCGCCGGGCTAAACCTTTTATTCCCGCCCTAGACGCGATAACTTGTATCTAGCAACTGCAGTAGTAGGCCAAGTTCCTACTGACTAGTATCATTCATTCAAGCTTTTCGCTTTTCTTGGTAGAAACGCAGGAACAGGTTTTGATCATCCGAACGTTCAATCAAACATCAATCAAAAATCAATTTAAATCATCTAACCCTTTCTAGTACAAGAACGCATTGATTTCTCCCCCATCTGATTCATTCATTCATTCATTCAATAATTCAATATTTTCCCCGTGATTCTATTTTTATTCCGAGTATTCTCCTTCCGTGTGAACTTTGGACGTCTTCATTTCGGTAAAGGGGAGAAAAGAGCTAATAAATTGAATTGTTCTCGAACCTAGAAATGTCTTGCGTTAATCTTTGACTTGTCTAGGGCGGAAAAATCATTTTCATTTTCATTTCAAAAGATGAGAGGATTCTAGAATTTTATCAGGAAAGTCGATTTTATCATGTCAAATGCAACGATATAAAGAGGCTATGAAACCTCTTCATTTCATCCTCCGTATTCCAATTTCCTATCCCAATCCAAATTTCTATTATAAGAATTCATTTCGTCACATTTGATAGTCTCCAAAAAGTTCAACGAATCAAGGCCCAGACCGGGTGGACCCCCTTTTGGAGTTGTTCATACTGTTCATATTCATTCATCCATCATCATTCATTCGTGGCTCAACTCAATGCTTAGCAGGTTCTAGCCCGGCATCTTCTTCGAGGAACGGCCTGGATGGCAACCCCTGAACGCTTCTGCTCAGGTGGAGTTATGGATGAACAGCACAAAAAGTTCAAGATAGGTACGGAATACTTCTTACATGGATAAATGATTACGACGACATCAATAGTTTGCTCAGGAACATCCAAACTATATTACGAGATGATTTATTTTGGCATTATTTATGATCATATTGTTTGTTTTCGACCAGAAATGGAATCGGACTATGAGACCTCGATTGGATATCATACTTTCTCGACGGAAATTTAGCTGGGGATTCTCCGACCCCGGAAACAGCTGAGTATTTGGACGGTAAAAGTCTTTGAAGCCTTTTCCCGCATAAATGGTCTTGCACCTAAGAAGCTTTGGTAGGTCTAACATCAGACTTCCGCCCCCATGAAGTCGCTGTACACTGTACACTGTACACTGTATCTTCCGTGAAAGGAAACATACCCCATCGATGGACCACAGCACAGTCGAATGATTATCGATGACTTTTCAAGGTCATTGAAGCAGCTGCTTACTGGAATACTTCACTGCACATCACCTGACCATTTATTTGCCTTGGCCGACTCATTCCATATTACCAAAGGTCAATATACTGCATCTCTTGGCTGTCTTCTCTCCTTCTTTTCTCTCTCTCTTTCATTCTGATGGCTGCTGCTTTGACACTTGAGGCGTTGTTTGCCCGAGAACCTTCCAAGATAAACTACATGGTGGTGGCGAAAACTTCTGCTTATCCTAAGCACTTCATTAACGTTGGGACCTCGGATGTCGAGTCATTTTCTTCTTCAGAACATCCTCTTTTTTAAAAAACGTTCAATGGCTTGAAGTTTAGACTTGAACAGATGTTCAATAATTCTCAAAAGGTTCTGGTCATGGTAGATGAATGAAACATACGTCCACGTGACGCATACCTTCGAAAGTCGTCGATTGAGTAAATCCTCTTAACAAGATACCTATCACATCCACGGCATTTCGTGTGGCTCCCTCAACTTTTACTGTCATCTGTTTAGCACAAGCTTTTGCCTTCTTGCTATATCACTTACCACAATATTGACCTAATGGTAACAACCACATAACACCGGAAGTCCCGGAAAAATACGATGTGCAACAAAAACATCTATCAGATCTTTGATTCAGTTGGGTGTCTCTCTTTCTATGTATTCCGATTTGTTTCCGTAAATTTACGGAGATGAATAGGCAGCAAATAATCCTAGAGACAAGAAAATAGTCCTAGAGGCAAGAAATATTGAATTTTGCCACAATTTTTTAAACCTGCAATGGGAAGTCTCGGGATGAGATATGAAACCGATTTTTCGCTCTGGTGATATTGGATCTTGTCTTTTCTTGTCTTGTCATGAATCTCAATTGATGGGAACTTTCGGAGGTGAGATGTGCAACAAAAGTCTTACTGATTGTAGCGATATCATGTACTGGATCGGATCGGATCGGATTGGATGAGTCGGGATGTACACATGTTATATCTATCTACTTCTATCAAACGGCCAGAGGAAAATTCGGAGGTGGAGATACACAAGAAATACCATTCTGAAACAAATCCTATATTCAATGCTACGGGGAGTATCGGGTTGAGACGTGCAACGAAGTCTTTCCCGTAGGCAGGGAATCGGATTAGATTGATCGTATACATGTATACATCTCTATTACCATTAAACGACTAAAGAAAATCTCGAAGATGAGAGATATATGTATATATAAGATATACCATCCCGAAACAAATCCTACATTCAAAGCTATCAAGAAAATCAAAGAGTAAAATACACAATAAATTTTATATACATATCAGATAAAAAAAACACCCCCCAAAATCTTTACCATAATTAGTTCTTATTCCTCATCACTGCAGGCAGGTATCTACCTCGACATGTAAACTATACAATTATACAAATTATACAATCAGATATATATATACCATCTTGTCTGTTTGTCTGTCTGTCTGTCTGTCTGTCTGTCTAACTTTCCATTCCATTCCATTAAACTAACATGCCTTCAATTCAGAATGAAAGATAGAAGATCCAAGATCCAAAATCCAAGACATCCGATCTGATCTGTTCTTTCAAAAGCACTGATGAGTGGGTGAGTGGGTGGGTTTTAAAAGAGGTAGGTAGGTAGGTAGGTAGGTAGGTAGATATATTTGTCTAATTATCTAACATCTAACATCTATAATCTCATACTTTTTATTATTTATTATTTATTATGTATATCTATATGATATCACAGTATAAAAAGACCCATAAGAGTAATAAGATATAAAAAATTATAAATTTAACCTCCTAGTTACTTTTCTCCCTGGTGGTGCCGTTCACTACATCTTTAATCTTGTACTTACAATTGTTTTTCACCACATCTTAAAAAGACATCTTTCATAAGAAAGATGTTTTATTTATTTTTAAACCTCCCGAGACCATTCCTCATCCTCATCCTCATCCTCATCCTCATTCTCATTCTCATCAATAAAATTTTCTCTCATTCATTCCCAAACGCCATATGATAGCAAAAGATAAAAGATAAAAATTACAATGGGGAATCCGAAATCTCATATTCATCTCATCCCTCCTCCAATACCTGCTATGCAGATCATACCAGCCCCATTACCCGTTCGCTATCACAATTTTCCTCTATTTCCCTAGTGCCTACCCCTTTTTGCATCCGATAGTCTGCTTAAAAGTTACTCGCTTAATGCTTTCTCTTTTTCTTTGGCGCTTCTTCTTCATCCTCCAATCCACTTTCCATATCCTTTCGCTTAGCCTTCTTCTCCAATTCATCCCAATCTTCACCTTCACTTTCTCCCTCACTATCCTCTTCTCCTTCGTCATCACTTGCATTACTATCGAAATCGCTATCTTCTTCCGAGCTCTCCTCACTTGCCGCCATTTCGCTATCACTCATCTCGAATGCCGACTCCTCATCTTCTTCATCGCCACCTTCATCATCAGATTCGGTTGCCAAGAAACCCCATCCACCATCGCCAAAAAATCCATGTGGATCTGCTGTTACCGTCTTCATAATGGTTGGCCAATTCAAGTTAAGAGGTCCTTCGGAAAATGGAATATTAACAGAATCTAACCATTCCTTAACATTTTCGAGTGATTCCACAGGAATAGTGTTGATATGGTAAGGAGCACGATGGAAATCCTTGAAGACGAATACCATATCAAAGTTCTTAAGTCCGAATTGAACACGTTCAAGATGAGCGATTTCAATATCCTCAAGAGTGATGACCATGAAAGGTGGTTCGGTGAGTTGAACCAAACAATCTGTGGAGGGTTGACAGAAAACGCTTGATCTAAATGGTACACCATTGAAACCAAGTTCACGGAAAGGTACGTCAACATCAACGTTCTCATTCTTACCAGCGTCGGCGATCTTTTCCGCAAATGCTTTGAATTGACGATCGAGATCAGCGCGACGTCTTCGTTCTTCTTGTTCTGCTTCAAATTCTTCCTCATCACCATATCTATACTTTCGCTTTCGATTTCCAGTCTCATCAAACTGGATGTCAGTAGCTTCGCGATAGAATTGAACATCCTTGGTCTTTTTCTTGCCAATCAAAATTGGATCCTTAAGATGTACATGAATGATAACAATCAATTCATGATCACAAGGTTGGAAGAAAAGATGTTTGACATTACTGAAGAGTATGTCGACTCGGTGTTGAAGATTTAGAGGGGATTGATATCGAAGACCATTTTGATGGATTTCGACCTTTCCTGGTACACGTTTACCATCCATGGCGGGACGAATGAAGACATTATCCATAACAATTGGTCGACGATCTGTATGTGTTAGTAGTGAAATAAAACAGGTGCTATGTTGCAAACTTACTTCGGATCTCAACCAGTTTGTCCTGCTCAACAACATCTTCCATATCCTTTTTCTCTTGTTCACGCTTAACAGCATCTTTCTTCATGTTACCAATTTGATTTGCAATTTCTTGAAACCTATCTCCATCATGAGATCTGAATGTCAAACTTCTAACAAAGTGCGCTGAGGCATCCTCGAAAGGTTGATCATCCTTTCTTCCAACACCTTGACCAGGAGACAAGAAGTTAATTCGAAGGTATGAGAATTCACCTTCATCACTCTTACTTGCATTCTTGATAGTTTGAATGTGGAAAGGTACTGGGCGGCCCATAATAGGCAAGACAATTGTTGAGTTCTTTGCGTCCATGACAATGGCGAGATCTCGAATCTTCGGAGGGAATTGATTCTCGCGCTTGTAAGATTCAAATCTCTTGAATTTCTTAACGGCAACACCATTTTGATCACCAGTAGCTTCAGCGAACCTCCTAAGACCCTCTAGGTGTTTCCTCCTTGCGAGCTCTTTTTGATGCTCACGACGTCTGGTTTCAGCACCCTCATCAACCTGAGTTGTCCGTTCAGCCCGAAGTTTTGTCTTGGTAATGTTTTTGGTTGCAACAGCCCCAACGCTCGAATCCTTCTTTGCCTTGCTGACTTTTGGCTCTGGCGCAGGCTCATCTTCTTCATCCTTGAAAAAGAATGATGTAGCATCAAGTTCCGAGGGTGCATCGCCAGTAAAAATAACTGGTTCCGCTTGAGTCACACGAACAGTATCTGATAATACTAAAGAGTAAATTTTGCTCTTTTTATCTTGAGGATCCTTGTTCTCGATGTCATTGAACCCAGTAGTGACGCAGAGGGTCATTCCGTCCTTCAGGATACGATTGCTCTTGGCATTAAGAAGTAGGGTGGGGTCTCGTGTTTCGATACCAATACCAGCTCCAACATTCTTTAAGAAATGCTTCTCCAACTCAGGCTTCTTCGTTCTGATGAGAGCTAAAGCCTTGGCGTAAATATCCTTGACATGGGCACCATCGCGAATTTCCTTCATGACAAGATTGTGAACCTGTAATAGGAACTTGTAGTTGCTCTCCTGAGATTTATTTGGGTCGACGAGGTAAGTTCGGCCAATCAAGGAACAGTAAGTCTTGTATCGGAGACCCATAGAACAAATGATCACACCAGCATGTAACAACTCATCATCAACTTGGGCACTCATCTTCAAGTCGTACTTTCCACCACTCTGTATGATAGGGCCATGTGTCCAGTCCAATTGTGAGGAATCGAAGTCGCTGGGCATTTTTTGTTTGTTAGGAAGCTCGACGGAAGTCCAAAATCTGGCGTCGTCCAACTTGCCATCCACTTTATTGGCCAGGGCACTATGCTTGACCTTTTTCTCCTCATCTAGAATACCTGACATTTCCTCGACAAAATATGGGTTCATCAGTGCAGTACATGCTTTCGAGGAATTTCGCATAGCGCGCTGCAGAAATGTATCAGCATCAGTTAGTTCTTCAACCTCAATATAGTGCCTTACTAATTCATTCTCATCTTTCACTGCCAAAGCTGCGGAAGATAGAGCCGGCGCAATATCTACTTCTTCCACATCCTTTAGCTCGGAATAGGCTTTCTTCCACTCGTCGATAAAAGGGCCATTGGATGTATCTTTTGGTAAAATTCCAACTTTCTTCTGTAAATGAATATTTGTCAGACTACTCCCATTGAGGAGAATAGCAATGCTCGCAACTCACCCCCGACGACTTGATGACATCTGTAATCTTTGTGAAGAGCTTCTCGTTGGCTGCCGCATCTTTGCCTCTGACCAAGACCTCGAGAGGGATCTTTCCACCTTTCAGAGGTTCCAGATGTTTCGCTATACCAATATTAGCTTCGAAGCTCTGGCGCATATGATTTAACTATCCACCCACCTTTCTTCGCGGTTGTCACAATGTATAAAGTATCAACTGTGAAAAGGAATAGTGTCGCGGGGAACTCGTAGCCTAATAACCAAAACTATCTCTTAATCAGCATTCAAACCCCCACCCATTGTACTTCCTTGCGAAGTTACTCGCAGATAATTCAAACTCACATGAATCGCATTATTTTTCTGAAAGCTTGCCACATCCTCAGTCTTCCCCATCAACACCAGGATACTATTTGCGCCATTGAAAACCGCGTCGCCTCCTCTCTTATCAGCTTTCCAAGCCGATATAAAATGCGACAATCGTTCCTGAAATAAATTCTTATCGATTCTGATATCCACCATGATGATTTCGAATATCTATTGATGGGAGAGAATTGAGGTGGATTTTGTTGAAGAAAGAGGAAGGAGATATCAAAGAGGACGACGCGATGGTTCAAAAACTCGCGTTGATTGAAATTGATAAATTGCACTTTGGGTCTTTGTGAGTTGATAGAATTAGTGTTCAACTGAGCTTCGATAACGGATGTTTGATCAAATGAAATACCGATTTTCTTTTTTCAGCCTTGTAGTCTTGTGACAAGGCTGCGGGACAGCGAGGCTGATTGGCAGGCTTGGCGTTAGCGTTACAGCAAGGATAATCTGAATTCGAACCGTCTTACTGTTATCTCCATTTAAGTCAGAATAAGTTCAATGTAGTGTAATCTCTGTTCTTTTCATCGATGATCCTCAGCTTGTTACCATGGAATTCACTATCGAGTTCTACGAGCACATATATGCGTGTATTATTGAGTACAATTAGGCATTACAAGTCCTATATATCAATAGTCTATGTACAAGAGAAATTTATTACCACGTCTATTGTACGAGCCGCCCATATTCTAGTCTTGAAATATACTGTATGGAGGTTCCCAACCATCCCTCTAGACGAAAGAATCTGAAGCCATTCGGTTCGATACATATGGTAGGTATATAACCATTCAAAAGACACCCTTTGGCTGTGTTAGCTTTAAGGATCTAAAATGGGGGATGAATGAGAATAAGATTATACTTACTGGGATGAACAAATATGGGACTAATCTTTCGTACTCCTCCCAAGCTTCTCCATATCTCTCTCTGCATTTCTGAATGTCTCTGTAGGCGCGATGAGAGATCATACCGGCGAAGAAGACGCAGTAGAACCAAGGGAATGGACTATTGAAGCCGGTAATAAGACCCCAGCAGAAAGCAAAGTAAAAATCACAAGTGTAATGGATCTTGCGAGCCTTTCCGTACCAACCATCGGCCAAAATTGAATCACCGGTTTTGGTTTTGATGATGCGGGGGTTCATGACCTCCTTCCATGGCAGTTGAGGGAATGCCTTGCGGTCTGTGACAGTACCACGCTCACGAGATCTAAATCTATTCTTTTGACTGTTGGTAGTATCCCAAACCCAGTACACGAAGAGGTATGACGTATACAAAAAGTAGAGGAAGTACTTGTTCCAGGAGTATTCAGATGGTGGGTGATTAGCTAAGTAAATGGTGCAGTGACAGTAGCTGAGAGGAACACCAGCGAGGTTCCAGAAGATCAACATGAAGCCCCATTTCTCGTAGTACATATCCCTAATAGAGTAAGTAGGCTGCATTGAAACAAGCAATGGGATAAACAAACCAGGTTGTTATAATCAATTCCTCCCCTTTAGCGCATGCATTTGCATACAAAAAGTGTGCCATGATCAGGAATCCAACTTCACCTGATACATAGCCATATTGCTCATATTGTCGTGCAGCAGCGGCACATGAAAGACCCAAAAGGATAAACCAAGGTAGGCGAACTTCAAAGAACATTTTAAAATCCAAGATACCGAACATTCTTGGATTCAATTCGGCTCCCATGAAGAAGTCATAAATTGGATACCCGGTCATTCGATGTTGAGCTCCACGTGCCAAAGCCGACACATACGCAACAATTGAGACCAAAAATCCAGAGCAAATTGCCACGGACATGATAGGCCCGAACTCGTCAAGAAGAGTATAGATCTTGAATATGTCGAAGTAATGCAAAACGCCAGCGGTGACAAAGGTAAAGTAAAACGACCAGATCCCGGAACAATAGTATGGCAATTGCTTACCTTCCTCATGGGGTAGTGGTTTTCCATAACCCCAGACGCCTGGCATGAGACAATACATGATAGCTTCAAAGACGAAGAAAACCCAGTAGATTTTCCATGCACGAAGGCTTGGGAATGCGCCCGTGTAGACAAGATGGCCCATATGTTTGACAAAATCGAGGAACTCCTGGCCTGGTTCCGGCGTGGGGAATTTCCCATTGTAGTATGTTGCTCCAATCCACATATACCACATGAGGCAAGGAAAACCAATCATCATAGCACTAACGCCGAAAGAGCCACCAAAATCGAAATGACCAGAGGTATCGATCCTTGGATCTTCCGAGACCTCTGACTTGCCATTGACTACTTTCTCTTCGACCTCATTCTCGACTTTTGCGCTGGCTTTCTTCTTCAATGACCCATTCGTGTTAGAGTCATTGACCGCAGAAGTATAGCCATTGGTTATCGAAGCATTACTGAACTGGTCGTTGGTTGTTGCTGCTTCGACCATGTTTACTTTCCGACTCGAAGATCTCACCCTTGACGGTGGATTATCTGTTGTGGATGAAGAGTCGTCCGTGTCTTCGAGAAACTGTGACTTTCGTTGGCGACGGATTCTTGGAGTCTCGACGAACCCAGCACGTTCCGTCTTTCTGTGCAAATTGTTAGGATTCTCAACAAGAAAAGTGAAGAGGGAAGAGAATAAATATGGACTTCTCTATCTTTTTCCCATTGTGCTTTTACTTACTTGGGCGTCTGCCGCAAGGAATACCTTTCGCGCCCCTCGGACATTTTGTACCCCAACAAGGTAATTTCGGAACGGAAGAAAGATAATTTGGATGAGTATGAGGCAGAGGCAGAGGCCGAGGCAATGAATTCACTAGGTAGGTAAGATTACAAAATTCAAATGAAGCACTTTGTAAGAAAGGTGCTATAAGGTTAACAGAAGCTCCAAGGACATAATTTCATACACGCACAAAAACAAAGTGTCAACAATATTGTAGCATCGAATGAAAGTCAAGAGGATCCATTTGCATTGGGAAATATTTAAAATTAAGATTTGTTTACTAAACTCACTAGTCTGAGTCTAGTACTTCAGTAGGTACGGACAGGAACACAGTCGAGCCACTCGGAAGCCACACACCCATTTATCCACTCCCCTGTAACTGGTGGGTGAACTAGTAGTTAGTTGTGCCTCCGTATGTATTGGGAAAAGGGACTGAGGATTGATTGAGCCCTAGAAAAAGAGAGAAAGCGAAAAAGATGGAGTCCTGATTGCCAAATACGGCTTTACGTGCAATAAGAGGTCAAGGATTACAATGTATGTATCTTAAATATTACAAATATGATAGTATAAGGCAGCACCTAGTATGGGCTATGTAGTATCAATTAGGTGTTGTCAGGATCGTGACAACGAATACTTGCGGGGCCATCAACCTCAACCAACTCATCGACTACAACACATAGGGAAATTTTTGAAATTGTATACCATCTCTTGGGCACTGTATAATTTTTTATTCATCGCTGATCTTCTGATCGTTATAAGTGGCTAAGAACAACCATTGTTGCATTCACCTCATGCAACGTCATTGACTCTTAACACAGTACATTTTCGAATGATGTGACTTTTTATTCATCGCCAATTTTTGATTGATGATGTGCGTAGCAGGCTGTGAGTAACCACTGTTAAAACATCAAACTTCCTTGCAACATATACTCTTTTGCGCGCCCATTCCATCCCAACATGCGCCCGCCGCTCATGCCATAGACGTGATGCCAAAATCGGACGTTATCCGAAGAAGTGCTGTACAAGAAAGTCGCAATGCATCTCATGGTAACGCTGTAGGTAGTATAAGACTAGGTCAACCAACCCATCCGAATCCTGTTGCTGAATAGGGACATGAGGATATCTGACTTTCGAAAGGGTATCGCACCTTCAGCACCAATCATCTCTTTTTCTCGTCAATTCATCTCATCTCCTCATAGCATCCATCACCTTGATAATATTCCCGCCTGGTCATCCCATTCAACGTCCCGCCCTGTGTTCTTCAACCACCATTGCTGTATCATTCATTTTCACGTCTATCCTGCCTGCCAGCCCCATCATTACATAAACGAAGTCCTCATATTTTCTGATAAAACAAAAGATATGCGACCTTATTATCCATGACTGAGAACTTACCAGCCCCAAGTCCATTGGCTGGTTTGGGCTTTGGCGTAGAAGCGCCATTAACCACACTAGACCATTTCTTTCCAGATCCACTGGCCTGTTTCCATCCATCCTCTTCGGCGTCTCCGTTTTCATCTCCAATAGAGGAGAAGATGTTTCCGGAAGACGAACTATCCTTTTTATGTGCCTCCAAAGCAGCAGCGAACACTTTAGGGTCTTCCTCACTACCTCCTTCAGCGACATCTTCGCTCCTTACACGTTTAATGACAGTGTCGTCAAGTCTGATCCACTCTTTCCCATCTTGTCTTCTAACATCCACAGTATAGTGACCACCGCTGGCATTCTTACCATGATGATACACGACGCCAATGAGACGATACTTCGGATAACCATCATGAGCCAAGACACCTCGTTTAGTTCTGGGAAATACTTCCTTTGGTAATTCGAGTTCCAAAGGATATCCAACCTTCTTCCAAATCTTCTGCGTTCCGCCAGTGTTGTCATATTGGAAACGCTTCAAGTGTAAGATGAGAACAGGAGGTACTGTCTCGATGAATACCTGCTTTGTCGCGGTCACATTGGGACCCTTCGGAGACTTGAAATCGCCATGAAGAACCTCAGAATGTGTTAAGCCTTTCAATGCATCAATGATATTGTGAATGTTTGGTGAACCAATATCAAGTTGTAATGGTTGATACGGCTCAAGAGTGATGGAATCTTTCAAGCCTGGCACACGCAATTCAGATCTTAAGCTGCCACCAAAGATCTTAGTGACTGGGGAGCCAGTAAGGATGGTCCCGGAAGACCTTGTGATCGCAGCCTTTTGTTTAGGTCCAACCTGCTGCCAGACATCATCAATAGATCCGCGTCGGCTGGCAGAGTCGCTTGTCGGGGATGAAGGTGCATTCATGGGTGTTGTGACAGCAGAAGTTTTGCTCGAGTCACTTGACTTCATGACATGTACACATTCATCATGAAGCCCTTCAAGTAAGAAGCCTAGAAATTCCTCCGCGTCTTGTTGATGTCCTCTCTATGATACATATAAGTGAATGAAAACTAGGATGATCTTTAAATGAACTAACCTGCATCGTCACGAATCTTGGTAAGCGTCGCATGACATCGTATACAAAGTCCGGCGTGAAAGAATCTCCATATTGCTCAAGTTCTCCTTCCTTTAGTCTCATTTTGAGTTGCTCAACAGATTTTGCAGAATCAATTACTGGAAACTCTCGCATAAACATAATCCTTGAGCGGTATTAGTAACATCCATACGAGTATACACAAAGAGAACTCACATGGCATCAATCAAAGGAGTTTCACTCTTGAAGCTATGCGCTGCTTTCTTGCTAACTTGATCAAGAAAGTCATAGAAAGGGCTGCAGAAAACGAGAACTTGTAAAACTGAGTTCATGTAGCACATATTGCCAGTGTTAACTAAACCTCGAGGCGCAAGAAATGATATTTTAGAGTCTTTAGCTTCAGCATTGAACGAGCGCAATGCTTCAGCTAATGATTCTGTATTCTTCTTGCCAAATGCGGGTGATCCATTTTGCCCACCATTGGCAGTGGTAGGTGCTGTAGGTGCACCGGACGAACCAAAGAGACCAGTCCAAGCTCTTGGAGTAGCCCATGCTTTAGGAGGAGGTGTTGCCTTCACCTCTTCATTAGCAGGCTCTTTCGCTTCATCCGCATTTGTGGGTTCGGATGTACTCGGGGTCACCTCGGCAGGAAGTTCTCCGCCGGACTTTTGAGGGGTCGTCGATGGCGTATTTTTGGGCTGAGACTTTGGAATGACACGTACGACGGGGACAGCAGGTACGGCAGCTCGCTGGGATTTTGTAGCTACAGGAGTCGCCTGCCCACCAGTAGGGAGAGACGAAGGTTGTGTAGAGGATGGTGTAGATGATATTGTAGACTCATTGTCTTCGGATGGACCTTGAGTAGTAGTAGGTGTTTCGGGTGCGAGCCCTGAAGCTTCTTCAAGCGCCGGTGTTCGTTCTATATGTGTTTCCAACGCTTCTAAATCCTTCTCCGGCTCAGAAACAACATCTTTGTCTAAGCTTGGAAGCTCGACAGGATTCGTAGATATTTCAGGACACTGCTTTCTTTTCCGACGCCGTCTGGCTGGCCAGGGTGCAGTAGTATTAGGAGTAACCCAAGGCAACTAGTTAATGTCAGCAATTAGAAATGTATTTCTCGACGTGTAGCATACTGGTGGCTGGAAAGGTATATAGTGGTTAGGAGCTGGAGGTGGAGACTGAGGTAATGCTTGTGGAGTAGGAGGTGTCAAAGGTCCAGGAAGAGCATTGGATGACTGCGTTGAGTAGGTTGAAGGAGTCTGAGGGGGTGCCGGCGCAAGGGCTGGTTGATAAGACGACGCGATCACTGGTGGGTGGGATGCAGCAATAGCAGGAGATGGTTGGGGTCGAGTAAAAGGTGGTGCTTGGGGTTGAAGTGGAGGTGGAGGAGGATGAGCGTAATGCGGCATCATTGGAGGAGGCGAACGACCATAATGCTGATAAGGATTGTACTGTTGGGTCAAAGCTGGATTATGATATTGTGGAGGAAATGGTTGCGGATAATAGTTCGCGTTGTACGGGTGCATGTATCCATTGTACAAAGGTGCCGCCGGCGGATATGGCTGAGCTTGATGACTATAAGGTCTTCTCCTTCCCATATCTTGCTGCATGCCTTGCCCTGCCGGCAGATGACGACCGTTCATCATGCCGGCTTGCTAAAGCGTATTATTTCCAAACCTACCTTGTCAGGCTGGCCTGGATTGGAAGGGACCGTCGCGCTGCGTTGATATTGGGTTTTCGTTATATGGAGGAACTTTTTGGAATATATTTCGAAATATCAGCGCATTAATAAGAACAGCTTAGATGTATATCTAGAAGCGCGCGATAACCGTAACTTCCGAGATATTTCTGTATAAAGCTGTTCATATAACTGTTTATAAAATATATGTTGTGTTGTTGGGGTTGAATTTTAGAGTGGGCAGGTAGAGATGGGTTAGCAATTCTTGTTGCTCCAGAATTAAAAGAAGATGACTGAGCCGAACGTTAAAGCTTGCCAAGACTTTTTTGCCCCCAAAATCCAGAGGAGCTTTGACATGAGGTGAGTCTAGATACCTAGATAGATGGGTATTTTTATATATTTATTTACCGTATTAAATTTTCTGTATAATCAGACGACCCTATTCTCTCTAAGTATGAGAATTACCAAAAATCAAAATCATACATCTAAGAATTGATTGATTTTATAAATTACTTTTTCACTTCTTCAAGATATAAAGTTGCGTCTTTTGTCTGTAAAGTTAGCTCGTTTATGAGATGATTGATTCGTCGCCCCTCCTATCAATGCCGGTAATCAATCATAATCATATCATACCCAGATAGAGCTAATCGTACGCAACCTTACTCTGTATGACTCTTCCTCTACCCATAATATAAATCAACAGCGTCCTTGGTGGCGTCTGGAAACGCCTCTAAAACAACAACTATAAGCCCAATTTTTATTCAGTCTTCGTTCTCTCTCATATATAAGATCTGGCACCTCCGTACATTTTCCCACGTCGGATTTGTCAATCGGATGATTGATCTTTGAAGGCTTTCAAGAAGGATAACACTTTTCAAAATCCCATTTCAAAGTCCTAATTCAAACTTGATAGTCAAAGTCATCATCCAATCTGACAATCTGACAATCAAAGAACTCATTAACTTGTGTCTTCTTAGTCGGGTTTTCCGCTGGATCGCAAAGCATATCAAAGCAATCGTCTTATCAGAAAAAAGACATCGATTGAAACCCCATCAATCCGGGTTTGAGAAGTACTACACCAACTTCGTCGGCCATCAATCTCCCATAAAATAACCATTTTAAGTCTTGTGCTCTACCACTTACCTCATTACCTCAATCCCATTTGAACTATGAACCCGGTTCCACAAAGCGCGTCATCGCCCGGCGGAAAGTCTCTCAATACCGCATCATCACATACACCCATTCAACAACAGCAAAGTCAGACTACACCTCCAACTTTTGACTCAAACACAAGACGTTTTACTAGTCATTCAAGTGGGATACCCGCGGCTGCTAGAAACAATCAAAATCAACGGAAGCAACATAGAAATTCCAAGAAACCGAGGCTCACGGATGAGGATGCCATGGCGGAATCCGTAAGTTTTCATCATTTCGCATTTTCAATCTACAAGTACATTGCACACAATCAGGCATCCGCATTCCATAAGCAGGTTACAGTCAACGGTAGTACTAATGTTACTAGACGGCCATGAGAAATGCAAATAGTCGAAGAGGTCAAACCTCAATCACACATCTCATGAGCTTCGCTCTTCCACCTAGGCCACAAGACTACCGCAACACCATCACAAGAGGAACAAGACGTGGAAATATATATGGAATCGGGTCTGGTCATCATTCAAGTGACAAGGCGAGATATATTCACGCAAACTATCGATTTATAGTCAGGCCATATGGGGATTACAAGCAACAAGCTCTATTTGCGGACCAGCATTTGGACTGGAGCGATGTTCTACAAATCCTCGCATCGGGCGAATCACAAGACGCATCATGTCCAATTTGCCTCTCACATCCTGTAGCCCCTCGAATGGCAAAATGCGGACATATATTTTGTCTACCATGTCTCATCCGTTATATGCACTCCACCGACGATACGAACCCTATCCCGGAGAAAAAAGCTCGATGGAAGGCATGTCCAATTTGTTGGGATACTATCTACAATTCAGAAACTAGACCCGTTAGATGGTATATTGGGCAAGAAGGGCCGGCCCCTCGTGAAGGAGAAGACGTTGTTTTACGATTAGTTATGCGACAACCCGGAAGCACTTTAGCACTCCCAAGAGATGGTGCGGATGTACTCGATAAGTCGGAAGATATTCCATGGTATTTCGCTGCCGAAGTTATGGATTATGCTCGAATCATGAAGGGAAGTGAAGAATACATGTTGGAACAATTTGATTCAGAAATTGAAGCATTGAAGCAACAAGAGAATGAGGATGAATTGATGTTTGGAGAGGAGCCGGAGTGGACTCGAAAAGCTGTCAGTTCCGTGCTCGATGCCAAGGAAAAAATCAAAGGTATCGGTGGACCACCGCCTCCACCAAGCCAGCCGATGGAGAAGAAACCTAAGAGGCAACACATACAATTCAACGTCGTTGATGACAACACACCTGAGATGTACTTTGTCCAGCATGTTGCAAAATCAGGCCTGGATGTTTATGCTTCAACGCTATCTCCATCAGCTGTCCCTTTCCAATTGGATCCGGTGGTGACCGCCACACTACCAACTCCGTCTAATCTTATTCCAACCGCGAACCCTTCACAATTACGTTCAAAGAATGTCCATCAAAACGAGGGACACTCACCGGATTCCCCATACTTTTTCTACCAATCTCTCCTTCATTATTACCTCGCGCCCCTTGATATTAGGATTCTGAAATCCGCTTTCGGCAATTTTGCCTCGTTTCCTTCAACATTACTTCCCCGCGTTGAACGAGTCTCCACTCATGTAATGGATGATGAATTAAGAAAAAGAACCAAATATCTGGCGCACTTGCCATTTGGTTGCGAAGTAGGTTTTTTGGAATGCAATTGGACTGATGTTGTTCAACCGGAAATTTTGAATCAGTTTAAAGAGGATATTGAGCGACGAAGGAAACGTAACAGGGACAAGGAGATTCGAGAAGAGAAGGACAGGCAGCGTGCTGAGAAGGCAGAGGATAATGCACGTTGGGCCCATGCTAGGCAAAGGCAACCCGAGACATCCCCGGGAAGCTATTCTGATACGGATTATGCCCAACTTGCCTCGACGTCTATTGACCCGATCAATGCATCGCCTCCATGGACCTCGCGTCAAGGGTCTTCTTTCGGAGCACTGGCTTCACCGTCTACCAGTCCGCCTGCGCCAAGAACTGTTTGGGGCACAACTTTGGTAACACCATCTTCGCCCGATCTTCGTCCTGGACATGATAACAATGCGGATGATGGTTGGCTGGCGACTTGGGAACAAGAACTCCAAGCAGAAAATGATGCACTGGTCGCTCAAGTGCAAGCGGTGTCCTTGAACGGGGAAAGTAGTTCAAGTGCTACTCCTCAACCTCAGGGAAAGAGGAAAAAGGGGAAGAAAATTACATTAATGAGTACCACAGCTAGAAGAGCTGCATGATTATCTGCGAAGAATTGAAACCGGAGCGTGTACTTTTCGAGGAATTCGGCGTTCATGGTGATATCACTACAGAAACAAAATGCAATATATTCATTTTCAATGTTCAACAACATGATTTATGCAAGTCTGGTCGCATCCTCCATATGCCGGACGAAACGAAAAGGGTTCTAGAAGTAAGTTTTATTCCTTTTAGTGTTATAAGTGGCGTTGATGTAGGGTGTAACGGTTTTCTGGCTTGACGCCAAATACGTCGTAAGACAATGATCGGCACTCCCTCCCGTATACTTTAACCGTTGCTGTTACATTTTGGCTATCTCTGTTGCTATCAACCTTACCTTAGCGAGCCATACGAGCTGAGCTATTTACGTTCAGATCTCCATTTCCGAAAACAAGCAGCCAGGAGAGGGGTCCTAGAAATTTTTAGGTATTTGCATCGCTTAGCAGTCATCCCACATCCTCATGGTAACGCAACGATACGATATCTTTTCGCAAACTATACATCTTCAATATTGACTTCGGCGGTTTTATATGACCGAGTGGTCTGCCATACATTAAAATATCAATTGATTAACAATTCCCTATGTAATGCAATGCACGGCCCGTACCGCGATAGGAAAACTTCCTGCAGCTAAAGTCTAGGCGCAGATGGTTCTATCAATCAACAAATTGAATGATCCTATCAACTATTTTTATCACCAACTACTATTATGTTAAGGAAGATATATGATATGTTTGAGCAACATGTGAAAATTCTAGCCCTCCTCATCACCCGTTAAGTTTTTAGCACCCTACTGTACTATCTATCATACGAATCATTTTCGCAAGCAACGTTACGAAATCCTTCCTAATATTTTTCAATCCGAGAAATTTCTTCATATATGGCGGGTCATGTCGGGATATCACTATTTATGCCTCTTCAAGGCTTATGGAACGGAGACACAATAACTCCGGACGTTTTCCGAGACGTTTTATGATGTAACATCGAAAGTCTGTCGGTGTGAGACTCCAGTAGAATGGATTCGCTTAAGTCAGTAATCAGCCACAGCTATGGTACTCGCATTTTTTACTATGTACCTTTGTTGTAGGTAGGCTATGCTCCAGAACATTTTAGGTCTCCCCCGCCCAGCTCTTAGGATTTTGCATACAATATATTGAGTAGGATCGAGATGCACTTACGTTTCATTTTCAGTTCCCAGTATTATGCATATGCAGGTCCGTCAATACCGTCCGAATAACCTATCGGAGAGTATCGGCTGAGATAATCAAGCATGGGAAGACTTTTTTAAGCTGGTCCAATACGAGATATGTTTCTAGGGACAAATGAGCGCAGCTACGCGGAACCGAGTCTATGGGCTGAAGACAAACATCAGCATGGCATGTTCATCAGCAGAAATACTTGACGTGATTAGACAGACCCCGCCTGGATTCATTTGCTAACGTTTTCTCAATACTACCCACCGTTAGTCTTTGACTAGAATCTTCTATCTACGCCGCATTCAGTATGCGAGCTGGAATTTGATGTCAGCATCTAGAGGTTTGGTCTTGAATAGAATACGTCATTCTACTCATTCCCTCTTGATTTTAAATAATTAAAAGCCAAAGAGAAAAGGATCATGTAATTGATTCGGTCATTGCCAGTGTAAATCAACCATATTTCCGGAATCCGCCTTGTCTGTTTTTGTATTGTTGAGAAAGAAGGTCAATGATACGAGGCTCTCATGCCTCACAACGTGAGTTTCAATCGGGCCGTGCTTTCAACTGTCAGGTTATCGTATAGCATGGGAAGACACGACCTGCATGTACATGTATCTTACTGTGCTGCATGGAGTTGGCGTCTGCTATGTGTATAATACTAGGCTAGGATCATGTATGTCATGTTAGGTTGTGTTACTTGCATGGGATGGGTGGAAAGTCAAGCTTGATTCAACGTTGCTTGATGTTATGGTGTGGTAATGGTGCTGAGGGGCGAAAGTGAGATGGAGTGAGATAAGATAGAGATAGCTATATATATGAGTGCTCTTTCTGTGCTTTGAGCTTTCTTTCATCATCATCCTCATCATACAACTACAATTTACAATCATCTGCAACTGCAACTACTAGACTACTCGAACTCAAACATTGATCATCAATCACTACCATCTAAGCAACCAACTCATCTTCACTTCAATCATAAACTCAATCAAAATGCTCTTCACGGTAAATCCCCTTTCCCATTTATCTTCATCCCCAAACCTCAACTAACAACCCACTCAGACACTCCTCCCCCTCACCCTCCTCCCCAGCATCCTCGCCTCCCCACTCCCCACCACCGAAACCAGCCCCTCCCCAACCAGCACCTGCACCACCATAACCACAAAACAAGACTACTACCAAGGCTACCAATCTCCCACTCAATGCGGCATCAACGTCGCAAGCGGCAACATCACCTCCGGCACCTGCATCACCATCACCACGCAAGCTATTATGCTTTTCCCCGCAGACACTAAATGTACGTATAGTCTCTGGAAGGGGGTTACGGATTGTAGTGGACAGGTTACGGAGACGTTTGATTTGGGGGTTAGGATGCAGGAGGTGGGGGAGGAGAGTCAGGGGGTTTGTGTTGGGACGGGGGTTATGGACGGGGGGAGGTGGTATCATGGGAGTGGGTTTTTGAGTTGTGGGTGTTAGTTATTTTTCGGTTTGTTTGGTTGGTTTGGTTGGTTTGTTTGATGGGTATGGGATGGAGAAGAGGAAGGGCTATTGATGAAAAGGAGGAAAAAAGATTGGATTTCTTTTGATGTGAACAGGGACTTTTCTATATTGACAATTTCGAGAATTCTGGGATGGATGGGTATTAATGATGACATAGGTATGATGGATACTCACTCACTCACTCAATCAAGTAGATTGAACCGCTAGATGAATGGATGGATGGATATCTGGAAGGAAGGAAGGATTTCATATTTCTCTTAACACACAGTGGTAGGATTAAAATCAAAATCAAAATCAAAATTCATAGACAAAAAATTAAAGCTTATAATTATTGGGAATTTATATCTTGTCTTGTTTTGTCTTGTTGTTACAAGTTGTTTATTAATGAAATCTTTATTTCTAGTTTTATTTCTAGTCTTATTTACTATCATCATCATTATTATTTAAATATCAAAACATTTAATAATAAATTTTCTCTATATACAATTAAATCTTAAAATCTTATAATAGTTTGATATCTTTATAAGATCTTATCTACTTTTAATATTTAGATCACTAGTGAGTATCACAAGGTTTTTATATTATAAGTCTTATTATATCAATGCTCTTTTATATATAAGAGTTCTGGTCATTACTCACCACACCCTCTTTAAATTTCATTTACACTTTTGAAAATTTAATATTAAATCAATACTATAATATTTTTTATTGAAAATCTAATAATATATTAATGAATAATAATTAATCCTTTTACTTCAATTATATTCTTTAATTTATAAATCAATCTTTCAATATATAATCTGAAATTTAAACAATCAAATATCTTTAACAACCTTTTGAACCTTTTTTTTAATTCTTTAATAGAAATAAATACAAATGATAATTTTTTTTTTAGTTCTTCCTTTATCCAATATTATATCTTTTCAATTGGATTAAGATCTAAAGAAAAAAAGGATTATTAAAAGCTTCTAATATTATACTCTAATCAAATTAATTTAATATACTTCAAATAAACCTTTGTATCATCTTTTATAAATATATATTCAAGTTTTAATTCATCAAATAAAAGAAATATAATAAGAATAAGAATCTGATTTCAATATACTTGTAACGATCTGGTTGAAGCAGCGGCTGCCTCAGGTTTCGTATGGTTGGTAGTTGTAGGTTAAGGCTAATAATCACTGGTTATCCACTCGAAGGTGAATATGTTACTAGATCAATTGGAATGTAGGTAAACTAATTGATAACTAAGTTGAGTACGAAGCTCCTAAACTATGAAACTATTCTGATTATATACTAATCCATTTCGGGAGCCTCTAGGAGTGTAGGCTCCCATAGGCTCTTTGGAGCCTTTAGGAGCATAGGCTCCTCGAGGCTCCATCATGTGATTAGGATCAGACTATATGTCCGAGCTTGCTGAAGGTGGGGAGATTATATGAAGCGGTTGCTATACAAATTCGTATACAAGTTGCTTTGCTTTTCAAGGAGGTCCAAGCTTATAAGTGTCACGAAATCATTTTATAGAGTGTCACGAGGCAACAGTCAATCTGTCCTTATAAGCTTGGATCTCCTTGAAAAGTAAAGCAATTTGTATACAAATTTGTATAGCAATCATTTTATATAATCTCTTTATCTTTAACAAATTCGGATATATAATTTGATTCTAATTATATAATAAAGTTTCGAGAAATTTATACTTTTAAAGACTTCAAAAAATTTACAAAAATTTATACTTTTAAAAGTTTCCGAAATGAATTAATATATAATTAAAATAATTTTATAATTTAAAAGTTTTATATTCAATTTAATTATTAATTAGTTTATTTATATTCTAATTAATTTAATAATATATTCATTTTTGAATAAATAATTAATAATTATTAGTTTTAATTTACAATTATTAATCAAACGAAAACTTGAAGTAATTATTATTTCAATTAGATTATTATATTTTGAATATTGTTATAGTTAAATTATATATAGTATAATAGCTTTTAATTAGTAATTTATCGAATTATCTTTATTCAATCTAATCGAAATCTTTATTTAAATCATTGTTATTATGAAATATAAATAAATGATTCAAATATTTATCTTTAATTTATTCTATAAAGATTATAATAAGTATTGAGTTTTTATTATATAAATTAATCTTTATTATATTTTTAACAAACAATTTTTTTTAATTCCTATATAAAGGATCTTGTAATTGATTTCCTTTTTTTATAGAACTATATTCAATTGAATTAAATCATTTTTTAATGATTTAATAATTAAAACTATCAATAATTAATTAAACAAAAATATGAAATCTAAGATTTATTATCTTTTTTTTAATTATGAATTGTTTAGATAGGGATTTGATAAAGCATTTGAAGAAATAAACCCTGATTATATAATTGAAAAAATATTATAACAATTTAAATAAAACAAATTAATTATAATTTATATTATCAAGTTTCAATAATATATTGAATATATTATATAAAATAATAATTATCTAAAATTATAATTCTATAAAGGATTAAAAGATATTATTAAGAATGAATTAATAAAAGTTTCGAAATTATTTAATCTTTCTAAATTAATCGAAATTTTTATTGTTATTGATAATCGATTTTATAAAAAACAAATAAAGAAAAAAGGAATTATTCAGAAAAGTAAAAAGTTTCAAAAACTTTATTATCAGAATAGATATTATAATATTGATGATTTAATAAAATTGAATAATATCGAATGATATTATATAAAATTAAATAATTTAAATATTAACAAAAAGAAAAGATATAAAAAGAATAACTTATATTATATCTATAAGAAAAATAGATATATATTTCAAGATTATTTTTAAAAAAAGAAACTATTTATTATAAAAAATAAAAAACAAATGAAATTTAGGAATAGAAAATAAAATTCTCAAAAAATAGAAATCTTAAAAGGAAATTTAAAAGAAATAAGATTATTGAAAAAAGATCTATTTCAATCCAATTCCAAATAATTAAAAGAATTGAATATTAATAATCAAAACTCTAAAATTAATATTGAAAACAATATTGATTACAAGGGAGAACTTTTAGAAGATTTCGAATTAGAAAATAAGAAATCAATTGAGGAATTCAAAAAGGATCAATAAACAATTAAATCCTATTATTTACTTCAAAAAAATGAATTATAATATTTAATCAATTATTTAAATAAAAAACGAATATAATATTATTATAAAAAAAGAAACCTGATTTCATTAAGAAATATAGAATTTATAATTATTTTATTTTATTAATATTCTATATAATAATATATAATAATATTTATTATATAATATTTAAGAAAAACATTGGGATAAATAATACTAGAAGATATATTATGGATATAAATTCTTTATCTTTCAATAAAATATAAGAATATAATAAATATAATCTAAAAATTGGAGAAATATAAGAAATTTTATTACAAATTAGGATTCGTTATATTTGATAAAGGATCAATAAGAATAACAAAAAAATATTAAATTATAATTATTATTGAAATTTCCAAATAAAATTAATAGAATTATTATTTATTATATTTTATCAATTATTAAATATAAATGAATATTAATAGAAATAATTGAATCTCCTTATTAAAAAACAAATTATCAAATTATTATTATTAAAATTCAATAATACTATAAAAATCAGATAATTGATTATAAAAATCAAATTAGAAAATCAATAGATTAATACTTTAATTGATTTCGAAGTTATAAATATATTTATAAATCTTAATTTTATAAAAAAAAATAGAATTTTTATAAAATTAAAATAGAACCCTTATTAATTAATATTATTAAAAAAAAAGAAAACTGAAATTAATAATTAAATATACAAAAAAATCAGTATTATCGAAATAATTATATTAGATGAGTATACCGAATAGATTAAAATGGATTTAATATTATTAGATAGATATACAATTGTTCTTGATATTTTATAGATTAAGAAATATAATTTAAATATTGATTAAATAAAAAATATTTTAATATTCGATTGTTACAATTGTGATAACAAATAATTATATAATCTGAAAAAACAGATTTCCTAAGAGATTGAATATTATATTATAACAATAATGAATCTTTCATTAATCAATAAAATTAATGAAAAAGAAATTCTAATATAGTATAAAAGATTTATTAAACTCTTTGAAAATCTTCAAGATTTGAAGGTTTTATTAGAATATAAACTTTGGGATTATAAAATCAATTTTAAAGAGAGATTTGTATCCTTTATTGAAAAATTGAGATTATATAATTTTAATACTATACAAATATAAAAAGAATATAAAATCAAAACTGAAAAGAAAAAATAAATTAGAAAATCCAAATCTTTTTATGTATTCAATATTGTAAAAGTGATAGGTCGAGATACATGTATCCCGATAGCACGCTGTGAGGAGGGAATTGAAAGAGAAAGCTAAATTAGATTACATTGTAATATATCACTTATAGGTAAAACAAGGTTCATAATGGTTTTGAGGTTGATGTTATATAGATTCAAATATATATATATAGAAGATTAATTATTGTAAAAAGAAGAAACAAAAGACTCTTCTTTTATATCTAATTATAAAAGATCATATAATTGATTAGCTAAAACCTTTATATATTTGACCTATAATTCCAACTTTCTTATAATATATTATTAGTATTTAAGAAAGACAATCTAGATAATTGGTTTTATAAAGACTATTATCGAATTAACGATGAAATAATCAGAGATATATATTCAATATCAAAAGTTTAAGAATTCAAGGATAAATTAAATAAAATTATAATTTATATAAAATTAGATTAAAGAAATACTTTCAATTTGATATAAATAAAAAAGGATTATAAATAAAAGATAATCTTTATTTTATTATTGGGTTTATAAGAATATATAGTTATATTATTCGAATTAATTAATATATTAATTATATATTAATAACAAAATAATAAGATATTTAAGGAATTCAATTTGTTTATAATTTATTATTTAAATAATATTCTAATCTTCTTTTAGAAAAAAAAGAAATATAAAGAATATATATTGAAAGTACTCGAAGTATTCAAAAAAATAAATTCAAAATTCAAACTATCGAAATACAAGTTTGAAATATAAAAAGTAATATTTCTAGAATATATTATTCAATTAGAATAAATGAATATAGATTCTAAAAAAATAAAGAAAATAAAAAATTAAAAACGATTTAGAAATATTAAGGATATATAATCTATATTGTAAGAAAATTGAAATTATAGGCTAAATATATAAAGGTTTCAACTAGTCAATCATATAACCTTTTATAATTAGATATAAAAAAAGAGCCTTTTATTTCTTCTTTTTATAATAATTAACCTTTTATATATATACATTTAAACTTATATAATATCAATTCCAAAATTATTATGAACTCTATTTTACCTATAAATGATATATTACAATATAATCTAATTCAGTTTTCTCTTCCAATTCCTTCTTTACAATATGCTATTGGGACACATATATCTCGACCTATCATTTTTACAATATTAGAATTCATCAATTTCTATTGAATATTTATAAAAAACTTCTCAAAAATAATAAAACTCTTTATCAAAATAATCAAAAAAAGAATAATTTTTATATAAAATAAAAAGACAAAATAAGTTTTTTAAGAAATTAAGAATAGATTTATAAAAGAATTTATTTTTTATAATTATTATAATAATCGAAAAAGTATTATCGAAATAAATGTTTTTGATATCTATATAATAAAAATCTATTTACAAAAAGATAATAATAGAAAATTATATTTTATTATTTATTATTCAAACAAAATAAACAAAATAAAACAAAATTATAATATTTATAAAAAGGAATTTATAATTATTATAAAAATATTAAAATATTAAAGAATCTATCTTCAAAAAGTTAAATTCTTAATAATCATTTATATTAATTATATAAATCTTCGAATCTTTATTATTATTAAAATCTTAGATAATCGTAGATTAATTAGATGGATTAAGGAATTAACAAAGTTTGATTTGATAATCAAATACATCAAAGAAAAGAATAATACAAAAATTAATATTTTAAATAAATTATTAGATTATAAAAACAATAAAACCTACTAGGAAATAATGATCTTGAAATCCTTATTAAATAAAGATTTTATTTTTAATTTAATAAAGATTATTATTATAAAAAATAAATTAATAAAAATTTAAAAAAATAAATTTATAAAAATATAATAAAAGAAGGAAGGTATTAAATAATTAAAATCATTAATAATTATTAATAAATTGTTTTGAATAAAAAACAAAATATAATTATCAAATAATATTATCTTTGAATATATTATAAAACAATATATATTATTAGTTTATAAATATTAAAAATGTAAAGAATATATTTAAAATCAAAAATAATATTGGAATCCGAAATTCTGTAATATAATCAATAAAGTGATTATCGAATATAATATTTGTATTAGAAATAAGGCTTTTTGTTATACTCCTTATAAACAAATGAATATTACCGAAATATTATTTATATTATAAAAATCAATATTATAAGATTTTATAAATCTATTATCAAAATTCAAGAATTTAATAACAAAAATAATATATGATTATCTTTTTATTATAATAAACAAATTAATAAAATATCTAATATTTATATTATATCAAATAATATTAATTATAGAAATATTAATCTTTATATTTTTGAAAAAAATCGTTGTAATATATAAATTATTAGAGGAAATATTTTTTAATAGAGATAAACTTTTTATATCGAAATTTTGAATTATTCTAATAGTATTATTAGAAATAAAAAGAAAAATATTTATTATATTTTATTTACAAATTAATAGAGGAAATAAAAAAATAAATCAAATTATCGAAATTTATCTTTGATATTATATAAATTATCAATAAAACAATTGAATAAAACTTTTATTTTTAATATAATTCATATATAATAGTTCAATATCAAAAATAATATAAATCATTCTGAATTATATCAATTATAAGTACAAATTGATTGTATACTATAAACTAAAGATTATGGAAATAAAAAATCAATTTATAATAATATAAACAAAAAGATTCAAAAAAGTTTATAAAAAAAATAATAACAAAATTAAAATTCGTTATCGAAAAAAATATATATTATTATAATCGGAAATATAATCAAAAATTAATATTAAAAAAGAAGGATAAAATCTATTTATTTCGAAAAAATATCGAAATAAAAAGATTTAATACAAAATTGAATTACAAAAAACTTGAATTATTCAAAATTAAAAAAATTAAAAAATCTTTGAATTATAAATTAATATTATCAAAAAATATAAATATATATTCAATATTTTATATATCTTTATTCGAATTAGTATTCCCAAAAATATCTAAAACTTCTGAAACAGAAATTATATTTATAAATTAAAATATCGAATATAAAATGAAGAAGATACTAAATTATAAATATATTAAAAACAAAATCAAGTATTTAATGAAATAAAAAGATTATTCTGATTTCGAAAATATATAGAAATTTGAAAAAGAAATTAAATATCTGAAGAAATTCTAAAAGTTTTATTGATAAAATCCAGATTTATTTAAAAGGAAAATGAATTTATTATTTCTTATAAAAAAAAATCGAAAGAATCGAATTTGTTTATAGAAATTTTATTGAAGTTGATAAAATTAATTGATAATTGATCAAATTGATTAAGAGTTAATTAATTAAATTGATCAAATTAATCAAATTGATCAAATTGATCAGAAAAGTTAGAATTAATAATAAATATTAAAAATATAATAATTTCCTTTTTTTTTCTTTCTTTTCTTCTTTTTCAAAATATTTAATTTATTAAGATATTTAAAACCTTGTTTAATTATCTTTTTATAACGATTTTATAAATAATTGTCACGATTTATGATTAAGATAAGGATATGTTGAGGGGCAGTAGTCAACATGTCCATATGAGCTTAGGCCTTATCGAAAAGCAAGGCGATTCGTATATAAATTTGTATAATAATCGCCTCATGTGGTCTCCCTATTTTTAACAAGCTCGGACATATAATCTGATCCTAATCATATAATAAAAAGCTCTAAAAGCTTCGAAAGCTTTTAAAGCTTCTTTATATTCATTAATATATAATCAGAATAGTTTTATAATTTAAAAGCTTTATATTCAATTTAATTATCAATTAGTTTATTTATATTCCAATTGATTTAATAATATATTCATCTTCAAATAAATAATCAATAATTATTAATTTTAATCTACAATTATCAATTATACAAAAACCTAAAGCAATTATTATCTCAACTAGATTATTATATTTTGAGTATTGTTATAATTAAACTATATACAATACAATAACTTTCAATCAATAATCCATTGAATCATCTTCATTCAATCCAATTAAGGTTTTTGTTTAGATCGTTATTATTATAAAATATAAATAAACAATTCAAATATTCACCTTTGATTTATTTTATAAAGATTATAACAAGCATCAAGCTTTTGTTACACAAGTTGATCTCTATTACATCTTTAACAAACAACTTTTCTTGACTTTTATACAAAAAATCTTATAATTGATCTTCTTTTTCTAAGGAATCATATTCAATTGAATTGAATCATTCTTCAATAACTTAATAACCAAAATTATTGATAATCAATTAAATGAAAACATAAAATCTGAGATTTATTATCTATTCTTTAGTTATGAATTATTCAGATAAAGATTCGATAGAATATTCGAGAAAATAAACTCCGATTATATAATTGAAAAAGCATTACAACAATTCAAATAGATCGAGTTAATCATAATTTATATTATCAAATTTCAATAATACATTAAATATATTATCTAGGATAATAATTATCTAAAATTACAATTTTATAAAGGATTGAAAGATATCATCAAAAACGAATTAACAAGAATTCCAAAATTATTTAATCTTTCTGAATTAATCGAAACCTTTATTCTTATTAATAATCGATTTTATAAACAATAAATAAAGAAGAAAGGAATCATTTAGGAAAACAAAAAGTTTCAAAAACCTTATCGTTAGAACAGATATTATGATACCAATGATTCAATGGAATTGAATAATACTGAACAATATCATATAAAACTAAGTAATTTAAATATTGATAAAAAAAAGAAATATAAAGAGAATAATTTATATTTTATTTATAGAAAAAGCAGATATATATTTCAAGATTATTTTCAAAAAAAGAAACTATTTATTACAAAAAACAAGAAACAGATAAGATTTAAGAACAGAAAACAAGATTTTCGAAAAATAAAGATTTTGAAAGAAAGCTCAAGAAAAATAGGATTATTAAAAAAAAATCTATTTCAATTTAATTCTAAATAGTTAAAGGAATTGAATATCAATAATCAAAATCTTAAAATCAATACTAAGAATAATATCAATTATAAAGAAAAACCCTCAAAAAACCTCGAATTAAAAGACAAAAAACCAACCAAAGAATTCAAAAAGGATTAACAATCAATTGAATCCTATCATTTGCTTCGAGAAAATGAACTATAATATCTAATTAATTATTTAAATAAAAAACAAATATAATATCATTATAAAGAAAAGAAATTCGATTTCATCAAAAAATATAGAATCTATAATTATCTCATTTTGTTAATATTCTATATAATAGTATACAATAATATTTACTATATAATATTTAAAGAAAATATTAGAATAAATAATACCAGAAAATATATCATAAATATAAATTCTTTATCCTTTAATGAAATATAAGAATATAATAAATATAATCTAAAAGTTGAGAATATATAAGAGATCCTACTATAAATCGGGACTCGTTATATTTAACGAAAAATCGATAAAGATAACAAAGAAACATCAAACTAAGATTATTATCAAGATTTCCAAATAAAACCAATAGAATTACTATTCATCATACTTTATCGATTATTGAATATAAACAAATACCAATAGAAATAATTGAATCTCTTTATTAAAGAACAAATCATCAAATCATTATTATTAGAACTCAATAGTACTATAAGGATCGAATAATTGATTATAAAAATCAAATTAAAAAATCAACAAACAAATACTTTAATTGATTTTGGAATTATAAATATATTCATAAATCTCAATTTTATTAAAGAAAATAAAATTCTTATAAAATTAAAATAGGATCTTTATCAATTGATATTACTAGAAAAAAAGAAAACTAGAATTGATAATTGAATATATAAAGAAACCAATACTATCAAGATAACTATATTAAATAAACATATCAAACAAATCAAAATAGATTTAATACTATTAGACAAATATACAATTATTTTTGATATTTTATAAATTAAGAAACATAATTCAAATATCAATTGAATAAAAGATATCTTAATATTCGATTATTGCAATTGTAATAACAAATAACTATATAATCCAAAAAAACAGATTTCTTGAAAGATCGGATATTATATTATAACAGTAATGGATCCTTCATTGATTGATAAAATCAATGAAAAAGAAATTCTAATATAATATAAAAGATTCATTAAACTTTTCAAAGACCTTTAAAATTTGAGAACTTTATCAAAATATAAATCTTAAGATTATAAAATCAATTTCAAAAAGGGATTTGTATCCTTTGTTGAAAAGTTGAGATTATATAATTTTAATATTATATAGATATAGGAAGAATATAAAACCAAAATTGAAAAGAAAGAATGGATTAGAAAATCCAAATCCCTTTATATATTCAATATATTATTAGTATTTAAAAAAGATAATCCAAATAATCGATTTTGCAAAGATTATTACTAAATTAACAATAAAATAATCAGAGATATATACCCAATACCAAAAATCCAAAAACTCAGAGATAAATTAAATAGAGTTATAATCTATACAAAATTAAATCAAAAAAACACTTTCAATCTAATATAAATAAAAAAAAGTTATAAATGAAAAACAATCTTTATTCTATTATTAGATTTATAAGAATATATAATCATATTATTCGAATTAATCAATATATTAATTATATATTAATAATAAAACAACGAAATATTCAAAAAGTTCAATTCGTTTGTAATCTGTTATTTAAATGATATTCTAATCTTTTCTCAGAAAAAGAAAGAATATAAAGAATATATATTGAAAGTATTCGAAGTATTCAAAAGAATAAATTCAAGATTCAAATTATCGAAATATAAGTTTAGAATACAAAAAATAACATTCCTAGAATATATCATTCAATTAGAACAAATAAATATAAATTTTGAGAAAATAAAAAAAGTAAGAAATTGAAAAAGATCTAAGAATATTAAGAATATATAATCTATATTAGAATTCATTAATTTCTATCGAATATTTATAAAAGATTTCTCGAAAATAATAGAATCTTTTATCGAAATGATTAAAAAAGAAATAACTTTTATATAAAATGAAAAAATAAAATAAACTTTCTAAGAAATTAAAGATAGATTTACAAAGGAATCTATTTTTTACAATTATCATAATAATCGAAAAAACATTATTAAAACAAATATCTTTAATATTTATATAACAAAAGTTTATTTATAAAAAAACAATAACAAAAAATTACACTCTATTATCTATTACTCAAATAAAATAAACAAAACAAAACAAAATTACAATATTTATAAAAAGAAATTTATAACTATAATAAAAATATTAAAATATTAAAGAATCTATCTCCAAAAAGCTAAATTCCCAATAATTATTTATATTGATTATATAAATCTTCGAACTTTTATTATTATTAAGATCTTAAATAATCATAGATTAATTAAATAAATTAAGGAATTAATAAAGTTTGATCTAATAATCAAATATATTAAAAAAAAAGACAATATAAAAACAAATATTTTAAACAAACTACTAAATTACAAAGACAATAAAATCTATTAAAAAACAACGATTTTGAAATCTTTATCAAATAAAGATCTTATTTCTAATTTAATAGAAATCGTTATTATAGAAAATAAATCAATAAAGATTTGAAAAGATAAATTTATAAAAATATAATAAAATAAGGAAAATATCAAATAATCAGAATTATCAATAATTATTGATAGATTACTTCAAATAAAAAATAAAATTTGATTATCAAATAATATCACTTTTAAATATATTATAAAATAATATATATTATTAATTTATAAACATCAAAAAATACAAAGAATACATTTAAGAATCAAAAAATAATATTAAAATCCAGGATTCTATAATATAATCAAAAAAATAATTATTAAATATAATATTTATATTAAAAATAAAATTTCCTATTATACTTCTTATAAACAAATGAACACTATCGAAATACTATTTACACTATAAAAATCAATATCATAGGATTTTATAAATCTATTATTAAAATCCAAAAATTTAATAATAAAAATAATATACAATTATCTCTTCATTATAATAAATAAATTAATAAAGTATTTAATACTTGTATTATATTAGACAATATTAATTACAAAAATACTAACCTTTATATTTCTAAAAAAGATTATTATAATATATAAATTATTAAAGGAAATACTTTTTGATAAAAATAAACTTTTTACATCGAAATTTTGAATTGTTTTAATAATATTATTAAAAATAAAAAATAAAATATCCATTATATTCCATTTACAAATCAATAAAGAAAACAAAAAAATAAACCAAATTATCAAAATTTATTTCTAATATTATATAAATTACCAATAAAACAATTGAATAAAACTTTTATCTTTAATATAATTCATATACAACAATTCAATATCAAAAGCAATACAAATCATTCCGAATTATACTAATTATAAATATAAATTAATTATATATTATAAATCAAAAATCATAAAAATAAAGAATCAATTTACAATAATATAAATAAAAAGATTCAAAGAAATCTATAAAAAAATAATAACAAAATTGAAATTCATTATCGAAAGAAATATATACTATTACAATTGAAAATATAATTAAAAATCAATATTAAAAAAGAAAAATAAAGTTTATTTATTTTGAAAAAATATCGAAATAAAAAGATCTAATACAAAATTGAATTACAAAAAACTCGAATCATTCAAAATCAAGAAAATTAAAGAATCTTTGAATTATAAATTAATATTATCGAAAAGTATAAATATATATTCAATATTCTATATATCCTTATTCGAATTAATATTCTCAAAAGTATCTAAAATTTCTGAAACAGAAATCATATTTATAAATTAAAATACCAAATACAAAATGAAAAAGATATTAAACTATAAATATATTAAAAACAAAATCAAATACTTAATAAAATAAAAAGATTATTTCGATTCCAAAAATATATAGAAATTTGAAAAAAAGATTAAATATTTAAAAAAGTTCTAGAAGTTTCATTAATAGAATCCAGATTTATTCAAAAGGAAAAAGAATTTGTTACTTTCTATAAAGAAAAATCGAAAGAATCGAATTTGTTTATAAGAATTTCATTAAGATTAATAAAATCAATTAATAATTAACCAAATCGATTAAGAATTAATTGATAAAATTAATTAAATTGATCAAATTAATCAAATTGATCAAAAGATAACAAAAGAATTACAGAAATTTTTTTATTCTTTTCTTTTCATTTTTTTTTTTTCAAAAACATCAAATTCATCAAGATATTTAAATCTATAATATAACATTTCATTATATCGTTTTTTGAATTATATCTTTTATTTAACAAAACAAACAATCTTAACAAAAAATTCAGTAATTTCAATATCCAATTTATCGATTTATCAATCAAAACTCTCTCAATCATACTTCTAAAGAATTTTATAATCCCAATCATCTTCCAAACGAAATTTAGTATTATATAAAACAAAATTTCATATACATTTCGAATAATACAAACAATATTTATCAAAAAGATTTTTAATACAATAACGATTCTCTTACCAATAATAGAAATAAAAAATTATTTTAATATTAATAGAATCAATAATTGTAACTAAATATATATATTCCTTTTTCTTTTTTCGAATTAAATTATTAAAAGAATCAAAATTGTTTATAACAAAAGAAAAAAGATAAATAAAATATAAAAAAAGAAAAAATATTAATTATCAAATAAAACCCAAAGAATTATAAACAATTGGAATAATATTTAATTAAAAAAAAAATAGTATTACAATTTATAATTAAAATAAAAATATATTGAGAAACAATAATCAATATATCTATATAAATTTAAACCTTATCAAAAAACAAAACAATTTATATATAAATTTATATAATAATCATCTTATATAATCTCTCTATCTTTAACAAACTCGAATATATAATCTAATCCTAATCATATAATAAAAAGCCCTAGAAACTTCAAAAGCTTCTAAAACTCCAGAAACTTTTTGAAGCTCTAAAACTCCACAAAGCTCCTTTACATTCATTAATATATAATCAGAATAGTTTCATAATTTAAGAACTTCATACTCAATTTAGTTATCAATTAGTTTACTTATATTCCAATTGATCTAATAACATATTCACCTTCAAATAGATAACTAATGATTATTAACCTTAACCTACAACTACTAACCATACGAAAACCTGAGGCAGCCGCTGCCTCGATCAGATCGTTACAATAATCTTGTTATTTTCGAAAATAAAGAATTTTAATTATAATTTTTTCTTTTTCTTTATAAAGTTTTTCTTTTTATTTGTTTAAGGATTTTTAATTATTTATTTGAAAAATTTCTTTATTCCAATTGTTTTTTAAATATTACTCTATATTGTAAAGAGTATAAGATTGTATATATTTGAAATAATAAATCTTTTATGAATTATTCAGAATTTTTATATAATGAAGATTTTCAATATAATAATAGATATATAGAATTATTTTAATATCAGAATTTTTAATTTCAATTATAAAATAGAATTTCTTTTTATTTTTCTAATAAATTTTATTAGATTGTAAATCATTTATAATAAAGAAAAAAATCAAAATATAAGATAATAAAAATTAATAAATTATATATTAATTATAAATAATCAAGAATAATGTTTAATTAAGAAAAGGATAATATTATAAAATCATTTTATAAAATATCACAAGATAATAATCAATTTATTTTTATAAGTTTAGATCTTTTTAAAAAATAAAGCAATTTGTATACAAATTTATATAACAATTATTTTATATAATCTTTTTATTTTCAATAAGTTTGGATATATAGTCTAATCCTAATTATATAATAAAGCTTTAAGAAATTTATGTTTTTGAAGACTTCAAAAAGTTTATAAGAGTTTATACTTCTAAAAGCTTTTGAAATGGATTAGTATATAATCAGAATAGTTTTATAATTTAGAAGTTTTATACTCAATTTAGTTATCAATTAGTTTATTTATATTCCAATTGATTTAGTAATATATTTATTTTCGAATGAATAATTAATGATTATTAACCTTAACCTACAATTACCAACCAGACGAAAACCTGAGACAGCCGCTGCCTCAACCAAATCGTTATAATAAGGACAGGTTGACTGTTGCCTCGTGACACTTTATAAAATGATTTCGTGATAATACTATTGAATTTATTTTTTTATCATTAGAATTCTTCTTCAAAAAGATTAATGAAGATTCATAATTTTAACCAAAAACTTTTTATATCATTACAAAAATCCTTCTTAATCTATATATTAATTTAATATAATTCCTATATCTTTTTTTTTCAATCTTACAAATCATTTATATCCTATTATGTTTTCCAATCTCGAAAATGCTTTCGTTCGATTATATAATCTTTCTTCAATCACCCTTTTTAAGTTTTTCGAAAGTTATATTGATTATCTCTTATCAATAATATATATATACAAAATCCAATCTTTTTTTTATTTATTTTCTAAAAATAAATAACTTAAAACAAATTATATAATATTTATAATTATATCAATATAATTTATATCGAATAATATATATCGAAACCATAATCTTTAATATATATTTCATTTGTTCAAAAATCATTTTCCTTCTCTTTCAATCTTTTATCAATTCCTTTATAATTCATCGAATCTTTTTAATTGTTATTATAAAAAATTGATTTACCTTCCCTTTACAAATAATTCTAGATGAATTCGATTTAATAATACTTTTTATAGTATTTCGAAATACACCCAAATTTTGTTCGATCCAAGATTACGATTTTCCATCCCTTTTAATCTGAAAGATTCTAACTCTACAAAAAGTACCTCAATTTTGATAAAATTTATAATTATCACTCTCATTTTGAATTTTGATAATAATTTTGAGTTTGAATAGAAAATATTGAAAATTTGAATTTTGATGAATTATTTATAATTGAGAATTGAAAATAAGATTACAGTTATTTCTTAGTAAAGTATACAATTAGAAGTTTCTAGAACTCTTATATTATTTTTTCATTTTTATTTAATTTCATTTCGATTCCTGTATTCCTCTTCAAAGTTCATCCTCAAACGGGTTAAAACTATACACATATACACACACACACACACACACACACATATATATATATATGTAATTTCTCTTCTACAACTGCAACTATCCTAACCCTAAACATCATTCCATCTAAAGACTAATTAAATTATGTTCAATTCCTCCCTTCCTTCCCATCCTTCCGCTCATCTACTCATCTCTCTTTGTTTATTCACCTAATACAATACTACAAAATTATACTTATGACACATCGTTATAAATAAAAACAAATAATACAGATGTAAAAGTTTTTTAAAATTAAGAAAGGAAACATGGGTATCGTATGGTACCTAATCCTGTAGGTGTAATATAAGTAAGTAAGTGTAAGTGTAAGTGTAAGTGTAAGTGTAATCTAGACTGTCTAATGTGAGTGACCTAATCTAATCTGCTGTGCAGTGCAATGATGTATTTTGACATCCATCCAATATGATATCTAATTTTTCTCTTCTCTTCTCTTCTCTCCTTCTTTCTCTTCTCTTCTTTTTATCTCATGTCATATTTTATACGCCCAATGCCATGCCATGCCTCAAAAAGTAATGGCAAACAAAACGATTAATCTGCCAAATAATCCTCTCCATCCATATCTACATCATCACTCCCCGGACTTCCACTCCCATCATCTCTTCCTCCACCATTCCCATTGCCACCTCTACCACCACTACTAAAATACCCCTGATCAATCTTCCAAATCCACTCCACCTTTTCCCTTTCATTCCTTGCCCTAAACAACCACGTGTTATTTGTCCCATAAACTGCAAAAATGGTCTCCTCAATTTCCCTTCCTCTTTCCCCATTCGCATTACCATTAACCCTTCCACCATATCCCATAATACTATTCGTGCTTCCACTCCTCGCTCTCCCTCCATAAATGCCTCCTATACCATTACCCCAACTACCCTGCTGAGCCGTTCCCGGACTACTAGTCCTACTAGAATTCTGACTTGAATTTCGAAGTAGTTTGGCGATTTCGGGACTATGATCTACACGCGCATTTCGTAGTCCAACGACATTTATTTCTTCGCCGCTATTGGGGCCATTCACTGCGTGAATATGAAGGTATGGACGTCGAAGTTCAACGAACCTTCGTATCCATTTTGTACTATCGGCTGAAGGGACTAACAGATATCCACCCTTAATTAGAGTAGGGTTTTTCTTGATTTGAGAGACATTTGCGAGATTTTGGGGTATAAGAGGATTAGGATGGGCGTGGGGGGCAGGAGATGTTTGACGAGATCGAGAAGTTCGACGAGTTCGGGAGGTTTGACGTGAATTGGCGGTTGAAGGGTGAAGTGAATTTGAGAAGTTTAATGGTCGAGGAGAAATTGACCGGGATGTATTGGATGTAAAAGAGGATGTATGTAAGAGAGACGGAGCTGGAGAGCCATTTATAGGTGGTTCGACATTAGTGGGTGTAAGGATGGTTGTTGATGGGTCGCGACACAGATGGAATAATTTAACAAACTTTTGGAGAAGGGCGATTTGGTGAGGGTTGTATTCTGATTGAGTTTGGGGTTGTTGTTCTTTGCTTTCATCGTGAGGAATGGAATCGGCGTCTATTGGGACTTCTAAATTTTCTACGATCTCATCTTTGCTTTGAATGTCTCCATTTGTGGGTGCGATATCTCCGTTCATGGGTGACGTGAAAGCCTCATCTATCGACAGTGGAAATTCTTCATCTGTAGCCAAAGGACTTGCTGGAAGTGGTATTTCAGCTGGGTCTCGGTCGATAATCGGTGAGATTGATGGAGCCGATATTGGTTTTGGCAATGGTAGCGATGCAATGCGATTCAATAATGGCTGCGCTGCATCTAATTCTGCCAACCTTCGCTTCCTTCTTCTTGCAGCGATAAAATCTTTAACCAAGCTAACACCTCTAGGTGTCCAATTCGTAAGAGCTTCTTCACCCTTTACATAATCTTCAGACGTATTCATCCTCCATAAATCACCCGCTCTTTTCACGGCCATTGGACGAACTGATATAGAGTAAATACCGGTCATAGAATGAACGATTCGAACGCTTTGAAATAATGATGCAAAGACCGATGTAGAGCGAACATAATTACGTGACATTATCTGAGAGCAAACATCCATGGTGAAAGTCATTGGACGAGATAGTTTGCCAGATCTTACATCCCATGCAAGGGACATCTGAACTTTGTATTTATCTGCTGTGACTCGATCAAGGAGTAAAGACTCATGGGCACTAGAATCCCATTTTCCAACAATGGTAACATTGCTAGTGCCGTTTGCGTTAGCTTTAACAATGGGTTTGGAAAGTAATTTAAGATAAAGAGGCGGAGTAGAAGAAGAGCTGAGATCTGGACTTTTCCCAATATGATCAACGAGTTGAATTCTTCCTACACGTAAACCAGTGACGTCTGACCAAGGTAAAGCATCACCTGAATTATGTGTCAAATTGACAACAATCCTACGTTGTAAACCCTGATGAAGTTGAAAAGTTCCTTGGTCAAGCTCGCTCGTTTGGATCACTTCAACCGGAGGATAATCACCATTTTCTGCTAGTTCCAGTATTTGAACCTTGACAAATACATCATGCCTTTCTTCAGAATAAAATTGTGACTCCGATATACGAGCGCCTTTACGCTTCTTTTTAAGCTGTGGGACATTATCTCGCATATCATCCCAACTCAAAAGTTTGTCCAGATGCATTGATGAAACTTTGGCAAAGATAGCCACACGAAGAGAAACATCTGTGGGCCCAAACATCGGAACACTCATACTATGAACACTTTCGAATCGAATTGGACCTTCATCAAAATCCTTAATCATTTGAGTTGTTGTAACACCACTTTCATTTGAAGCTGGAGGTATGAACAATTGACCATGAACTTCTGTTCCTTCCCGCTCAGCAAATCCGATCATTTCATGCATAACAACATTAAATTTCAAGGTATTTGAAGGAGCTCTTGCTGAAGATGGCTCTAACGACAGCTTGATGATACCAATGGCGTGCATCGTAAATGGCGAGAGAACATCAAGGGTAAAATCCTGAACTCGACTCTCAAAAACTGCTGAGAGAGGAACCTCTACATCTCCGACATGTGTGTACTGTGGCATACAAGTTTCCATAAATGGATTATCGAGTCGAAAGTGTTGAAGATATTCTGGTCGGTCAAGGTACTGATGCATTTGTCGCATCACACGAACTCGATCCTGAAGTTTATCCACACTCCATAGATGAACCACACTATTCCTGTAATCTATAACCCGAACGCCGATGCAAGGCTTGGTCGCATCTTCAAGTTGAAAATCATCTCCCTCTATATCATTAAGAACCATATCATAAGATGAGCATAAAGCGTGCCCTATGTCAACAACAGTAAACTGGAAAACAACATTCTCATCCATTTCGTGACTCATTATTTGTGCTTCTTTCAGAATTGCTGCATTTTGAAATACAGCCTCGGCCATTCGAACGTACCTTCGTCCTTGCCAATGTTTTGCAACTTTCTCCGCAACCGCAATTTCTCTCTCTGATAGTGGAGGTGGTCCGTCTGGGCCGGACTTGATTGGAGTCAGCTCTTGCAATTTCTCCTCATACTCTTTTCGTTGGATCTCCAATTGTTTGAGCATCTCCTCTTTCACTTCCTTCAGCGTCTCTTCCATCCTGACCTTTTCCTTCTTGATCTCTTCAACCTCGACATTTGCGCTCTTGGCTGTCTCAAGTTGCTCTTGGAATTCTTCTCTTTGCCTTTCTAAGTGGACTTGCATCTCTTCTCTAACTTCACGCATCTTATCCTCTACTTCTCCTTGCTTTGGTGTGGATGGCATGGTCAGTGCAGTGTCCAAAGAGAAATTATCCAAGGTACCATTGGAAAGGTACTTTTCTCGCATAGGATACGAGGTCACTGAGTCCAGGTCATCCTCCATATTTGCGGTTGCACGTTCAGCTCTTGCTCTTTGAACATCCTCAAATAAAACATTGAGCTCTTCGTCGGATAAACCTGCGATTTTTTGATCAGTGCCCAAAATAGCCCCTGCTGCTTCGCGTCTCGCCAGTGACCAATCAGAAAGAGCACGCCCAGGCGCTGGAGAATCCGCTCGGCTACTGCCATCAAGATCGAGGTCGGAAATAGCTTTGCTGAATGTCCGATCATGAGCCGGTCGAGGGGTAGAAGAAGGCGAGAATTTATCCCAATCTTTAATATTTTCCAATTGATTGGCAGTAACGGAATGTCGTAGGAGGCTCTGTTCTGCACGCTCCGCTCGAGCTTCCGTCGGGTTGTTGAATCTGAAGATATGAAAATCACCAATAATAACCCTATAACCACTTCTCAATCGAGTTGGCTTTTCGACTCTTTGCCCATTAACCATTACTGCTGCGCCTTCATTCGGTATAAGGGTTACCACATTATCCACGCCATTCTCAAAAATGCAATGCTCGTGTAATACACGAGTACCATTCAGTCGAATTTCTGCAGCTTGGGCTGCAGTGGAATCGACGTTGCCAACAGTAGTCATTCCAGGTTTGAGGTTGTAGACGAGACATTCTGCTAGAAGTGGATCATCCGATAAATTCACAAGATGGGGCATCTTCTTTGGTGTATGTAATCCAACAAAACCCTTTTCGATGCTGATACCCAATTCTTCCAGGGCCGCTTCTCGCTCTTTGTGAATTTCTTCGGTTTTTTGTAATTTCTCCTCCCAAGTCTGATTTAGATCTGAGTAAAGTTTCTCGCTTTGATTGAGTTGTTCAGTAATTTCCGCTTTTGATACTTTTTTCACAGCACCATCTGATGAGACGATCGTGACCATTTGCTTCTCTAGAGGCGTACCCTCTGCGTAGACTTCATCCGCTGGACCTAGTTCTCCAGCGCCGCCACCACCACCTGTCAATTTATCCCGCAGCTGAGCCAATTCTTCTTTCAACTCACGGATCATACGAGCATTCGCATCCTCGTTCACAACAGCGTGATTCTTGATTCTCTTTGCACTATCGGCATATCTCAAGGTACTCAGAGTTTCATCGAAATTTATATCTGCAGGACTAATGGCTGCAATCATAGCTGTCATACTATTTCCTCCCAGAGAATCCTTCAGAAGCCACGTCAAAACACTGTCTCGGTATGGAACTTGGTTCCCCTTTCCCACTTTCTTCTTCTTTCCTTCAGATAAGTCGGCCAGCGCAGCAATTACCCTACCAAGTGTCGATAGAGATCTATTAATCTCAGCGCCTTCTTTCAATCGCGCTCCAGTTGCACCAGTAGAATTTGCTCGTTCGGAACCTGCCAAATCGACCAAACTAATTTTCGCAACCTTCTCCATTGCCATCTTTGTCTCCACATCCAAACGTTTCTGTGTCAGAGTTAGAGTGAAGACAGCATGACTTCTACTAGAAGTTTCGTTCATGTTTGTGGCTGCGACTGTACGGGCTTTGTTTCCCTCGTCCATCAAGTTCTCAATCTCCTGAAAGCTGCTCACAACCAGTTTCGCCAAGTCTTCCACATATGGTCCCGTAGAGGGATGTTCTCGAACTTTTAGATTGCCTTTTGTCGATGGGTTTAGGAGATCTCGTACTCGCTCGTTGTAAATTTCCAGATATGATACTTCGACGGTGCATTTCAAATTCTTGTCCTTTTGCAATTCTCCTATCCTTTCGAACATATCCTGACAAATCTTTGGAATAACACCTGCATCTTTCCCATATCCCATCATCGAGTACGATTTTCCCGAACCCGTTTGACCATAGGCGAAGATACAGTTGTTGTAACCCTGAAAGGCATTATCCAAAAGTGGTTTTCCCAAGTCCGTATGGAGATTGTCTTGTCCTGCGTAACTCGGATCATTCTTGTCAAAAGACCAGTATGAACGATCGAATGCGAAAACCTTCTGCCCCGTATCCCCCTTCCCACCCTTTGCATCTCTCATTTTCGCCTCATGTCCATCTGGTGGTGTGATGACCGTTTGCGCATCTTTCATTTGCACTATACATTTTGCTCCGCGCTCGATCTCTATTCCGAGGTATCAGTACTGACACGAGAATGGGGTTTGACAACATATCCACCGCATACCTCTGCTGTTAAACGGCCTACACCGCACAACGACCTTGATGTTTCCTCCGCCACCGGGCGCCATGGTTGCAAATGTTCAACGGTCCAGGTTGTCCTTCTGTAAAGTCCTCCTTTCACAGCCGTGATTTCCGAAACGTGTTGCTTGGTTAGGGGATCGAATCCTGCGGTCGAATAGACAAATGTCCAATAAAATAATGAGACTCAAGTCGAGTCATCGAAGGAGAAAAGGATGTCGTTGAGTTGATCAGTGTATCGTGGTTATCATTGTTGTTATCGTCTGACGTCGTTAATAGGAAGTGCGGAATTATTTTCTTTTTTTTAGGTTTCTTAAGAAATTCAATAGCCGCCAATCTATGTATGAATGAAGGCTTGATAGTGTTTTGCTTCTGGAAATAATGATAGGGAATATTTAGGTGTATTAGTTGTAAGTAAGACAATAGGTACGGGGAATGAAATGAATGTTGTAAGTGAAGCTTATCAAGTTCAGAGATTGTACTGAATTTGGTAAATAATTCATAATTCAGATGATGTGGCACAAGGTCTCAGGGAAACTGTCAGTAATATTTAATTAATTAATGTTGACAGTCGCGTCGCCGGGGCAAAGCTCGCGACCCCTTGAATATGTTTAATAAATTCGAAGAAACAAGATGAGGAGGTCATCCTGGATCATAATCATAATACGGAGTACAACCAACGAATTAGCAAATCAGGTGAGGTAACTGGGCAGAAGAGTGAATAGAGTGAAATGCATCGTGATATTAGTATTTTTGTCTGAATTTGATTGGTTCCGAAGCTCAAACTGGGGGATTTTATATAATGTTGGACGTTGAACGTTGAACGTTGAACGTTGAACGTTGAACTTCAAAGGTACTTACTGACTGACTGTACTCGGTACTTTTGAAATTTGAACAGATGAACTGCTGCTAGACGAGACTGTCTTTCAAAGATAATTACCTAATCTTTCCATCCATATCACCATCCCTCCGTACGTTCTCGGGGTGCTATTCTGGTATGGTATGTTGATACGACTACGGATACATAGCAAAGAAAAGTAGTTATCCTCTGCATGTGTCGATATCGATATCATTAAACCGCATCTCGATCTCATCCTGAGAAACCTTCCACCGTGTGTATTCATTCTCCGGCAACAACCCCTCTTGTGCTATGTCAATTGGTGAAGGAAACGGGTAAGCCTTAACCCTTGCCCCATACCATTGAGCACCGCTGACTTTGAAAATTGAGGAATAGACTTGTTAGCCCAAAAGGTACGCACCTAGTGTCTTCTTCATACCGATCCCGTTTTGTTAGACAGCTTTCGCAGTTCACGTGATATCCTCGAACTTCCCTCTGTTCGGGAAAGAAGTGTGTACTCCGTAACCTTCCCCACCATACCACTTAATAAGCATCGTTTTACTTCAAAACCCGAGGAATAGGGCAAATACCGGTAATGAATATATATCCCGCCAAGTAATCCCTCCCCTATTTACACTTACAGTCTTACACTCGTATCTCTCGGGCGCCAATAGTGCAATGTATTGACATGTACGACCAAGATGTACCGACCAAGATGTCAGGCACTTCTTATCATGGGAAGTGTGACGAACACTTGTCGCTGTCAGGAATGGGATGGGATACCGAAGCTTCGGGGCACCTATCAAAAGAAGCCGGTTGTGTTAGAGATTAGATATGTTGTGATGCGTAACCCCAGATGTACCTGCCCGTCATGATCATCAAGGGTCTTTAATATATCTGTACCTAGGGAACAAGGAGAATCATGGAGAATGCCATTTGACTGGAACATGAGTATGTGCCTAGGTAATAATATACCATGGACAATTGATCTTGCTGTAGGTTATTCGAGGCCTGTCAGTGAGATTTATATTTAGACATCCGGCAGTACTACTAGATATGTTACAATGCATCGTTTTTGATCCAATTGACGAATCTTCAAGAAATGGCATCTTTCGATATTGAGAATTGGTGTAAGTTGTGCTGTTGGATTCAAGCTGCTGTTGATCGGTAATATTCGGCAGGTTCGGTCGGTATCTTTCGATAGGATGTGTATTCGATTCATGAATCGATTCTACCACCACCCTCCTTAAAGTACACACATACACTGGAGATGGATGTACCGCACTCTTTGAGCCTCGGAGCCTTACATGATGGAGATGAGAGCACCGATAACTGTGATAGCTGTGGTATCTCGGTCCTGCGGTCGGTATCTAGTAGGGAGCCAAGGTTACGACAGAGTATACGGAGGGGACTGCGGTCGATCGGTACTCAGTGGAAGAAGCAAGTCGCTCCGTACTTTGACCGCTCTTCTCAAATGGCCAAATAAACTGAAAGCCCTATTCAATTGTTTCCACACTATCCTCAGACAGACATATTCATAACTAACCCCTCTCAGCCCCTCGATCAATTTCATTCCAACATCCACTCTGATTCGTTGACCCCAAACTTTGCCAAATCTTGCAGGCCTGTTAAAAGGCTACATGCCCCACAAAACCTCAAGCGCCACTACGCCTACGCCGCGCACATTTGAAAAGGTTACAGCCGAGAAAAAAAATAAATATCATAATTAAGGTTACTAGGGGCATCAAGGGAAGCGGGAAGCTAGCTTTGGTAGGTAGAATTTGGTATTTGGTGCTTTCCAACCTTACACAAAGATTTCATCTTTTTCTTTAGAAACTCTTTGACTCAATAAAATCTCTTCAACCTCAAAATACGCAAGAGACTTTGTGACTTTATTTCAATCTCTCACAATCCCTCCATCATCATTTTCCAAAGACAACTTCATCCATTCCATCAATCACATCTGTAAGCTATTGTCTGTGGCATTGTTTATTGCCTGCTTGTTCAACCCCACTCCATCCCACCTCGACCTTGAAATCCCTTCAAATATATCCATCACTTCAAATATACCTATCAATCCCGTCATTAACCCTCAATTATTACCTTGATAGATGAACAAGACTAACCGGGTGCTCAATCACTAATAGAAATCACAAATCTTTCCAGTCGTAATGGATTCTTTCGGAGCTCAACAAGGTGGTGGTGGTGGTGGACGTGGATGCTTCACCTGTGAGTTGCATCAGATCCTTTTATCTTCATTTTCACAAAACAAACACTCCCGTCTTGATACAAATTCGACTTCCCAGCACTCGAGTCAAAACAAGAGTATGATAGCTGCAAGGATGGATATTTCCTGGGATACTATTTTGATATCATCATCTACTCGGAAACCTGTGCATAATGTTTTGTACTGGAGTCAAAAGCACTACCCTTTCAACTGAAAACTCTGCAACTAAATTTCTGCATCAACAAAAAATGCATGAAAAAGTATCTGCCTCGAGCTACCAGTGCATATCATCTTCGGCACAACATACCAAGATGAATAGATTCAATTCTAGAATTCAAGCTGATACAAACTCTAGGCGGAAACGAAGGTCACCAAGCCCGTGAATGCCCAAGCCGTGGACCAGCCAAGTGCTACAACTGCGACAGTAAGATATCACTCTTATGCCAACCATACGACAGCATATTGACATATATTCAGACCCGGGTCATTTGAGCCGTGATTGCCCAGAGGGACCAAAGGAGAAGGTCTGCTACAGAGTAGGTCTACTCACAAAGTTCATCGAAGGAAACTTTTTAACACTCTTTTTAGTGCGGTACTTCCGGACACATTTCCAAGGACTGCTCCAACCCACCAACTGAAGGTGCTGGCCGTGGTGGTGGATACGGTGGCGGATACGGAGGTGGTGGCGGACAACAATGCTACAAGGTAAGGTTCCTCACTGAGAGAGTATATCATCTATTTCTAACTTTCTTATTTTACAGTGCTCCAAGATTGGCCACATCGCACGTAACTGCCCAGAGGCTGGTGGTTATGGCGGAAACCAAGGTTACGGAGGTAACCAAGGTGGTTACGGTGGTGGATTCGGTGGCGGTGCCCGTCAAGGAAGCCAAACCTGCTTCTCTTGTGGTGGTTACGGACATCTTTCCCGTGACTGCACTCAAGGTCAAAAGTGTTACAACTGTGGTGAAGTAAGCTATCTCTACATACAACATTCATTCGACCGTCATACTAACAAAACTTTTAGGTTGGTCACTTGTCCCGTGACTGCAGCCAAGAGACTTCTGAGGCTCGTCGATGCTACGAATGTAAGCAAGAGGGTCACGAGAAGCTTGATTGCCCTTTGAGAAAGAAGGCTTTCGGTCAAGAATAAATTAAAGTGCTTGATGCACGGCACATGAATTACATTGAGGGCGACCATTCTACACATCTACAGCCAGAAGCTACGACGGAATGATAATACCCCGGAGGGATTTTCGAACGCTAGTAATCTGAGTCGATGATTACGAAAGCGACAACCTCTTTGTATAATTGTACCGACTTATGCGACAAACAAAAATTTGTCGCCTTTTCGTTCTTCTATTTCCTTTTGAAAAAAAATACCTACTCCTCTTTTGGAGTCTTATGTTGCGTTGCTTCATATCTGCGTTTTAGAGTTTGGCCTTTGCTATCACACTTTTCTATCGGCACGGATGGATTCAAAAAAAAAGTCATATCACTCATGTTATTTGCGGGTTTTCTAATTTATTTGCGAAGGATGAAGTTTCGAGGATGATTGATGCTAGATTCTCCACACAATTTCCATGATGTAAAAGGAAAGAAAGGAGATTTATGGATTGAAGGAGATGCTGGAGCATATGATTCATGCGGCTACGACTTGAGTTATGGAGATTGGTATCGATGGATAAAGATATCTGGTGGGCACTGTCATAGGACACTGGAGAAGCATGCATATGAGCGGTCGGATAAAGTAAAGTGCTTGAGACCAAGAACAAGATTAAGAAATGAATTAAGATATTTGAAGGCAATTTTTATTGTGTGAATTTAATGTGGTGGAGCGTGAATGTGTTGTGATTGCATTTGATTATGAGATTTTATATGGAATCTCTTGAATGGGTTTTCCCATTCCTTTTTTCTGCCATGCCCTAATCTTCAACGCAACTCTTATTACCTACCTAGTGTTGCAATTTTCAATACAACAGTTTTCTCTTTACCGCACGCCACTCACAAACCTCCTTTTCCTTCTTTAATATCACGGGGGAAAAGAAAAAAGCCTTGTGAAATATAAGATGTATAAAAAGCATCATCCTATTATATGATATTCTTTTATCTATCTATCTATTTCTAACTTTCTAACTAACTATCTACTCTTCGAACTTTCAATACACATCTTTTTCTTTCTCTCTCTCGCTCTATTTATTGTATTTATATTGTCTTTGTCTTTGTCTTTGTAGGTATCTTGCCTTATAGCTTTATAGTGTGATGTTATTTTTTTGCATAGCATGATCTTTTCATCCTTTTTTCCTTCCTTCCTTTCATTCATTCATCGTATTCTTGTTCCTTCACTCAATGTTCTGTTCTCCACCGATCGTATTTCTTTAAGGTTGTTGTTATCCCAAGGCCTTGATAAGTCCATGCGCAGTTCGGAGTTCCTCCCTCTAGTTTATATGAAAGATACTGTTTGAATCGGTTGGTTCTAAAAACCTTTGACCTTCGACCTTTGACCTTCGGTTGAAATGCTGAGGTTAACAGACAGGCAAAACGTAATTTGTTGTTGTTGATGATGATGATGTTGATGATGTTGATGATGATGATGAGATTTGATGATGCAAGCAAGCAAGCAAAAAAGCAAACAAACCGTCGAGGTCGAAATCAAAATCGAAATCGCAAAACTCCATGCCATGATAAAAAAGAAAACGCATGGGTATCCCCAAATCCATCCACCTGTACCATCATCATCGACAGCGCAGCCAACCGCTCGCATGCAAACCCCCTTAAACAGTAAATCTCCTCTCATCCTTAACCTCCACATCCATCACCCTGATACCCCTACCTCTTCCAGTTCCACCCTCCACAACACCCCCGGCCACCACCTCATCACCAATTTCCTCCCACGCATCCTCATCCCTTATCTTCCGCTCCTCCTTACACTTCTTACACACCTCAAACATATCACCACTGCTACTTTCCCAATGACATTGACTACCCCTACGATTCCTCCAAAAAGCTGCTTTGGGTCTATTTTCCCAGCTCCATCTTGGGAGTCGTAGAAGTCCTTGTGCGATATCGTTCATAGTCATTGCTCTTGGGAGACCACCGGGATCGTAGCGTTGAGTATTACTATTATTTACTCTTTCACTGTGTGAGGGGTAGATGCGCTCGGTCATGTTGAAAGGGTTGCTACGGTGGAGATTGAGCTGGGGAAATAAGGTGTCGTAGTGTGATTGTGATGGAGGTGGAGGTGGATGTGGAGGTCGGCTTAGGATTATATTGTTGGTGAGTTCGGATGTTACGGTTGTTGGATAAGTATCTGGCGGTGTGTTGTCTTTTGTGCGTGTTTTGATACGCATAAATGGGACGCTGGAAAGACCGATTGCGGCGAATATGATGGAGCAGATATAGACACGTCGATATGGCATAGTTGGGTCTCTGATACTGATTTTTGTGGATGTGGCAGTGCTGAATACGGCGGATGTGATGGCTAGACCGATGGATATGGAGAGTCTGTATGCTGTTTGAATAATCCCGACACCGAGGGAGGCTTGAGTTGGCATCTGCTTATTTGCATAGAGCTATATTTGTTAGGTTGTGTTGATGGACGTGGGCGGAATAGACGGGGAGATGGTGCAAGGATGGCGGGTCGGCGGGCCAGAGAGGGGTAAGACTTACATTTGCGACAATGAATTGGAAATCCGCACCAATAACTGTGATTACAAGCGCTGGGAAAAGAAACATCCAATATGATGTATCTTCTTTGATGAACAGTAACAAAATTGCACCCGCAAGATACATTACCGAGCCAATACCCATGACTATGGTACCATGCACCTTTTGCACAAGCCATTGACCCAAAAAACTCCAAACCACTCCCGCAACCGCTTGAGGTAACATACGAGCAGCAATTTGTAGGGGCGTATACTTTTGTACATCCTGCATGTATAATGCAATCCAGAATTCATTTGTTATGAAAGACATGTATCCGAATCCCATACAGATAACACATAGAGTAAAGTTGCCATTGCGCCAGACGGAGAGATCGAGGAGAGGATTCTCGTAGAAATATTCCCAGGTGATGAAGCCAAGGATGAAAAATAGGCCAAATATAAGCAAAAGAACAACATGAACTGATAACCAGCCGCTTTGAGGTCCTTCTCTATAGATCCATTAGTGGTAGCCCCGGGGAAATCATATATGATCGAATACTTACGTCAATCCTGCGGATATTAAAGCTACAGCTAAAACAATGAATAGGGAGCCAGCATAATCAAATCTTCGAATTGCTTCTGCTCTATTCCCTACTCTTGCAATTACTGGCACCGTCCAAAAAGCAAGTATAACCATAAGGAAGAAGAAGATGGCCATGACGATAAAACTCGCTCTCCATCCATAGTATTTGACGGCGAGACCTGATGAAACACTCCCCAAAATGAAACCAACCGGATTGCCAGTCCCCAATGCCCCACATGCCATATTCCTTCGACGTCCTTCCGAATAAGCGGCGAAGAGGATACCGAGGGCTGGGGGAGCGATTACCGCAGTGCATAATCCAAGAAAACCGCAGATGACGATTAGTTCGATGGGCCCTGGACTCCAGGCGGCAATGAGAGAAAAGGCACTCATGAATAGCAATCCAATAAGTAGTTGTATCTTTCGACCCATCTCATCGGCTACTTTACCGAAAAACAGCATAAATGAACCACTACCAAGTCTACTTGATTGTTAGCACCTCGGCGTTTAAACAAGCTTTGTGAACTTAGAGGATGAGAGATTTATGTGGAAAATTACCCTACTGCAGCTGCTATCCAAGTCACCTGTGAGGCTGTCGCATGGAGATCTTTACCAATCGTGTTGGTCATGATAAGGATAACACCTTGGATGATGGTTGTAGACGATGACGCCAGCATGACTGTAAATACGAAAGCCCATTCCTGGGCCCAGTTTGAAAAATGTGAAGGTCGAGCATTTGCGTCGTGGTCGGTCATAACTTGTAGCCCTTTCGCTTCGAGATCGCATTCTTTGGCAGTCAAGTCGCAGGCGGAGGAGTATACGTTGAGGTGATAGGCGTTGGCGTGGATTAGTCTCGGATGTGCATGGCGGATTCGTCCCTGAGGAAGATAGGCCGTGGGAGGGAAAGCCTCAATAGGAGCAGGAAGCTCCGTGAGGTTCTTTTCGATATCGAGAGCTCCTGCCATTATTGTTGGCATTCAGCGACGGTTGTACTTGCTTCTTCGAAAATGACGAATCCTATACTGATGGAATGGAAAAGGTTATATCAGAAAGTCAAGGTGTTTTTTCTTGCCCTTCGCTGCTTCCAGTACTGTGGGGTAAGGTATCTTACTCAACGTCCTTTGTGATAGTCCAGGCAAATTTGCAAAGATTGACCTAAGTTGGCCAGAAAAGTCTGCGACAGTTTGCAGGAGATGCTATTGAATATCTTGATCCACTTCCAAACCGCAAAAGTAGTCTAGATTTGCGTCTCAATATCAGAAGACCGAAATCGGGAAACAAATTTATTCGACGAGGTCAGATGAGATGAGGAATTTTCGGTCAAGATTTAGGGGTGTGAGAATACGATGCCGACAAAGACAATGATTTTGCTATTGCGTCGCCAATGGTGTCCAGGTTGGCCTCTAGTACACTCCGTTTAGGTTCCCAAGGAATATTTATAATGATAAGAAATATAAGATGTCAAGCCGGCCAGCGGTAGGGTCTTTTTCGAATCCGGTTTGTTGTTAGGAGATGCTGACTGAGGTTATTCCTTCGCCGGGATGTTGAAGCAAGAGGTTGTTGGCGAAGATTCAAATCCGCGCTCCACAAATCCCTTCCTTGTTTAAAAAAATGCAGCTGATTCAAAAGAAGCCCTGTTCACACAATCAACAAGAATGATTCACTCTACCCTCCGAGTTCGCTGCATGTTTCCGACAAAATTTCCAACTGTAAAGATGATGTTCGAAACAGGCTTGGATTTCCCGAGGGTGGTAATTTTTGTTGAAGAGAGAGCGACCAAATTAACAGGCAAGCGCAGTCCAAATTTTCTGACGCAGAGTCGCAGCCAGTTATTTTATTGAAGGAAAGATCTATCTCAAAGTGAAAAAAAAAACTCAGATTTTTCGATAAGAGACTTTTCCTAGAAAATATTCATTCTATGGTCGAATCCTGCGAGTGAATGACGAAATCCCTCAACAGCAAACTAAATTCGAGATACTAAATGGCTTTTGGGTTTTTTGAATAGTAGAGTGAGATGAATCAAATATAACTTTTATTTGAAGGGAACGGGGCATGACCCTCGGATATTGACAGAGTGGTGATTCACCAAAGATTTGCATCATTACAGCGAAAAAATTCGACATTTGGTGAAGGTGATGGGATAAGAGTCTTGCGATGACCGCAATCATCGATGATACTTCTCACCCCGTGTCAGCTAGTGATGAATGCTTCAAATTGAAGTTTCCCTGGGTGGCTACTCTAATAGTGCCATTTGGATGTAGGATATATCACGTAGGTATCACTTGGAAGATACCTTGAGAGGATCATGCCATTATCGCACCATAGGGATCTTGCCAGATGTTTAGCTTTTGCGGTAACAATGTCCAAGCCGCTCTATTCTTCTGGACAAAACGAAAAGCACCAAATAATCAATGTTTCGTCCTTCAACTCGAGGGAATTATCATTGGCACACCTCACCATCCGTGGTTAGAATCAAGTACTAAGAAACACTCGTTCTAGCTTTGAAATCATCCATTTGGTTCTCTATTCTTTAAAGGGCATTATCTTTGGCAAAGCAAGCTATGTTGTCTTCCAGAAGCAAGTCAAAAAACATGTTGATATAATATGTAGTTATGCAGGTAAGATCTTATGTCATTAATAAGTCTGAGGTTGTTCAACCTTCGGGAATTCTTCGGGTTCGGAGCTTGAAGGAATATTGTCCGACACTAGTGACCTTCAACACTGACTGGTCTTCCATCCATCCCTTCATCTTGTCTGTTTGCATTTGACATCTTGTTCAAGGTTCTCTACATCGCTGCTCCAAACAGCAAAAGCTATCAAAATTTGATGTATCAAATTAAAGTGTCATCACACATAAGCAAGCATGTATACCAGCGTGCCATGCTGCGAATCCAGCCTCCTTAGTCGTTTGAATGTTTATCCCGCCATACATGCCAAGTGATGGTATAATCATACACTCATGAAGGCTGATATGGAAGTACTTCGACAGATGTTATTAGTAGTTGCCTGCAAAACTGGAAAAGTCTAAAAAGAAGTACTGTTATCTTCCTAAGGTTCCTAAAACATGTTGGTGTTATCTCTCTCTGATCTCCCATTTTGGAAATGTTAATTATGTATGTCTCTTCACAACAAGGTGGCCGTGGTATGGAGTGATGAGAGAAGAAGGTCTAGGCTTGAGAATACCAATTGAACATAACAGAAATCCAGGTAAAAGAGCCACTGCTCTATCTTCCTCCAGCTTATAAAAATGAAGAGGTTAGGAAGGCAAGTGCTTTTTATCTGGCTGCCCCACCTACTTGGTACATATAAATTGGGTATGATTGCAAGGCATTTGATAAATCCTATAATTACTTTATATTACACGCAAAAGTTTATATGTGTATAGATGTACCGCCTAACTTCTCATGCGTTTTGACCTCGGTCTTCCATCTCATCATAACATGTTCCAGTATTATCAAATTTCAAGGGGTATTTCAAACCCTAACGATTGTCCTCTTCCCTGAACCTGACGAGGCTTTCCACACCTGTGCCTCGTCATTTCTGTCTCCCGGCCCCCTGACAAGATATTATAACGACTGACTGATTGATTTTCCTACCGGTTGATTCCATCTGTTCTTTTTAACGGAATACATAGGAGAGGGGACCTCAAGTATGCTATCATGACGAGACCCGGATCGTCGTATAATCTTCGAGCCCCTATTGGTGATTGGTGTACTGCATTGAGTTGACTCTCATGATATGGCAGATTATCTGCTGCGCAGGCCCCCAGGTATAGTATCTAATATGTCTCGATTGGTTGAGGCTCATGCATTGCTCCATACTATCTCTGATATCCAGAAATTAAATATTGATTCATCGGAACAGCATCACTTTGAATCATGCGGTCATTTGAGCACGAGAAAATCACGATAACCTCCTATCGCTCGACTTGGTCTTTATAGGCTCGAAATAGCTTTATAAAGGTGAAGTAGGTTCAATCACTTTCGAATTCCTGATATACTGGCTTTCTCTCATACAAAATCCGACATGCGAAGGCGAAAGTGATGACGGCGAATTCAATCTCGGCGAGAGAGATCTTGACGTAAAGACCAATGGCGGCAGACGTTGACATGGTCCCAGAGAAGTATGGGTAGAAATCCTAGTTTCCTTATCTAACCCCTCAGATCTTGAGCTGTTCCCTGAAGTCTCCTCATAAAAAGTCATTTGTGTATCTCTCCTCGCTTTATCATCATCCCTATCATCAAAATGGATATTGATCGTCTGCGAACTTTCTCCTGTCCAGGCTCGAGACCTTTTCTCGGATTGTATTTGGGCATTATGCCCCAACTCCACGTCATCTGACGATTCTATCCTTCCTGCTAGATTTGTGGGGATATTCAACTCCGGTGGTTTGTGTATTGCTACGTCTCGAATATGATTGGGGAAGAGGATACGAAGGACTGGTCGAAGTGTAGCGAGACATGCGGCAAAGATAGCGATTCCGGGTTCAACGGTTGACCAGACAGCAAGTGGGACAGTGTTGTAGAGAAAATCTTGCTTCTCTTTGATGTTTGGTACAGTCTTGATTCGGATTAAGGTTGATGTACTAGCACTGCAGGGAAATGAGGTTTTAGTTTGCTGATCATAAAATAACGATTGGGAAGGAATGATAGAGAATTAGGAAATGAGGAACGAAAAATACTCACATAATACCACAGAGCACAATCATCCCAACGATGACCCTCAGTCCCACGGGTATCTGCACACCCCAAATCATCACAATGGGCAACAACGCCAAGGCCCAATCACTCACCGCACTGATAATACAATGCAAATACGTCCCACTAAGCATAACTGCATCCGGAAAACAACTCCCTGTTTCCAGAGAAGAATTCGTACCAAATCGTTCCCAGGTAAATTTAACAGGCCAGCATTGTACGACCGCGCAGCAGAGATACGTAAAGCTGAAGATGATTACTATCCACATGATGCATTTTACCGAGAGCCGCTGCCACGGGGAGATGAGGATGCGTAGGTAGAACAGGGCAATAGAAGTCTTTATTGCGGTCATTGAAACGATGTAGATCAATTCGCCGAGATACCAAAACTGTTTATAGAATTAGTAAGTTTTCGATATGGGGAGCAGTTCTATCGATGAGGAAAGAGCTCACCCGGATTCCCTCGAGGAAATCGGCCTCTTTCAGGTCTTGCTGATGCCTTCCGGTCCCATAATGTAGACCTGTCAATACAAGACCTATGTAACTTGTATAAATAGCCTATTTTTAACTCTTCATTAGCCATCATTATTCACCTTGAAATGAAAGATGAGACGTTTACACACCAAGCTCACCAGCATCAGCCAATCATCCCACCCCATAATATTCTGCATAAAATACCTGGCATAACACCGCAGCGCAACCCCAATAAATGCCAAAGCATAGCATACATAAACAGCAACATATAGCTGCCATGCATGACTTTCCCCCATTCTGAATTCGACTCTTACTATTCGTTATTTCGCTTGCGTCACAATATCGAATTGCAAAGATTCGTTGCGCCCCAAAATACGCAAGGAATTATGCCAGGTACAGATATTTATGGACATCTCTTGCTAAAGAGAGTCGCCACCCTGAAATCCCAACTGTGCATCAAGAATGAGAGGCTCGTGCGAATGTATTCATCAGCACTAAAAGGTGAACAGGTACGTAGATCATCAATTGTGCTGCCGGACAGCCTATTGCCCGAAGACTAACAAACCATGTTATGGCACTTGTGTAGTCTACACTTTGTGGGATGAGCATCATAGAGCTTCGAAGTTTTGTACGTTCTATCACGCGAATGACCATCCGCGCACCGAGCATTGCTTCAAAGCGTTCGATGAGCTACGAGCCACGTTTTTCGAATCTAGGGTCTTTCAGAGAGTGGTTTGCCAATCATGAGAGGAAATATCGATCCAACGCTTTTTTTAGGGTGTATGCCAAGGCTTTATGAGAATAGCGCGTTTAAGTAGCTAAATTCCCTGTTATTGTGACAGCCGGAACATCTTGGCGGGCAAATGGATTTGAGGGCTATTGGCTATTGGCCATTGGCTTTTATTTCGGTCCCGGTGGTGGAAAGTTCCGAAAGCGTCGAAAATAATTCCATATTCGAGGAGAGGCGAATTGCAGATTGAATTAAAGTGTTTTGGAGTATGCATTGAAGTACGAAAGTCTGATGTGTTGAGTTATATTAGAAGAAGAGGACAGAGGCATTGTTCAAATAATGAAGTCGGATATTTCGACTTTTCTTATCATGAGTCATGAATCAAAGTGAAAGGCCACCGGGAGATGTTAATAAAGGGGTATGTCGCTTCGGAGGACAGTGTCTGTGATTGGGACTTCGGATCCACTTTTAGGATAACCACATCAAACTTGAGTATAATCAGCATACGGCACATCTGTTAACAGATTTAAAGGCATTCTTACTCATCAAAAGCAAAGATCACTTTGATTAACGTATGTAGATGTATAAAAGAATTAGTAACAATGAAGGTGTGTAAAAAGAAAGAGATGTCCAAAAGAATTAAAGCTTCCGCCATTATGAGATAAAACTTTGCTTGCGATTATTTGCATGGAAGAGCTGGAATCTTAAAGAGAAGGCAGCACGTTACGAGTTGTAAAGTATGGGGAATAAACTAGTACGGGAATGATGGGTGGTAAACATCCTCGAGCGAATAGATATTACAAACACTGCTTCTATTTCTGATGCCCCACGTCATAAAGCGGTGGGATGAATTATGGTATCACAGTGAAGGAATTCTGCCCCTCGGTTAGAGGAAGAGATAAGATGCGTGGAAGAAGCTTAAGCTTAAGAATACTTCTCAATAATAATAAGGACTCCTACGACCAAGGACTTTATTTCATATAAAAACGACGCTTTATACCAATTAATCCTTCTACTGTGAAATCTTTAATGCAATACTTAGCTTTATTTCTATACTCGTCTTTCGCCTTATTTGTTCTGCGCATATGTTGAATGCTGGCGGGAGATAGCTCTTCTCTAGTTTCCTTCGACGATTCCGTTAATTTTTATCATTAAAGTTTGAAGGTGAATAGAAAGTAGGCTATGCAGATAGTTTGAGCTAAGTCTATAGTTGGTGATTATGTTGAGAGAAAATTGAATTCTTTTGCAGAGGTATCCAAAGTAATTTCAAAAATTACTTTAGAAATTGCGAATAGCTTCATCTTTATGGAAGAAGAAATTTCAATTCATGCGCGTACGTGAATATTATCAATCCGGCTCGTCCAGCTTCCTTACATACCTTAGAGGGCTTTACCTGCCCCACTTTTCCTATCTCATGTTCCGAGACTAATCGTGATCTTACTTCAAGTTGAGGATGAGGTCCATTACTATTCCCGTGTCTCCGAAGTCTATGCCTCAATTCCAGGACAGCGTTTCACTCTTCTTAAATCTTGTGAAGGTCTGTATGAAATAAAAATACACAAGTTATCTCTTGATATTTCCTTATTCTTGTTTGAGGACGTAGTACGGGAGGAAAAGTTGAACGAGCCTCCAGACGTCGTTTCAACACTGCTTATAACTTATCTCTAAGTCAATTTAATACTAGCCTTTGACCAGCATGTGAAATATTACTCGTTCCTGGTCTTTGTCTCTTTGCCCTGTTGTATATCTGAACTTCTAGCTCTGCAGTTAAGCATCTGTCGAAGGGACGATACAATGAATCGATACATGGGTAATCGACTCATATCAAGCTACCGCCTCGTTTTTCTTCGACCTCAAATTTGACTTTAACATCGCACCACTTTCCGATCTTTATTCTGTGGTTACACGTTAACGTTCGAAATTCCAGTGTTTAAAGTGATCTATTCATAAAGCGCCATACTATTCTGTTGCATATCCTTAAATTAAGATCAGTTCCAAATACCAGCTTCGAGACTTCATTTTTATTAATTTCCGCCGTTACATTAAATGCTATGCATCCACTTTTTGCTGCTTATAGTCTCGGATTATGGATTTTCACCAGAACAGGTATCATACAAGCGACGAGATACATCTTAGCTCCATGTTTGTACATCGCAGATTATCCATTGTGTTGAGCATATTAAATTTCTCTTCCAAGACTATTTAATCAATGCTATTCTTTACTCTTGAATGAAGCCGCTAGTTCTTACTCCGTTTACCAGCAGTACATTTGAATATACAAACCTTGGTTGATATTGGTGACAGAGGCTCTGAACCTCCACCCAGCCAAATCTGGATGTCAACTTGTTTAACTAAGGCTTTTGTAGATCCTATAATAAGCCAGTAATAAAAAGGAATTCCACAATTTTGCACATCTCACTTTCTAGCGCCGCACACTTTTGCTAGCTGTCATGATAGTGATATATATCACATCATCCTTCTTGAGCTTCTCATCCAAAGATTCTGTGTTGGGAACTCCTATCTAATGCTTGTATTCACCAACTTAAATTTTTTTCCCTGTTTAGGTTGCATATATGAAGATATCGTGGCTTGAGAATGAGCCAGTAATACCGGGCTGCTCTACCTTGTTGCTCATCTACACTCTTAGACTTCGCCATTTTGGGGCTACTAATTGGAAAAATTTGCCTTTAGCTGATATATTCACTATTATTTCCAGGATCCAAATGTTTAACTCCCAACCTCTTCCGCGGTGTAGACTTTCATCTTTCAGATTCATCATTCATTGCCATCATTGCGGAGATTGCTCTTACTAAAGTAATTGAGCCCTCATTAAAAACAAAAAATCCGAAAAATTTCTTCGTGCTACTGCTACTGCTATGGTAAATCTCATCTGGAACGCATTTTAAAATTCACTAGTTGGTTAATTCGACTAAATTGAATTTCAGTAAGCAACAATTAAAAGAATTTCTTCTTTTTTGTTAATAGAAATCATGTAGACAACAAAGATCTATCACGAAACATTTCTAATTCATCTCATGAGTTTGGTGAGGATATTCTTCATCAGGGGTTCGAAGCGACATTACGCGACCGAGCTTTCTTCCCCACTGGTCCTACCAGCACTACCACTTGTAGGAAACTTCATTGCAGCAAAGGATAATAAAGTCAAAATATCATATTTGCAGAATGAGGTTATATTAATTGGGAAAATTTGAATACGATTCCAAAAGAGGTAGCGTATAGCACGTTAACTTTGACACTTTCCGCAAATTTTGGGAAAAGACGGGGACAATACAGAAAATTTTGCAGTTTTACCCAGCGGATTCAACTAACTTCCCGAAACAATTTGACTATCTTACAGGTTTTCTTGTTTCCAATTTGAAAACCATTGACTGCAAGTTTGATGTGTTATCCAGCCTATTACAGATTATCAAAATGTGATTGTCTTGATGAATTTGTTGGAAGGCTTAACTGCCTTGGACAAATGACTGTGCATATAAAGCATCGCAGGGAAAGATCCTGCTTGAACTTTTCAGATGATTCGTAAAGTTTCAACTAATCTGCATGAAGAGGTCTGGATTTTGTGTCATGTTTGCGTTGCCAAGCAGCCCGCGCCAGAGAAAATGATAGGCTCAGGTTAACAGTGCTGCAACCCTTTAAGAAAATTCTTAACCAGATGGGCGGAATGGAAAGGAAATCTTCAAAGCAATTCCCAAGTACAGAATTGCCGCTTAGATTCTGGTCCGATTCAGGTCTTGCATGGATGAAACAAATAACAAACCATCGCAAAACCCGTCCTTTTAGAAAGATGGAATCAATATCTCCATCTATGGACCGGATATCAGGGCCGTTGTGTCAAATTTATGTAGGGCTGCATAAAATCCTTCGTGTTGGTGTTTGAAGTTGGGTGGCGTGCGGCGGGACTTGGCTCAGCAACTTTTCGGACAAACACCAGACTTTTACAAGGAACCGCGACCACAATTGCTTCAGGAGCATATATTGCTGATTTTAAAAGCATAGAAATTTAGTAAATTCAAGTGCAATTACTGACATTCGGAAGGAAGTAAGACCAAAAGAACGTTAATTGCTGCCGGATATCTCAAATTAATGGGGCTACTTACTAGACTTCCAACCCACCAAAAACGGGAGAAGACAGGCGAAATCTGTAGGATTGCGGCCGAGTCCTTCCATAAACATATTAATATCATGTTTATCAGAGCAACCTTGAAGGAACGGCTGCTACGTTACCATGAAGAAGGTACATCACCCATACCTTATTTCTCTTTCCACCACTCGTATCGTGTTGTGGCTGCATTTACATCCAGTTGCATTTACGAGATTATTCCAAAAACACCTGCATGAAAGGAATAGCACACCCTTCCAGCATAATAGATTTTTCAATGCGCCCCGCGTTATTGTTATTCCATGCTAATACTGTCACACAACAACAACAGAGCAGTCGTCATGGCACATGAAAATGCTCCATTTGTATACAGCTACTTCCGCGCTTGCTTGCGCTTAAAATTTTCGATTTTCTTCAAGCAAAGCTCTGTAGAGATTCCCCTTCGAAAAATAATTTATGATATCAGTTTTTCTAAAAATTCCTGAGAAACTGAGGGCGATCGAACCACCAATTCCCATACCACCCGAAGCTGGTCTTGAGGTGTCGCATCACAGGCCTGTCAGCCACCAGGATGGGTTGTAGGTGGATTGGGAGGCGCAGAAGAAATATGAGGCTGCACTAATGCAGCGAGAGATTGTGGCGGAGCTGAAGGGAAATGGACAATTCCCAAGACACTACCGCGAAATACTAGGAGTGAGGGCCTTGTGGTTCTGGGTACCTGTAGCACTTCTTGCTGCTGGAATTGGAGGTGGTATTGCAGGAGGAATGAAAAGCAGGAACAAAAACAATGATCTGAAGTAAGCAGACTTTGATTTCTGGCGCAATTAAAATTAACGTGTAGCTACCAGGCAAAATCAATCGCAGTCAACTCTAACGGTCACAAACGTAAATTCGCCGTGTCAAACCGACCCATGCTCAAATAATACAATAGTTCAAGTTATTCCAGGCATGGATATGAAACCCACAAACTTCCGACTATTTTGTAATCGAACTTTCGATGTAGATTCCAGTATAATGCTTCAGCACTTCGCGGTGCCTAACACAGTGGCAGATTTGGGTGGCTGTATGGAGGCTTGTCTAGACTACAATGCAGGAAATGGGACTGAAAGCGGTACTCAGGCCTCGTATGGTATATGTTATGCTGTCACAATCAGTAAGAATGAGACGAGCGGTCAGGAATGGTGCAGTTTATTTGCAGCGAGCGGATGGGGGACTGATGAAGTAGGAGCAGATTGTGCTGTCAATCTGTCGCCGCCGAGTCTAGTAAGCAGTAGTATTCTCACTGCTGAAATTAGCGGTACGCGGTCTGCTACTACTTCCACACTATCTTCTACTAGGCCTCTCCTTGGGGCTGAAGAGATATGTACGACGAACGGGCTGGCGACGAAAGTCATGGTAGCAACTAGCTTGCTCCAAGTCGTCCCTGTTTCATCCGTTATGATCGGAGGCCAAACATTCACAGCGTCCCCATCATTATCTACTCCCAATTAATCAAAACAATCACTGGGACAACAATTTCATTATCTTTTGTGGGTGTATATAATAGGGGGATGTAAAATGAAGTCAACACATACCTTAAGCTTCAAGGTAAATTGTGTATGTCAGCTGGTAATGCAGCATTGATGCCAATTCCTATGATTCAAAGCATCATATAAAAATCAAAGCCATTAAATAAACCAAGAAAACGTAGGACCACGAACTACGTGAAGCGATGCAATACATATTGAAAGGTAGCGAAATCAAACTAACTTTAACTTGGTCTACAATATGCACCGTATATAATGCTTGGAGGAGTCAGATATTGATTTTGGAACTTCAAAATGATCCGATCTCGCTTCATGACCTAGGCGCCCACTGATTGCATTTGCACCGAGAGGTATAAATTTTTAACCCCTTTCAATGTGTTAGGTTCACAGAAACACTAAGGGGTCTCGTAGCTTTTGAGAGGCTAAACCCATTTTGAACCTCCAGGGTTTTATCATCTCCACGTACTAGCTAGCCATGAAGCAGAGGTAAGTTTGCTCGGTCACTCTCCAAACCATAAATATCTACGGCAGTGTTCTGTTGGAAAAACATGGTCCAAAATTTTGCATATGCCTGCAACTTACTCTACCCACAAGCTCCAACAACATGAATTGGCTCAGTTGGTTTCTATTCTTTGCCATCAGAGGCGCTCAGAGCTCCCAGAAAGCCCAGGTTTGTAGCATTGAAGCCTAGCTAGCCCAATGACACATTGCAACTACCGCGGCAAACACACGGTTAAGTGGGGAATTGGTGGGTCGTTAGGATGATGTATAAGCCAATTCCTTCAGTTAAAGCTAGCAATCCAGAGAAATCAAGGTTCTGGCAACAAGGGCTCGTAAAGTGTTTCTTCGGCGAGCAATACAGCTAGTACCTGATGCCCCGACCTACAAGCTTGTACATGTTATCCCAAGGAAGGGACTAACCCATCGTACCTCACAAGCTAAATCCGAACAGTTTAATGGTTGCATTGGAAGAGAACTAAGATTTCAAACTAGGAGCAGTGCAGTCTCTCCTTAGGATTTTATTAGGACCTTACATCACATTGGTGAACATGGTCGAACAACGATAATACTTGAGATAAGGTGTAGAAGGCTATCCGAAGGTGTATTACCTTGACGTCAGTATTTTTTTAATAAATGAAGAATTTGTTTGAGTTGTGCCTTCGATAATGGATGTCTATTTGCTGGGAGTAAATTTCGGTAATGTCGGAAGTGTCGGAAGTGAAGTTGACTTCTGCCGAACCGAGTTCCCGCGGCCGCGTCAAAACTAAACTAAATTGACGTCAAAGTGAATCTACGACGCGACGCGCCACTTCAACAGTTTAACACCTCACAGAACAGCTGTGATGAACGCAGAATTCACCACAAAAGGTAGAAATGGAGCAATGGAAAATTGGCAAGCGCGCATTATTTGAGCAATTGGAAAAGGTCTGCAACAACATCGAGCAAAATCTCAGCAATGGTAATCTTATCCCTACGAACCAATTAAGCTTGTTTACTGATCGTGCTGGACTGGCAGAACTTGCGGATGGGGACAATACGATAATCCGCAAGGATGAATTAGAGAATTTAAGATCAAAAGCGAAATCCTTTGAAACCGACAATAAAAAACACGCTGCTCAGGGCCGCTCAGAGGAAAATGCGCTTCTGGAGAAGGACTTAAAAATAAAGCTTCTGGAAGAGGACATTTCAATACTCAAAGTGGAGCTCCGATCAAATCGAGATGCAGCTACTCGAGCTGATAAACTCGAGGCAGAGAACAGGCTTCTCACAGAGGAGCTGAAGAAGTATCGGAATGTAACTTCAAGGGTAGAAAATCTTGAGGAGCGAAACAAAAAGTTGTCGATGGAACTAAGCAATGCAGCCATACGAGCAAGAGATGCTGAGCTTTCTAGTACAGACAATGAGAGATCGAGTTCCTTTGACAACGGGCAACTATCTTCAGAGGGCCGGGAATTGAATTACAAGAAACTCTTGAATGATCACAAGCGTGTCAAGGAGCAATGGTCGATACAGAAAGAAAGAGCAGATAAACTTGCCGAAATACTGCGGGAAAAGAAGGCGAAATCACGTCAATCGGAAGTGTGGAATAACGAGCAACATACATCATTTACAAACAGAACTGATCAATCTAATGCAGAAGTGCAAGAAACTGGGAAATTAAGGGCAGGTTCACGAGAATTGGAAGGAGGCAATGTTACATTGTCTAGAAATATTTCGCGCAGTGACCCCGGAGGTGTCGTTCTGGTTGCTCCACCATCTGAAGTCCTTTTAACGAGTCCTACAAAAGATCCCCAAGCAAATAAGACTCGACAATGTGATCTGGATGATTTTGAACATGAAAAAGATGACTATGAAGAAGCGAATCATGAATCTCCCCAGCTTCCAAGGCATGTGTACAAATCTCAGCGTGTAATTAGTCTCGAGGAGACTCTGTGTTTACCAATGGAACCTCATCATTCGAGTTCTACGCAAGATCCCGAATCCTCTCCATCTGGTGACAGGGAAAGTGATATCGCAAGGGAGCCAAACATGGAGACACCCAAGATGCAATCATCCAGCGATCCCCCAGAATTCATATTTGCTCGCTCGGTTGGGAAGAGGAAAAGGAACGAGCATGAATCACATAACACGCCTGTGCCCAAGGTCAAGGTCGAGCATACTGACTCAAGCAGCCCTATCATGTCTGGGACTCTTCATGCAAGTGAAAGCCTCGATTTGGACGACATTGGCGACAAGGTTGTTACACCAAGAAAGCGCCGTCAAGTATTTGTGCCATTTGTAGAGGACGTGGAGAACGAGGTTGAGAATGAAATGAACGATGAGATGTTGCTTGATGACAGTATGGATGAGAGAAACCAAGCTCTTACACCTTTCACAATTGAGCAGCCAAGGAGGCCAATGATTACACCAGCGACGAAGAGAGGCAGAAGCTCAGTCAGCAATCCACTGCGACAACTAAGTACCAACCGTATCCTTCAAAACACAGTAGGTACCAAGCTTCCTGCCAAACGTCAACGAAAATCAAATGCTATGATTCGAGGAGTGGAGGGAATACTTGAAGATGGAGAGTCAATTAGCCGGCCAAAATCTCCTGCTTCTGTGGGAAAGGAACGTATTCATTCCACCGACGTTCTCGGTGATCTGCTTTCAAGCTCACCACCAACAAAGAGAACGGCCTATCCAACGCCGCAATCAGCAATTCCAGAACTACGATCGGTAATACTCCCACCATCCAATCTGTCAACAGAGATGACGATGTCGCCGTTCGATGAAGGAGAATTTTCAGAAAATACGCCATGCTTGCCGAAGCATCGTGATGCCCAACGGCAAGATGCTACTGCGAAACTGGGGAAAAGAGCGGCTGTAAACGATGAAGGACGCGGAGGCAGCAAAACTGTCAATCGTCCTCGGAGTGGTACCAGGAAAGAGACTCCGAAGCCGGAAAGAAGAGAATCTGTAAGCGACGAAGAGGATGAAACCGTCAAGAGACCTACAGGTCGTCCTCAAGCTGGCATTATGAGGGGAATTTCCCAATCACTAATAAGAGCTTCCAGGGGAGGCTCAACTACATCCGTCGAGCTGTCTCCAAAACGAGCAACAAAGGTATCCCGGGAATCAATTAGGTCTCCTACCAAATCTACTCCAAAGGTGAGATTGGGAGTTTCTATGCCACCAACTACAACGAAGAGAAGATCTAGGAGAGGGAAGGGGCAGGACCTTGATTCGGATGACCCCGAACAAGAGCCATATAGATCACGACCTATAACTATGTTGAGGCTAGACCATTTCAAAATCAATCCCAACTTCAATCAAGGTTATGATTATGCATATACAGAAGTAGTTCGTGGCAAGGATCGTCAATGTCTTCCGGGCTGTGTTAGAGAAGAATGTTGCGGAAACCAATTTGGCGCTTTAGCGCAAGCTCTTTACCAGGCGAGGGAAAATCCTACAAATTCACAAAAGGGAGAGGAAGACACTCTTCTAGAAGAGTACCTAGGCGACAATAAACACAAGATTTGGACCATGGGAAAACAAGAAAGGAAGGAAGTTTTAGCACAAGCTAGAAAGTGGAAGGTATCGAATACAATGGGGAAGCACCGATCTGTTGTTCCAAGGAGAAGTACGCCCCCTGGATTCTGGGAGGCTGATTTTCCTAACACACAAGAAGACGAAGCACTAAAGAGAAGACAGAAAGAAGTAGAGCGAGAAAAGGTAGCTGAAAGATATGCTGAAGCCATGAGGCCGGGTGGTGCGTGGTTGTTTAAAGATGAGTAAATGATTCCAGAAGTAATTTGTGACGGGTGCAAGGAGCACATATAGGCGGGTATGGGTGTTTGCTAGGAGTATAGATATACAAGATACCATTATAGCGTTGTTTGATTGTCGTGGCTACTGTTTTCCACAAGCCGGTTGGAGTAGCATTCGTAGCATCGTACTGTATGGGTCTAGCGTCAATAGCAATAAAGCCATGAAGAAACCAAACAAACATTCATCTATGTTGTCTGCTTTGAATAGATGCACTGTGATGACTTAAGAATATTCACAATGCCTCATGATTTAGAGAACCTTTTTTTAGTTCGTCTCCTTACTGTGGCTGAAACTTTTCCAGACAAATTGTGGCTGAAATGCGCTAAATTTAAATCGCCGCGGCGGAAACTACGGGCTTCAAGTGCGCCATCAATCGCGACGACAACTCCAACAACCACCATAATTTGACGACCATTTGGATTCTTCTGCGACTTGCAACACAAAATCAAATTTAATCAGCATTTGGCTCATGATTGCAGATCATCTTCAAGATGGCTGATCAACCACCAGCAATGCAACATGAGGACTCTATCAGCTCGCAGGATCCTCATTTACACGGGGACAAAGGCAAAACAAAGAGTAGAAGGCCAGCAAGTCAGGAACCCACGATCTGATGCTAGAAAGTTGGCATACTGACTATTATTTGCGATCAATAGATACAGCATTTAGACAACAAAGATTGAAGGCATGGCAGTGAGTATACGCTTGGGAATGATTGCGCGAAGATGAAGCTGACACGATGCTAGACCTATTCTCACACCTAAAACCGTACTTCCATTATTCTTCGCCATTGGAATAATATTCGCGCCGATTGGTGGTGGGCTATTATACGCTAGTAGTGTGGTCAGTAAATAAAGCACGATTTCTAAAATAGTAGTTTTGATCAAGGTCATAACTGATGTTTCGGAATAGGTCCAAGAAGTTGTACTCGATTATTCGACATGTCATACAGATGCGCCAATTTGCCAAAGCTCTGTCGATACCGGAAGCCTCATGCCTTCTGATAATGTCGATATGTTTTTCAAAAAACCACATGAATATGAAGGAACTGCTCCAGAATGGTGTAGGCAAAAAATCAATCAAACATACTACAACGGTAGTGTCGCGCACGCCACTGTCCCGGCTGTACAATGTCGGCTCACATTTCCAATTAAATCCCCGATGGAACCTCCTGTTCTGTTCTACTACAAGCTCACCAACTTTTATCAAAACCATCGACGATATGCCAAGTCCTTCGACTCCGATCAGCTTTCCGGTAAAGCCGTTTCAGCGAGTACTATCCACTCTAGCGATTGTACGCCACTCACGACCGTAAATGACAATGGTGTCGAAAAGCCATATTATCCATGTGGTCTAGCTCCAAATTCCGTGTTTAACGATACATTCTCATTTCCAATCCTACAAAATGTCGCGGGTGGAAGTTCCGCAAATGGTACGATATATCACATGAAGAATAATTCGGATGTGTCATGGAGTAGTGATAGAGCACTGTATGGTCCAACAAAATACAACTGGTCGGAAGTCATTGTTCCTCCAAACTGGGTAGAACGATATCCAAAAAATTATAGTGATGAATATCACCCCGATCTTGAGAACGATGAAGCATTCCAAGTATGGATGAGATTGGCTGGGTTGCCAACATTCAGTAAATTGGTACAAAGGAATGATGATGATACCATGAAAACTGGACAATATCAAGTTGAAATTATACATCGTAAGTTTGAGACCTCTGGGCATTTTTCAATTTTTGGATTTTCCTTAACAATTTACAGTTTTCAACGTTACCGAATACGGCGGAACCAAATCTATCATTATTTCAACTCGTACTGTCATGGGTGGCAAGAATCCTTTCCTAGGTATCGCGTACATTGTTGTAGGAGGTCTCTGTATCCTACTCGGCGCACTCTTTACCGTCACGCATCTTATCAGGCCAAGAAAACTCGGTGATCACACATATTTGAGTTGGAATAATGATAACCCATCGACGGCGACTACGAGTGGGCGTGAAATGGGAGGAAATATGGGTTAGATCTTTACTCAGTTTAGACTAAGAAGGGGACGTGTAAAATAGCGATGGATGATGAGATATGAGGCAGGGGTTGCTGTATTCGAACATTTTCTTCTTTATCATTGGGCATTATGGCGTCTACGTATTATGAAATTTTTTCTGTGCTACTTTTGAGAGCATTCTGCGATTCGAGGAAAAGTGGATGGAAGGAAGGCCTTTTGAACTGGAATAAGAATAAGGGATCAATGGATGCTATGGATATTTTATGTTTTTTTTTCCCTCTTTCTTTTTTCTTTCTTTGGATTAGAAAGTAATTTATTGCCTTGAAATTGATTGTTGTGTGTTAAATTTATGTTGATTAAAAGGCGTATTGTATTAGTAACTATAAAAATTGAAAGCATGTGAAGTATGTGGTTGTAGATATAATGTCTTTTTGAGGAGTAGTTTCAAGAACAAAGGGATTTCCTAATGGTGATATTGACACTGATACTAGGTTTTTTTTTTTTCACATTTTATTACATAGATAATGAATAATCATAACCATAATCATGATCATGATGATAATGTATATGTATATGTATATATATATATATATAGTAAATTTAAACTACAGTGAGCAGATAATCTATCTAGATATATAAGTAGAATTAATTAAATCTTAAATTTTTAAAAATTTTTATAAAATTTTTATTAAAGGATAATTATATATATATAATTATTTATTGAATTTATAAAAATTTTGAAATTTTTTTTTGATATAGAAATATACTTCATTAAGCTCCTGGTTCTTTTTAAAGACTAGCCCGAGTATAAAATTAAATTAAAATAAAAGTATTAAATAATATTATATAAAAATCATGACAACAATATTTATTTATATATATAGATCTATGACGATAAAAAGAATCCATGAATACCTAATAAGAATCAAATAACTTTATAAAAAAAAGTAAATAAAACTAAGTACCTAGTATATACTTATTCAGTACATCAGTACATTCATATGACTAAAAACCAAATCGCTTTCTGGGGATATATCACTCCCAATCCACTCGCATCTACTAGGTATTTATCATCTCATTCCTTTCCATTCCATTCACCCGCATAAAAACATAGAAGAAGCATAAAATAAAAAAGGTATCGCAACAACCCAAATTCATCTGAACCAGCCGATTTCAAACTCCCATCCATCATAATCCATAATTACTCATTTCTGAGTTAAGCCCAAACGCCGATTTCCTTCCCAATTCCAGTTATCCTATTCATCATTTAATCAATCGGTAGGTCGAGTCATTTTATTTCTCCACCATTCCCTTCAAAACCTCTATCTTCCATAATTAGGTTTCCTCGCCATATTAACTATGGGTGGCGGTCCATCCTCCAATGGATAAGGTGCCACATTTCCATTATCAATTGGTCTTCTATACATTCCATCTCCAGGTCTTTCCCCATTAATTGGTGTTTTCGGCGGTACTGGTGGTGGACCTGAAACTCTTCTTGGATTTCTTAGTGGAGGATCTGAAATTCGAATATCTGGACGAGGATATTCATCCAAACTCATTATTGCGATCTTATCAGATCCAGAAGCGGTGCGGTATTGACTTGGAGTCGGAGAGCTAACGGTCAATCTATCATCATAATCGCTGGGTCCGCTTAAAGGAGATGAATGGGGCGAATGGTGGTCTAAGGGGGAAATCAGAGAGAAGGTATCACTCTTAATGGCGCTCAAAGGTGCAACTTCCAGATTATCATGATGTCCTGATTCGTAACTTGGTCTGGGGGATGGTGTCCAGGCGTTATTGGAAACAGGTGTCAATGGAGGTACTTCGGCCGGGAGTTCCACAGCCAGAGGATTAGCTTCGGGAACATCGGGTAGGTCTTTATAACTTTCTCCTCTGTTACCCATGGATGGTAATCTCATGTGGCCGTTTGCTCTCTGGATCGCTCTGTGAATCTTTGACAATTTCACGGCTGCCTCGATGTTCATTTTTTGGATATCGTTCTTGGCTAGGTACCTTCTGGTTCCGGTGCTAATATCCGCGAGACGATTCCACTCATTCATACCAAATTCTCCTACACCAATTTCCACATTAAGTCGATAATAATTTTCAATGTTGACGCCTCGTTTACTGAGATGTTCTGCTTTCATGTATTGATGTGTGGCTTCACATCCTTCGATTTTAGATATCAACCGCCTTCGTGCTTCTGCAAATTCTCCCATGAAACCTTCATACCATATATGTTGATTGTGATCACTTCCTGGTGGTCTCTTTCCTGTTCCTATACTAATAAACACTCCGACATCTCGTCCAGGCCATTCGTTAACTGCAGCTTCATCGAGAACGACAGGCGCAGGATTAAATTGGCCAGCACCCTCGTCAATAAATACTGATTGTCCGATTTGAATAGGTTTGAATGCGAGTCCGGTAGCTGATGTTGCTCGTCCTGCTTCCCAAATTTTACAATCATATTCCGGTGAGGGCTCTTTTCGTGAATCGTAGGATCGAAGTAAGGCTGGCGCCCCACCTTTTGGAGTACCTTTATAGACTGCTGTTACGGCACTATTCTATGTTAGCTATTTTAGTATATGGTGATTGTGGAAAACCTTACGTCTTGGTCCTTTCTGGTCGGTTGTCATATAATCTAGCATTAGGATTACCCCAGCGCGACGAGATGTATGGTTTGTTTTGATAGCTGCTAGGGCTCCTGTTACTGAAGCTTGCGACACTAGCATTACTTGAATGCCGCTTTGGTTCGGCCCTCGCAGCCGGACTAAATGGGCTAATCGGACTTCCTGGATAGGTGGATGCTGGCGCATACCTATCCCCATCGTTTCCTTCCTTTTCATACAAAGTGTGTTCTCGTACACACTCTTTAATAGCCTCCTCCAACTTCGAAGCCTTAAATAAAGTCGATCGATACGGGATACCCGCGATAGTTTTATCCGTTTCGAAAACCTTCCTCGTCATTCGTACATAGACTTCTTTACATGTCTCCAAGTCCAGTCGTAATCTGCCAAGCATAATCGCGATTAAACCACCAGTTCCCGTCCCACATATCAAATCAAAATGATCGGCAGGTTTTGGGATTTGATCTCGTCGAGGTGCTTTTCCTTCGATTTCGACATAAGTCCTGTGCATAAGCTCCTGAATGATAATGAGCATAGAATACCCTCGTACACCACCTCCATCTGTAATATGTTAATGAAATGTGCGAAAGGTTGGAGGTGTTGTCTGCCTTACCTAGAGATAATATACGTAAAGGAGGACCTTTTGTGGTATCCTTTCGCTTGACCATACCGGCATCAACCATCGTAATAGTGAAGCTCTACGTGAGGAAAAATGTTTGATGTTTCTTCTTCGTGATCTGCTGGAGAATGGGAACTTATTAAGGTTATTGTTATTGTTATTGAAGTGGGGATAACTGCAGCCGAAGGAGCGAAGAAGGTGTAGAAAAGTGGCGCAGTTAGACCCTTTAGTGGTTGTTGTGAGTACAGGAGTACTGGGGTTCTGGCTATCTTATCCGTGAGGTTGAACGCAAAAACAAACGATGACTAGGTACAATAGCAATAATTGTGCTACCGTATAGCTACCGTATAGCTACCGTATAACTGATTACCAACCACCACCATGTCAATATTATTAAGAGTCTAGAGTGAAATATATGATTCGAGATTTATCTACGAGGCCCTTAAACCTTCCAAGGTAGTCTTTTGCTTTGAGTTTGAATAACCAAAATCTTGAAAAAATCAGTGGTAGATGTTCTTCTACCATAGGCCATCGACAATATTTAATAGGTATAGTATTATGACGGAGATGTTCGAATCCATGTATCGCCCTACAACAAATGCCGAGCCGCCTGTATGAAACATCTTTGGTAATGGGCTGCAGGTATAACTATTTTCATTGGTGGGAGTAGTGGGAGTAGTGGGAGTAGTGGGAAGGTGGTTCGAAGTGACTCGATGCATCTACTCTGTATGAAGAGAAATGAATATTCTCCTATAAGATTATGTCAAGTGTACTCGTTAACTCGTTTACTCGTTTACTCGTTTACTCGTTTACTCGTTTACTCGTTTACTTGGGTGTATTTGATTTGTTAGCTTTCATGCCTTACTTGTGATCAACAAGAAGCAATCAGTTAAGATTTAAACTTCCCATTCATCCACAGTGCTACTCGAATACCCCGCACAGTATCTCTCTCTACCTAGGTACTCTTGACAATACCTATTAGAGGTAATCTTTAAGTACTAGGTACTAGGCACGAAGGTTACTCGACGGAAATGCACAAACGAAATTCTACAACGTCCTTCCTTTCTAGATGTCCACCCAGAGTTATATCTCTCATCCACAAGTCCACGACGACAAGCTTACATATCCTAAGCCAATAAACCTGATGACGTTTGGTTTGAATTTACTGGGGGTTTTCAGCTGGTTTGTGTGCCAAGAGTAACGTAGATTATGAAGCTGGTGGCGGTGCACTCAGAACCCACAATGCTCCATATGGAGTACATGCCTATGATTTGAGACGAATGACATGCCGACATGCTCAACTCGTGACATGCCGAGAAGATCCGAAGATTTGGTGGATTTGCTCCGAGTACGATGAATTTGCTATGTCGACGGCCAATTAAGAAGAGACGAGGGCCGAATTTCCAAAATATCAACAAAGTCCCGATGTTTCCACACAATACCTAATATGTCAAACCCATAGTGGCTTTCTCTTGCAAGCCACTTTGATTCTTACCGAGTTGAGCAATCTAAAAATAGTTTGACTACAGTCCATCAAGCGCCAACATCCTGCGGAACTTTTCCATTTCAACATTGACATTCCGACGATGCACGGTTGGGGAGCATCTTCAGTACGATCTTTTATCGTCAGTGCGAGAGTATCGGAAACCACATCAGAGAATTTACCATCCACCTCAAACAAGATTACAACATTTCATCCAAAGCCTATCCAGAATCAAGGCACTGGGACTGAAGAATTTGGCTCATCAGGGTTATTTGGACTTTTCCGTCTCGCATATGTCAAACAAACGAGATCTGTATTTTTCTGATCTGTGTTAACATGACGATATCTACCTCCTTATGTCGTCGCTAAATGTTTCGTATTGATTCCTACTTCGTCAAAATTAGGATACATATATCCTTTTTGTGGAATGAACAATAAATCCCTATCCTCGGAATGTCAAGACTGTGATCATTTCAAGTCTAGGAATTTAGTTAATTTCTGAACATGGCCAAAAGGGTTTTTTTTGCGAGCTATCTATCATAAACTCTGGATAGGATGTCCAATGACCCAGTACTTGTTTCAGCAATGTGTGGAGAATTCATCTATGATACCTCCAATCAAGGAATCTCTTGTGAATACCAAATCGCGATTCACAAAATAGTGAGTTTTTACTTCTCTCTCTATTAAAGTCTCAACTTCAAACCCCAGATTTTCCCATCAAAATTCTAATTGAGGATTCAACCACTGTTGCCAAGAGATTTTGGCCCGAGTCAAACTTCTGACCCCAATCATGACCGCCAAGTCAAACCTTAGAATGCTTCACAATACATTTCTAGGATGAAATTTATTATGAAAATCGGCTTGGTAGTTTGATGTTCAACCCAAGAGGTTATTGAACTACTACTAGTTGTGAGTAAATACTACATTAAAAGATGCCGAATCCAATCATTTTCTCAACTTACGGCTGAGCCTATCTCGAAATTTCCTTTCATTCATTTCTCTTCTCTTCTCAGCGCTGTGCGTTTGGTTCAATTTCATCATGATTTTCATTAAAGATTTACTATTTTTCCTCCTCTTCGTTCTTTTTGCTCCTGTTGATGCTTTACCCAAGAAAAATACCGCTTCATCTTCTACAGGTTCTACGACGAAAACTGGAACTACAGGTGGTGTATCAAAAGCCGCAGGTGGAACGATGATTTTAGACAAAACTGTTCAGATCAAGTAATTCTTCGTTATCCCAATTTCCATGTAAAAGTACTAACTAAAAAGTGGTCTCCCAATTCGTTACAAAATCAGCGCTCCGGCAAATATGTTCACCTCAGCATCAGGAGTAACCGGCGGCACAGCATCATCCAACACAACCGGAAGAGCAGGTCTTAACGTTCTTCTCCACGGTGATGGCGGCACATCGTTCTTCGATTTCCCCAATCAAGCAGTCCAGAATAATCTCATGGGAGTTGTGGTCCTCGCTCCAAATAAAAAGATGCTATGGGGAGGTGGATCCGGTCTCCAACGTACTGACGGCGTCGCTCACGCTGCGGCAGTAAACACACTAATCCAAACCCAATTATCCAAAGACGTAGCATTCGACCCGGGGAATGTATTTTTCACCGGCGTCTCAGGCGGTTCATTACTCCTATCTGGATTCTTCATGCCAGCATTCGGCGCAAAGTATAAAACAGGCGTTCTTTTAAATTGTGGTGCCCTCACCCCGCAAGTGGCTGTTGTGGATGCGAATACCTTGATGCAGAATACCAAGATACATTACCAAAGTACGAAAGATGAGTTGACTTCATTGCAAGGATCTATTCCGACGGCGATTAGTGCGTATGAGAAATTGGCCAAGGGGGCTGGTATGTCGGCGAGTCAGATTGGGAATTTGCAGACGGTAGATAATACCCCGAGTGGAGGTGGTCATTGGTATGTTTTCTTCCACATCTATACACATAAACTTTGAATCTTCAGTGTTTTTCCGAGAACGAGATGAATGGAAATGATGAAATGCGGCTACTGATTTAAGGAAATAGTGGATTTGATAATAAAGATTTTGTATCTGGAGTTCAGTTGATGGCATCGAATTATGCTAATGTTATGGGTAAAAATGCTTCGGGCCAGGTTACAGGGATTGGAAATGTTTTGAAGGTATGTTTTTTCTTTTTTTTATTCTTTGAGAGGGGGTTGAAAGATATTGGTGTTTTGGATTTATGGGGATTAGGGAATCTGGGCTAATGAGTTTGATTGATAGACGGTCGTTGGAAATGAGAAATTGGTTTTTACTACTTCTACCTAGGTACTTGAGATTTGAGATTGGATAGTATGGGGTAGGGGATAGACAAATGGTTGGAGGGTGAACGAGTTGAAAGTTCAGATATCGTGCTGTTTTGGAAAGGACTAGGAAATAGAATGTTATATTGAAGTCCAAAGATATACCCGAAACCTAGAGTGCCTTTTTCGCTTGCTTGGTTCAGCTATTCACTTTCCAGTTCTCTAACCATTATATCATTCATAAGTCACAACTCTAGAAATCCGTCTTCTTTTCATTCCTTGTCTATCTCAATATCTGCACATATCTGTACTTCATCACACTAAATCACAGCGCTCGAATAGCTAGCTAGCTCATCATACATACATAGTACATACATGCAAACTACACCCTCCTTTTAAATTCTGCCTTTTAAGTTTTCCCTCACTCTAGTGAGCCTTTAAAACATGTAAATTTTATTATTTTTTCTATATCGAAAGGAAGATAGATGTTTATCTATTTAATTATCTAGTTTTAACTTTGAAGTGAATTTAATTATGAATATAATATAGAATCATTATAAATCATAAATCACACCACTTATATACGACGTGAAATAGCTGATAATTACTTGGGCTTAACAGGAATAAGAGTTATAACAATAAATATTCACCTCCATTAAATGAGTCCTTGTAAATTTATAGCTCATAGATTGATTTTATTTTTTATTTTATTTTTATGTTCATTTTATTTCAAGATAACTTTAGGTTATAGATGCATATGTTATTTTTATAATCAACCGGCTTTGTATTTGTATACCTTTAGCTTTTGTTTTCGGAACTCTAGAGAATTTGGGGTTTGCTACTTTGAAGTTTGGCGGGGATTCTTGAATTATTTATTCGTGTATGATTATATCTAGTTGATCATGAGCGGCATATTAACGTATCCGAACTTACAGTCTATTTAGTGTCAGAAACAGGGACAGAAATATGATTGTCTCTCCATCCGGCCATAAAGTGGTTATATCCTGTATCTTCTTTCTAAGTCTTACATTTGAAAAACAGAAACTCTTGTAAGTCAGACTAAGGGAACTTGGAGTGTCTTTTTTTTTTGAAGATGTTGAGTTTCCTCATTATTATCTTCGTTTCTCTTGAGGTTCTCCATAATATCATTTTTCTTGAAGATATACTTCAACGAATCATTTGATACATATATTACTTCCCAAGGAAACCCAAAGGGCAAAGAAATAGTGGGTAATATGGAGGTAAGGGTAAGATTTTATGGTTATCCTGTCCGCTGTTTTTAACTGATATTACATTGAAGGATTGGGTATACAGCCGAAAGCGAATGTGATGAGCGGTTGAGTCATTTGCGACTCTCTTTTGTGCTCCATTTGAAAATATGGAGGATGGTATTATGTGATTGAATGCGGGAATTATTATTCGTATTGATCATGTCCAAGTCATCTCCAGCAGTAATAGCAGCGGGTTACAGCTCATGAATATGCCAGTCAATCGAGAAAGATGAGGGGAAACGCTGATCTACCGCAAGTCAGTACACTGCGATTCTTGCTGAGTCCTGTTTATTTCAATATGAACTCGATGTACTGGCTATTTGGATGGAAGGAATGGAAATAGGCCGGCCTTTCGTGTTGGCGGCCATGATTCATCGATGTATCTTGATTAATACTCTAATGATCTGTACGACTGGAATATATGAGTCTGTGGGGATGACTGTTGGTCGCGTTGATTTGATTCGCAACATTTATGATCAATCATTGCGATTTTCCTATTTCGTCTTAGTCTTGGGTATTTATTCTTCGTCCTTTTAGAATTTAACCCACAGAAGCTTAACAACTTGCAACAAGAATCCATCCATCCACAAACATTTTTCACAAACCCAAAAAACATCAGGTACAATAACTTACTCCACCTCCGCTTTCATGGAAGATCACTAATAAATACCATAGATCTTAGCTCCCATAGCAAACAACCAACCTCGAAGACTTCCTTTATTCAGCAAGATGTCTGGTCACCTAGTCGAACATGGAAATACCATGATGGCCGACGACAAAAAGTCCGATTCAGAGTTCACCATTTTCAATAAGCTACCTTCCGAGATTCGACAAATGATTTGGAAGGCGACTTTTCGTGGTAGAGCAGTCAAGATCACCTTGGAATGTCTCTATCTTGCCGGAAAACACGGAAACAGAAAGCAGAGAGAGAAGGTAGTCTTTCACAACTCCGCGCCATATCCTCCGACTATGTTCGTAAATTGCGAAAGCCGAATCACTACGTTGCTCTATTATACAAAGCCGTGCCCGTCAAACCCCGGAAATCCAATACTATTCCACCCGAAATTGGATTCTGTCATGGTGGCCTTCTCAAGTGAAAATGACTCTGAATGTTCATACAACTGGGATGGACAAAAAAGAGTGGCATGTTGGGATTGTCCTGCTTTAATGCAGACTCTTCGGACCTTGTTTCTGCCTTGCTTGGAACTATTTCAAATGTATGTGAGACAAAGTGGTGATTTGATACAGGAGTTTTTGGAATGTTACGACGTGTTCAGTTTTCGAAACCTGGAACATTTGATCATCTTTGGAGATGGAAAGGAAGTGGTGCCTTTTGATGGCCGACGTCGTGTTGACTACGAGGGGGTGAAATTGCTTTTCGAGAAGGGGTTTCGGAAAAGAAATCTGAAAGACAAGAAGCACAAGATTCCAAAAATCATCTTCTATCATGGTCAGATCGACCTTCTGCCGGGGTTTCAAGACGAGCTCAATACTCTTCTTGGTTTGGATCATTAGTCTGCGAAATCTCAAACATTCGCTGAGCCTTAGATATTCAAATGAATGAATCGTTGCTTTCCAAATTTTCACTCGGAATCGTCTGCGCAACTTTGGGTGAACTCTCAATTACATTTACTTTCCACCGTCAATGTATCCAATAGTTTGTATTGCAAATTTGCTGTCAAATATATGAATAGGTTATCTGAGCGTAGCGGGTCGTGGGGAAGGCACATTTCTCAACATTCATTCTCCCCGAGAAAATTACACACCTTTTATTACCTTATCCCATCAATAATATTCAATAATCACAACTCTACAAACACTCAAACACATACTCTAGATCACGAAAAAATTGCAAAAGAGAAGTGCAAAAGAGAAATGCAACCACGGCGAATCGAACGCCGACCTCCACCTTGGAAGGGTGGAATCCTGACCATTGGACCATAGAAGCTGAGTGATTATATAACAATGAAACGAGTTGTTTGATTGGTTTGACGGAAAAATGTTCAAATCTAAATATACATTATCATGTAATTGGTAGCGAGGATGGGCGGCGGATAAGTGAAGATCGCTGGTGAGTGATCTTGGCTACGGTGGCCGATTACATTTATTATTCTATGAGAGAGTGAGAGTGCTTGCTTCTATAAGGGGAAAGTGAAGTAAGGGTGAGGATGATTTATCATTGGTTCATAGGAACTCTGTTGAGAATATATTATCAAGCATTCTTGTGTTGTTCGACGAGATGATCGCATGTTTGGCTTAGGGCCAGGTGTAGTGCATGGCTATACATCTAGTCGTCGCTTGACAAGCGAAATCGCCGGCATAGAACCACTTTATGGCGCAAAATTTGTCACTGTATAAGTGTATTTCAGAGTTGGAGTCGTGAACACGGAATTTGATGAGAATAAAATTTTCCGCTTAATACTTCATTATTCTAATTTTATCCGTCGAGTGACGATGATTCATTGTTCCGAGTCACTGCTACATGACAAGACATTATGATCCCATTTCGCGAGATGCATAGAAGTGTTTATTCTGGAGTTTTCTTTTTGGTGCATGTTAAGATCTTACAAACACCATATTGAGGACTTTGTACACAAAAAAACTCTCTGATAAAGTTCATCAGGATATTAGGATACTTTGATCAAGCTCCTGCTAACAATTATTATGCAAATCCTAATACTATTTTTATACAAACATTCAGCACATGACATTGATCCTCTCACAGTTCAACTAAGTTATTATCTTAGCACAGGAACAATAAAGGAGTGCTTTTAGACTCTCCTTTTCTTTCTTTTTCTCATCTCGTAAATAAAAAGTTAATCTTTGATTTGAAAAATGACTGAATTCTTGGACATAAATATCGGTGTGCAACAAAATATATGATCCCCTAGCAACATGACTCCCACTGATTCACAAAGTCATGAATATGTTCTCCAAGGCAAGTCATTACTGCTGGAATGAATTCAATATCTGTATTTATTTGTGTTGAAAATGTTTCCTATTCCCTTCCTTTCTTATATTCTAACAACGCTTCCTTTAAGACTTCTCGCAAACACTGCAATAAACTCAGCCGGATACACCTTCAGACCGTTACAAATAGGACAACCGTTTTGTATCAGAATACTCCAGTTTAAGAGTCGAATAATCGCACGCCACCTATCAACTTTTCGAAAGGTCATTATGGTCTTACCAAGCTTTAAAAAGTCTATCCTCCTCTTCGTCTTTGCTGCTTTACCATTCACTACCGCCACACAGGCCACAACCCCGACCGGCGCACCTCAAATCACCACAGGTACATCTTTATTGAACGGGGCTGGTAGTTCTCTCACGAGGACATCCAAATCATTAACCTTTACGCAAACTACACGTGAGATTTTGCTCATCATACAGTTTTGTTTACAGTTGCTAATAAGTCTACTATGTAGCCGATTGTTGTTTCCGGACAGGCGGAATTCCGGGGAAGTGCGAAAATGAACCCCCGTGTGAACTGCGACCCAGCACGGTCGAGGTGTTAATGCCTGCCTCAACTTTGAGCCCATCCGTTTCAACAACACCGAGGAATAGATTGAAAAAGAGAAACAGGGGGAGGGATATGTTATTTAAGGTAGCTTTGTTTATTTTCGGGTTCGATCAGGTTTTGAGGCTGTTTCTTTTATGAGTTTGGGTGACAGTGGATTATATTGTTTTGTATGGAAGATCTCACGAGGGAGATTTTAAGAACTATTAAACTAGCGAAGTCTCGGGACTAGCTTAATAACTTACTGAACATTACTACATGACTTTTGGAAAGCTCTCTGTCTTTGAGCCTTACTACAAAACTAGATCAAACTTTAGTAAAATAAAATGTGATTTACTTTTATGCATATAACTCAATTCATGTGTTGGTGATTCAATTATTAGCTTGCCACTAAATCGATTTCTCATTCAATGAATCATCATCATGATAGATGACTGAGTTAGCCTTTCTCACTCAGTGCACATATATAGAAGCACCTCGATCTCTTTCTGCATTGTACCTAACATACATTAACATACATTACAACAAATTATTCCATATACGAAATTATTCAATTCTTGAATCGTATTTTTGCAAAGCATCAACTCCATCATCTTCAATATATATACCCCCTTGTGAGAAAGTTGGAATTATAAGCTATATATATAAAGGTTTTTAATTAATCAATCATATGATCTCTTATAATTAGATATAAAAAAAGAGCTTTTATTTCTTCTTTTTACAATAATCAACCTTCTATATATATACATTTGAACCTATATAATCTCAACCCTAAAACTATTATGAACTCTGTTTTCTTTATAAATAACATATTATGATATAATCTAATCAGCTTCCTTTTCCAATCCTCCTTTATAATGTGCTATTGGGATGTATGTATCTCGACCTACCAATTTTACAGTATCAAAGTTTCCACAGCAAAACAAAATCCTCCCTCAACTTCCCAATTACACTTATTATCATTATAGTCCCTCCACACCTCAATAAATCCATGATCCTTCAACTCCTCCTCATTTTGACATTCGTCACTATTGCCCAAGGAAAAGGAGGAGGAGGAAGAGGAGGGGGAAAGGGGGGCAAAGGGGGAAAAGGGAAACCAAAGAAGCCCGCTGATGTGCTCAAATGTCTCTACAAAATACCTGCGGGCTACGCTGACAATCTGGCCGCCACAAAATCGAGATATACCGTCACCGTTACTTCTGGGAGTGTTATTTCCACTCCAACTTACGGTAAGAAATGGAAAAATCCTCCTTTCATAAATTACACCATAGCTGATTTATATGTAAAGATGGATCTTGCTTCTTGGATAATCCTCCAAAAGAATGCGCCCGCGATACAGATCGATGCAGAGGAGCATGCATTGTGGAGCACATAACTGGCGACGAGAGTGCCGCGCAAAAAGGCATGACAAGTAGTTTGTTACTAGTGGCATTTGTAGGTGTGTCGGACTACTTGGCGGTCTGGTTTTATGGCTATTTTGAATTGAAATTGAAATAGGACTAGACCGGGAGGGGCGATGGCACAATAAGAATATTTCAAGTAGCGGCGGATCGACATATCTTACAACCAGTTGCAGTACAAGTGCAGCGGAGGATCAAAAAGTTTTTGTCGATTGTGGCGGGTATGGGGAAGTGAAGCTTCAATATGACCTGAATGGTATTCGTATTGATTTGCATAAAGAACTAAAACTATGAGAGTGGAGAGCTATATAGAGATATGATCTCTCTTGCCGAGGCACTAGCGTCAACGCTAGTGATTCATGTGATCAATATCTCAACAGTTTTATAGCTTGATCTTTTATTTCATGAAGAAACACGAATTAAGAAACCGCTATATGCATTTTCCCTTCAGTGGATTTATAGGATGACTAGATAACGCACCATTTCTACGCTCTTGAATGCCACTTCTAATTCCTTGTAATTACAAAAATAAATCACCTATTTTAAGTTAAAATCAACGACTCGATATATTACTCAGATAATTCAAATGCCAGAATAATTTGCAGTTAGTAACACGAAAGCTGGTGTCTGAATCCAAAAATTCTGGTTGAAAGCCAATGATCAACTGACTTCACGTTTTGTCAGATAATATTGTTTTTCCCTGACACTCTGAAAATCTTCATACTAGATCTCATTCTTACCAAATTAACCACTTCTACACAAAGAATGAAGTTTAAGTCTAAGTTTGAGCAGTTCAGGTCTATACCTTGCTTTCCAACAACCATCAGCTTCACGCGAGAAAACATATCTTTTGATGCCAACTATAATGTCCCTATTATCGAGGAGTTTGTCGCAATTAGCACAAAACTCTATGGTATGGATTGCTGCACTTATTTTCTTGAAACCTCTTTGTTAATGCCGATTTTCTGTTGTCCATGAACACAGAAAACTCTGGATTGATTAAAAGAATGTACAGTATGCATTTCTGTGCAGTGAGATAATAGATCGTACAATGACTGGAATTCTCTTTTGTTGATGTTCTTAGTGTTGATGCTTGGCAGCTTTTGAAGCTGTTTTAGTGCAAGGGGAGTGAACTTTACGGAGCATAGAAATAGGCATGATGTTGAATAACATTGAATGGAACAGTGATCTATTCTCAAGGGTTTCAGCTGTAATTTCAAATGGAACCAGGAGCGTTTAGTGTGTCACTGGCTGGGCAAGCACTACATGCATGATACTGGACAACATCCTATATTTTCAGCATTAATTTTTGCGGTAGTCTTAAGTATGTTGTATAATTAGCGTGGAAAGCCCGTAAAAATAGCATCGCGGGCCCGGATTTCAAAGACTGCTGCTCCACCCGGAACAATCAAAGACAATGAATCAGGGAATACCTCAGTTACTCTCACTTATCCATTGGGATATCATAACTGGAAAACTTCCTCGATGATAAATGAATTGCTTCGAAATAATATAAGCAAAGCCCCAATCACGACTTAGTGATATTGTAAAACATTGCTACTTTAGCATTGAACCTTCGCATCTCTTGGGAATAGCCAAATACAAAGCAGGATACGATCTCAAGACGACAACCTCAACTCGACTTTCTGAACGTTTTGCCGACCATCGTAACTACAAAGACTGGTTTATTCCGAGTTGCGAATGAAGTCTTGGAAGGATAGGAACTTGGCGGTAACTGAAGGAATGCATGGTTTTTGGAGGATGAGACTACATTTTCCACACAACTTTTTGTACAGCGTGATATCTGAGTGACACTATGAGCCTGAGATTTGCACAAGGAATGGTTTTCTGTCTACCGTTTTAGCCAAATCATGCGTGGTAGGGGGTCCAGAGTTGTAAGGTTACTTCTGAATACTACTGTCTGCGTTCATGGTAGGGCTGATCATGCAAGATACTATTTACACTATCGCCTCCCCAGTACAGCAATTTGCGGGTCTAAGATATTGCCGGGCAGTGCAGATAAGTAAAGTAGACAGAAACAATAATATGAGTGGAGATTTGTGGATTTCACAGGTCACAAATAGAAAAGGGGGATAACTTGTCATCATCTTCAAAAAAACGGAAACCACTCAAGATTGTGAACCCAAGAGCACTTATATCTTGGTGGGTTTGCATTTATGAGCGAATTACTTCGAGTAAAATCAGGCACATTGGACAACCTATGAAGGGCAAATCAGCGGGGTGAGTGTGTTTAGACTGTCACTCCCCAGCTTCCCCAACGCGACTAAAGAAATGCCTTTTCATCAATGCTCTCCCGCTTTGCCTTCCGTTGAATCAGCAACCACTCTACCAGAAAGTCGGCACTAATGACTTTATCATTCAATTCCTCCATAAGCTCTTCATTATGAGCCTCAGCCATAATTTGTCGAATCTTGGTAGAACTGACACCATTCGACGCACTGCTTTGAGAGGCACGAAATCGGATGATGGGGTTTCCAGCTACTGTCAAAGCCCTACATATCCACAACACACCTGCACTCTCATTGAGGTGCTCCGTCTTCTCCTCTTCTGCCTCCAGATCTTTCTCCCAAGCCGTACAGCCCGGTAAGTTCCTCGGAATCTCCTCTTTCTTTGAATCAAAAAAGTCGACGGGTCTTCTTGCATTAATAATAAGGAACTCATCAACCGAACCCCATTCCTGCAAGCTTCCAGGATGTAAATGTGGAGCACTTTCTACCGTCAACTTATCCCCACCCAAAAGTCCTACCAGCTTGACATCAAATCCAGCTTCGGAAATTAGATCAGTCGTCATACGTAAAACTTTAATATGAGTATCCATATCTCCTACAAGAAGCTGAAGCCATCCAGATTCGACCAGTTGAAAGATTTCCGGAACGCGGTAGAAGAGTTCGTAGCGGAGTTCTTGTGGTAGAATTATATCACCCCATTTCTTCTTTTTTCCTTGAACAATTGATCCAGGGTCTACGAAAATGAACATGGCAGTGATATCAAGTTTGTCGCGGCGCTCGGAGAAATAGCGAATTGTGGCGAGGTGGCCTAGATGGGGTGGGTTGAAAGAGCCTGGGTAGATGAGGATGTTGTTTCTGCTATTCGATTTGAGAATAGGACGAGAGGTATGGCTATTTTGCAGGCTAAGGTTATGATTGGAATCTAATTTTCCTGAGAAAAGACTGGCTGGAATCTCTCCAATATTGATAGGACTTTCCATTGCTTTTCGTAAGAAGGGTTGAATAGTGTTTGCGCGTACTTGATGGGGATTATTCGGGACAGCTGTCAGTCCTGTGTTTGCTTTCTCAGCTCCAACTGTAACGTTGGCCGACATTTTGTTTGAAGGTGTAGCCATTCTAAACGTTCAGTTTGGAGAATGAGAAAGGTCGTCAAGATAATTTGTTGTTACTATTGAGGCTGGATGATAAATAAAAGGCAGACGCGGAGGAAGTGTTCCGAGGAACGCGCCTCAACAATTTTTGTGGAAACTTATACATACCAAATGCTTTTCTGTCGTTCAAAATAAAGCCAAAATTATGGTGAATATAAAAATAGACTAGAAGCGATGGTAAGTAGTGTATTCACTAGTTTGTTCCTCATCCTCTCCTATCATCTTCCCTATCATAAGACGGATGTCCGTCCTACGGTGAATCGAAGCTCCAGCACAACAGTTCAATCACAAAATTTCAAAATGTCAGAAAAAACCCCAATTAAGTCTCCTGTTTGTGAAATCAGAAGTACATATAGGCTTTTATTTCAAGACGTTGCCTTTCCATTTATGTTTCTCCTTTTGCGAGATCGACGTATTCAGCATGATCTTGCGGGCAAAATCGAAACTTGTTTTCCCAATGAGACTTCTGTGTGTCCCACTGGTAACATCATATTATATGTTTAATCTAGGCGTTCTATGCTATCATGAACATGTAACCTCGAAGATAATTATTTTATCAATCTACATACATCATTGAAGATTAATCAACCGCCCTATCCGCCAGTCAAGAAATTTGGGGTGTGATACTCAAGTTACTATAAAGGTCTGATTCAAAATCCCCGCTATTTTGCGAACCGGCATACATCAATCCAGGTCTTGATACCGTGGCTGGCGGTACATACGTCCTCTTTTGAACTTGCCACTAGGCCTTTGCGCCATGAATCCTGTTACACTTCTCCAAGTCGCGATCGCAGCTAGCTGCCCATGCACTAAGCGTGTGAGATTGATGAGATCTCTATTTCTACCGTCAATGCAAATCGACGAACTGCCCTTGATTTGACTCCGATCCATAAATGATAGCGCGGAGTCCAAACGATTGCTTTCAACTTGTAGCCGACAGTCGCCTCGAAATGATATACTCGGTGGATTATGGACACCATAGCTTTAAAAATCCACATCTCCCGACGAAAATTCTAAAACATTGAAATCCTCAGTAAATATTTCGCCTTGATAATTGCGTATAGATATTAATAAGACCCTGCTAGGCATCATATACTACCTATACTTTAAAGATGTATTGATTATAGTCAAGCATGAAAACTTCAACCATCATTACACTTACTCCCACTCCCAGCACTCCGTTTCATCTCTTTCAACACTATTTCCCTGACGTCTCCTCTCTCTGCAACACTTCATCAATTGTCCTAACCGGTCCCTTAAAAAATGTCTTCCCTCCATACCCAGGCACCCAATAATAAACCACACAAAAAACCAAAACAAAGCCCAAAACCACAACAGCATAATTCATTTCCTGTGCATTTGGATGTTCGTAGCTGGGAAAAAGCAGCAAGACAAAAATAAATGTCATACATGCCACAGAATAAATTGCACTGACATAACTAACTGTATCGCCCATGTACCAAACGCCTGGTGTAAAATGTCGGAATAGGAGTCGGGAAATCAAAGGCATGCAGTAAGCGAAGTACAGACCCATAATAGCAAGGTTGAATATACTGTTTATGGCGATGGAGTTGACGAGCATGAGAAGCCCTTCTGCAAGAGTACAAAGAGCGACGAAAGAAATAGCGCGGACTGGGGTTTTGTTGGATGAGAGCACTCTCAGGTAGGACGAAAATGGAAGACCGTGGTCTGGACGAGATCTAGTTAGCTTATCTTCGTTGTATACCCCGGTATAAAATTTATGAGAATAAAGGTAAGACGACTAACCTCTAGCAAAAGCAAAAGTTTCTCTCGAAGCCGCGACCATTAAAATCGAGCAATTGGCCACACTCGAAATCCATAGGAATATCAACAACGCAACACTTCCAGTTTTACCCAAACTATTGAACGCAATCTGTGCCAAAGGCTGGCCCAAAGGTGATGTCACTATACTTATCACATCCGGCCCCATACAAAATGCAATCGTTATAATGACTGCCCAACCTGTTATTGCGGCTATTACTAGTGAGGAGACCATCGCGAAGGGCACCGCTTTCGCGGCATTACTCGCCTCTTCCGCTATAGTAGCTGCGCTTTCAAAACCAGAAACAACCCATACCGGGGTAAGAAAGGAGAGCATAAATGCCCAACCATTGTTCGTCCAGAAACCGGTGTTTTCGAAATCTGCGAAGACGAAACTTGCCGAATTCTTGAGTTCCGAGCGTGTTCCAGCAGCAAGTGAAATAATCAGAGCGAATAGCATAGCAAGTTGCAAGAATATATAGAACAAGTTGAGACGAGAGAGTGTTTGTGAGGGTACACAAGTCATTGCAAAAGTCAGGAAGGTGGTCGCCGTGAACATGCCGTAGTTTTGGTACTTCGTAGCCACAAAGACGGAATCTGTATTAATACTACATATCGCGCCAAGAATGAGGGTCGCTGCATATATGGTAGATGCGTATATCGATATATACCCTAAGACGTTCATATAACCTCTGGATTTGTCAGCAGGCAGTTTTGACATGACCACAGACGGAAGGACCTACGCAAGCCAGCACATGAATGCTCTCTGTCGTGGTGGAGTCAAACGTGCAACCCACTATCAATAGTTAGGACAAGTCAATCTCCCTTTCACGGACACTGTAACTTGCATAGTACAAACCTCCAGAAGTAGGCATGCTACTTCCTAATTCTCCCAGGCTCAAGGCAACTGGGATGAGCAACAAACATCCCACCAAGTAGGTCCATACCATTCCCACAGTCCCAGCACTGCCTAAACTGAAAATCATACTCTCGGCAATTGCTGGAGCAATTCCCATAGCTCCAAAACTTTGCCCGAAAACAGTGATGTACGAAAATTCGCGTTTTAACTCAGCTCGATACCCCAAAGTTGCTAATAGTTCGTCATCCGCTGATATTGTTTCACCTTCTTCGACACCCAACCTATCCGCCGCCTTTGCCATCTGGTCCGATTTTGATATTGACGGCGGCTTGCGGCCATCATGCCCCTCTTTTTCGGAATATTTAGTTTCCTCAGACATGACGAAAGACACCACTAAATCTCGATGACGAAACTATCTATCCGGTCCAACTTATGTTTCAATAAAAATGCACATAAATGTGATAACAAATTGTAGAAATTTAAGGAGAGAAGACCTGGGGAATATAAAAAAATGGGGTATGAAATTCTTTTAGATTAAAATCCCGAGCTCCTTCTATCAACACTCAAGATAAGGAAACCATCCGCAAAATGATCAAGGTTCCTTCCTGCATCATCCAATCCATGAGCCTCACCATGCATTCATTCTTGTAGTCCAGTAACGATTGCTGTCGTACATGGAGAACACAACGTAATGCAAGCCATGCAGCATCATGGTAAAAAAGAAGTGTGGAATGTGAAGATAAGGAATCCGGGGAGCATGCTCGCTAGTGGACACCGTGTGAGAGCGATAAGAAACCCCCGGAACGACACAATCAGCCTTGATGCTGGAGTCTCCAAGCCATCTTTCGAAGCCATGAACATGGAGTTATGAAGATCGATATCGATAAGCAATTCGATTGAGTAATAAAAATAATCATGATGGCAGGGCTTGCGTACGTAGAAAAGAGGTATGAAGCTTTAGTTTTGATAGCCCTTTATTGCACGATTTTTGAGATGTGACGTCGTCATGCTGCTATCTGATCCAATCCAGTCCTGAACCAAGGGCAGACTGCTCCATGGGAAAGGCTATCGTATCACCGTCGCGACCTAATTTTCATACTGTATGATTAATTTAATCCCTGATAGCTTTTATATCGCACTGGGATATCCCCATCGACCAATAATGCATAAAGGAGGTTCGTGAATTCTCATGTCGTCTTATCGATGCAAATCACTTGATTAGCTGCGAACGAGGTAGATAAGTAAATATGAAGCTTTCCAGCTTCCGCCGCTTGTCCATGTCCAGGGTAACGTCGGCTCGAGGATATGAATAGAACTCGAGATGATTCGTTTTTATTTCCATGACAGATAAACATATGCATGCTTTGCAATCACGAGTAATGGGATTTGGCTTCCTTGAGGAAATAGATGAGGCTAGTGTCGTGAGTGAATGTCGATTTGTGTTTCGTAAATAGGTAAAATGGTGCAGAAACAAGAACAAGTAAGTGAGTATGTCATTCCAGGAGTGGAAATGGTGATGCTGGGGAGATGAAAACAAGTTGCGAAGGAAGAATAATTTGTTGCTTGCCATCTGTTTTGAGTCAGGTGATTATGTAAGTGAAAGGCAGGAATAAGGAAGTAACAAACGGAAATGTGTCATAAAAATCCATCTTCAGTTACCAGTTCACATCCATCCTATCTTTTTATCTTCACGAGTAACAGCAGTATTTTTTGAATAACTCTACTTACGACACAGGAGTTGTTGCCATTATGTGCCAGCAGTAGGGGCAAGAAGTCTTTAAGGTCACTTGGTTACAAGGGGAATGGAAACGTCTTCTCTCGTGAAAGATTGTGAGATCGACAGCGTCTACACTAATTCATATCGTGAAGTCGACTGTACCACTTCCAATAGTATTTAACATTTATGGCACGATGAGGAGGTTTCAAACACAGGTGCCAGGACTCATGCTGGACTTATGCTAGACGTGTCGACATACCACTGGAGTCCTGGATTACAGGGTGGTATTCTTCTCCTCCATTCAATTTCAAATCGAGATACATTCACATCATATCGAGCCTTTGATACAAGTGAGTTACATCTTGGTATGTTTTTAGAGCTGCAGTCGTGCTAAATATTTGTGCAAGCGCTTTCTCGACATCGAGACCCACGAATCTATCTCCGCATTAAATGTCTGTCTGGCTACTTTCTAGTTTTCCCCTCACCTTCTTACTTCGAAGCATCACATAATTTAAGTAATGCCGCTCTCACTACCAATCGAACCTTTTTCTTTCTCCCTATTTGTTGGGGCGTAAGGTTTTAACGCCTTCATACCGAGCTCAAAACTTTTCTCTTCTGATATATATATGAATGGATCTTTGATAGATTCAGTCGTTGTTGGACCTCACTCAACCCTATTTAATCAGCTTCTCAGATCATAGCTTGATGGGAATGACAACTATCGGCCTCTTTTAGCAGCGTCTGCTCAATTATCAAACTTATCAGACAGTTCTTCAGCCACTCGGCAAGGGCTAGGGATTTTGTCGCCATCTGTTCAACGTGGGACCCAATTACGTTGAGTCGTTGAGCAATTTACTTGGATCATTGTCCTTGCTATCGCCTTATGGATGATCAGAAACGTTACCAGTTATCACTTATGCAGTATTATTAATGTCTATAACAGAGGCTGTGTAACAAAAGACAAAGCATACATTGGATACACCTCTAAGCCGCTAACTACCAAACCTTCCCGCATCAATCATCTTGGCCAAGCACTTCCTCTTTTCTCACTATGCTTTTTGTGCGAAGGTTGCCACAAGTTACCTCTTGTAACACTTCCTAGGTAACATCAGATTGACATGTGATGTATAAGATTAGCTACATAGTCTGCTATTTTGGTATTAGCCACACAACATAAGGATGTATACTTCTTCTGCGGGTCGAACGATCATCACGCAAACCTACAACTCGAATGCAGTAAAATTGTTCTTTAATACGACACTATGCAAATATCTTCCAATTTCACTTACCAATTCATCGATGTCATCTTCAAATTTCATATTGCTGATATAGATATTATCGAGAGTTTATGATCACATGGGGCGACTGGAATTTTGTGAAAATTAGTCGAAGTTGAACTCCGCCTCAAGACTTGAATAATATATAAAACTTGGGGTTACAGATACAGAATACATTGGTTTGTGTTTCGTGAAGCCTCATTCAAATAGCAACAAACTTTCCGTCGAGCCTTCTCATCCTCACGGAAAACCACCGAATCACCAGGAAAAACTTGGAAGCCCATGAAATGTGGCATTCAGTTTTGTTCTTGCCTGCTGAGGTGCTGCGACGGGTTAGATATTGGGGCTTGCCACAATGTATGGCTTCGTGAAAACTTGCTGAGTATCATGCCCATCATTCACAGGCACCAGCTGTCTTTGGTGGATGAAAGATTTCATCCCATGATAATTTACTTGGAACTCCCAAAATTTTTTGACACTTAACAGTGTGCAAAAGGCCGCTACACCGTGTTCATTGAACTATATGAAAGGGCTGCCTGTGAATTCATACTTACTAAGAACGATAGTTCGTCCTTAGAAGAGGACTGCATTTGTACGACTACTAAGCCTCGCGACAGCTTTGATGGTGGGATTTTATAGAAAGGCTCTGCCTTTCCACATTTATTTCGCCAAAAGAAAGTCTAGCCTATTGAAATTATTTTGTTGTTTCTACCAAACTCAATTTTGAAATAATTTTCTCACGATGGCAGAAGTCCTCGGTGATATTGCCAGTGGTATCAGTATCGTACAGCTCGCTGGGAACCTCGCGTATGGTATTATCGAGCTTAAAAATTGTTGGGACCAAATCGAGGACGCACCGGATAATATAGCCTTTCTCATGCGAGAGATCGAAAGTCACCAGGTTATTCTGCGTAGTATTCTCGAAACTCAAGCAAGAGTTACGTATCCAAATCAAGCTACCGGAGGCTCTTTTGAACACAGCATAAAACTATGCCAAAATGCTTGTGGGGAGTTAGATGATCTTGTCACAGACCTGGCGAAAGATGAAACTTTGAATTATTTATTGTCAGTTCTAACAGGAAATAGAGACAGAAATTAGGATCTACCAAAGTTTTATTGAAAGCAGACGAATTGAAAAGGTTGAAAAGGAGAATGAAAAGCGCCTCCAGATCCTAACATCTAGCTATCTCATGGCAGACCAAGTAAGTTGCTTTGGAAATGATGAATGGAGTACCAACAGGCCAAAGTACAGTTTTATAGCAGCAATCGTTAAATTTCACATCCACTGTAAAAGCCTCCTTCAATCATTGGTTGGCGCATTTTCAAGCTCATATTTTCTCCTCACGAGTACCCCAGCCCACCTCTAAAGCATCTATGAACAGCGAAGCTTTACCGCACATGTTTACGGCCGCCACAAAGCTGAGAGCCAATATTCCGGTCATGGATGGTATGTTGAAACATGATTCCATTCAGTGTGACTCTTCTAGTTGGGTCAAATATCTATTTGGATCATTTCAAAATCGAAAGCGGAAACAGAAAAGCCATACAGGAAAATTTCGGAAGTTCGAAGCTGCATATCGCCCTCCGGCGTAGATTCTCACCAGTGCATGGAGATGTTTTGAAGTGCATCTCCAGGTAGATCTTGAGATGGACGGGATAGGGCTTCAAAATTTCGCTTTGATATTTCTTTGACACATGGATTGCTGAAGTTGATGTCATATCATACTGTTTGGATCTATGTTTGATAGGCGAATTTACAAATTAATGATGAGCCGAAGGTTCAATGGTTGGTGTTTATATGTTTCTCCGATAGTGTTATATCTTTGATCTCAAACTCAAGCATCGATAGAGCGCAACTGGGCCCTAAGTCGCATAATGACTCTATTCATAGAATACTGATGTCGTGCTTGACGCCGACTTTATAACAATTTCTGTGACCTTCGTGGTATAAGCAACTTTATAGTGAAATCAGGATTAGATATCTGTAAGCCGCTAAAGGTATTTGATCTCTACGGGGTGAGTGTCCTACCTCATAGAAGTTTTATAGGGTAATTATTCGGCAGTAAGTGCCGTTGGGTGCCTGGGTACTGTCGAGTAAATATCATATTATAATTACATGATAATGAAATCACTGATGGATATACTTTGGTCAAATAACCTCACATGCTAAATATCCTACAACACTCAACCATCCAGAGCATTTCACTAAGTAGTTACCCCTACCTCGTAGAGCTCGAGCAGTAGGGTTTTCGACCGGTTTTCCCCGGTTACCCGGGTATACCCGACCCTTTGCCCCAAACCTGACAATGTGAAATGCACCAATACCATTTGCTTTCACTTGTTTGGGAACTCCAGCACATAACAAGAGATGTAAATGATTATTAAATCTATGTATTTCAAATAGAGAAACTGAGTGCAGCCTAAAGACTGTCACAGACAGTCAGAAGAGAATATATACAACGTGCAAGCACGATCAACTCCGCCTCCACAAATCTCGGCAATCCGCAACTCAACACTTCATTACTTTTCCTCTAAGCCCGCCACATCTCTTCTGACTGAAACTAAGGGTACAAAATCATAGGGCCAACACCTTGGGCCGTTCCCAAGGTAGTCTCATACTGCAATTTCCACCACTCGACCCTCTTGCGGTCCTGCATGAACTGTCTGAATTGAATAGTTTGAGTAGTGTTACTTTCGTACAGATTGCCACCAATATCTAAACTCTTTCTGACTGATCCAGTAGTGGAATTCTTCTGGTACTCATCACTTGTAATCCAAGCCAAGAACAACTTAGCAGTTTGTGGTCTCTTAGAAGAGGCGAAAGCCGCAATAGTCTGACTCCATGACATGTGTTGCTCTGGGGCCACTGGAACGGCGGAGTGAACGGTTGTTGCATTTGCGGGTGGGTAAGAGGTGAATGTGAGAACACGTCCTTTTGGTGACGAACCGGAAGCGGACGCGTTGACGCCATTATGGTTATCGCGGATAACGAAGCCAGGAGTACCAGTGCCGCGGACCCATTGGACGTCTTGGTTTGCCATTCCCTCTAACCACTCAAACCCATACTTCTCAATGATGATGGAGAAGAGAAATCCGATCGCATCGTCATCGTTAGGATAGGTCGCTACAATTTTACCCTTCCATTTGGGATCTAAAAGGTCGGCATAGCTGGTTGGGGCCTCAGAATCTGGTACATAAGTGCTATCATAGACAAAAGTGCCAAAGCTATCTGAAAATGGAGTCAGTACTAAACTTCTGAGGAATAGGTAGAATGGATAAATACTTACTAACACTAACCGGCAAAAAGGCACCGTCAAGATCCTTCTCTCCCGAATACAAATCCGCAAAAGTTGGTGGCTTGTAAAACAACAAACGACCTTCTTCCTTCCATCGCTGGAAATCATGGAGAGTTTGAAGTAGGGCAATATCGACAGTGTCGGTATTATTCCAGTGTGCGCGATCAATCCGACTGTCGTGGTATTTAGATAGGTCGACAGTGAGATCAAGCGAGATCTTGGGGAATCGTGCGGCCCAGGCATCCCTTATAGCCTGACCTTGGACTCCGGCTTGTAGCTTGTCAGTGAATGTCTGTATGGTTGAAGACTCCCGCGTTCAGCGCCAGTCAAGGAAAGGTTTACTTACCATCACCACCTGAAGCTACGACCAATTTTCGATCTTCTTTAAGAGCTGCGGTATAGAGTTTATCGAGCGATGAAGTATCAACCTCGACAGACTTAAGTCGAGCAAATGAGGTGCCGAGTATGCTGCTCAAAGCAACGAGTCGGGTGGATGAGAAATACATTGTGGGAAAAAACCAGACAGGATGATTTCGAAACCAGAAAAGAATGACCTTGACTCTTAGTCTACTGCGGAATAGAATAGCACTACAGAGAGAGAAGAGAAGCTCTTATATGTTTGTCCGAAGAAATAAGACAAGGATGAGCATGCCACTAAGGCAGAATATAATCTTGTCCGAAAAGCTCGCCATTCTCTGGATGGCACTTGCACTATCCACATTTGGACCCTGATGCTCCAGCATGTATCTCACCTTGCGTGATTTCTAAGGATAAACAAAGATGATAAATCACACTAAATCTTCAATGCACGACTCTTTCCAACGGCTCCCACCTAATGCAATGCAAGGCCAGGTCGGTCTCGCCCCGGTAGTTTAATGGGTTGATTACCGGTATTGGTATCGGTATGGAAATATCAGTCGGTAAATATCTTTGTTCGGCTGGTCTCTGACTAGGTAGAGTGCAAAAGATGGGGTATGCTCCGCACCGAAGCCCGGCCGTCAATAAATAGCTTTACAAAGAAATATGGGATGGTCATATCATGAATGTTCGGTGATAATGATAAACTTGAACATCCGAAAATATGCTTGCTTCAATTTTAGATAACTGACAACTCAATAACTAATAGAGCTAAAACCCAAGAGTCCAAAAAGAATATAGCCAGGTGACAAATGACAAAGATTATAATGATGAAATTCAGAATCAAAAAGATTGTGGAAAAAAGATTAAATGTCAAAGCTCTAGCCTTACGCGTCGAAATAGCTGTCTTTCCCCAAACAAGTAAGATGCTCGCTTAATCCCAGATTCCTTGACAGGAACTGCTTTGTAAATGTTACTTCAAATAGCCCTACCTTTAGAAGCTAGGCCTCTATAGAACGTGGTGCATACATTTCCACAGAATGGGTATCTAATGTTGCCGTGCGAAGTAATCCCGGCAGATCATGACCCGCCTAGCGAGGCCGCTAACAAAAATGGCAATGCTTAATACGATACATAAAGTTGAATATTAAAAATAATCCCTCTTATTAGCTAACTACATTAAGATTTTCACCTACAAACTAGGTCATATAAGAAGAGTGCATGTGTAAACTCTATGTAAAATCAAATGCTCTAGAAGGAGTTTATTAATTTCTTAAAGTCATTGGTGAGGAGCTCCATGGTCTTTGGTCCTTGTACAACTTCAAGAAAGTGGATTGATCCAAATCTGTCTTAGATCTTTCCCGATTCAGTTGTTCATGCTTAGCCCGATGGTAAATTCCTTCAGTCACATGTTAAATTGTAGAAGAAAATGTAGCACCGTGGGTTGAGGTGGGCTATCACAAGTAACCTATGGAATTAGAAGAATTTTTCTGCTTTTTAAATAAGGTCACTTGTCAGTTTCTTACTGGGTAACTTCCTCCTTGATAGTTTCCTAGTTAAAAATGGCGTTTTTGACGGTAGATCAAGAAATTCCTCATTGAAAGCTTAATTTTAAGCTTAGACCTTAAACCTACGTAAAGGTAGGCTTGGCGTGGGGGAGCCGTTGACCCCGCTTAGCATCCCTATAGTGCACTAATGACTCGGCTTTCTCTTGGCGTTGCTCCGCACCGAAAATGACTACCGGGATGGGTATGGCATGATGCTGCAAGGAGTGAATCTGAAATGTTAAAGGATATAGAGTGGCGTGGCAGGAAAATATGCAGGTTAGGAGGCTGAGGATGGGGAGCGGCGATTTCAGATAGAACTCTCATTAGATTGAAAGCTAGCATATATGGATGTCCAGTTTATAAGGACTTTAATAACATCTGAATTCTTCAAATCAAGGCCACAATCTATACAAGTATCAAATCATGGGAAGATAGGATGGGTAAAAAAATGCTATATACATATGTTCCAGGGAACCCTTTCGGGTAAGTTTCGAGTTAATAGTCTCATTGATGGATGGCATATACATGACGAAGTTTCAAGTTTAGAATTATTAAATGAGCCAAGACGGTTGAAATAATCTTTACTGGGGTCTTAAAAGGCCGGTGTAGTTCTTTTGTCTCTCTTTGGCTCATCAATGTCTCACAGTACCGATGCTAATAGCGAGCTGCAGAAAGCAAAGCAATCACTACTGCACATGTAAATGCAAAAAGCCTTTCCAATATCCTCCGACTCTGATCTATCCTTCATCATAATGCCATTGCAATAGACTAAACTTCAGCTCAACAAAACAAGTATCCTATAGCTGACAGTAGCAACTATGGTACTTACGATCCATGTAACTCTACCAATCAAACCGATCAAAGACATTCCTATCTCCTCCACGAGATAGAAACACGCCTCAAAGCATTCCAGCTCTCACAAATCCAATAGACTGGACCGGAGATCTGTCTCGGAGTCTTCTGGCTAAGAAACCCACGCAGTTCCGTTTCAAAAACCTATGCGCTTCTCACACAATCAACAAGTTAGATCAGGTTAGCATCGTGGATAGGGGCAGCGTGATACTATTTAATCTTCCGTGATCTGCAAGCAATTTAAGATTATAATTACCCACAGTACATGCATATGATGAATAACCCGCGGGGCGGCTAACTCATGGATATCTGCAACCCGCGGGCTGTTTTTGCGCAGTCTAGAATTCATAATGGAATATAAAAGCACAGCCTCAAGGTATTTGATTCCTCAGCATATGCCAGACCCTACTATGATACCTGTCGCCAACAAGTTTCATAATGATTTCCCTTTGAGGAACATGATCTAGATTTTACTTCATTTGAGGATACAGGAAGACTTCACCAAGGTTCTTGCTGGAATATAGAAGTGATGGAATAAATCTTTTTAAAAGTTTATTGACGTTGTTGAACTAATTAGGGTTAGAAGATTTTGAGGTGGATTTTTATACTTTTCGCTTGCTTGCATCATAATACCAATAATATTATATTTCTCATGATCATGTATTTTCAAACCACTTGCTTGACATTCTCCGCACTGCAAGATAAAACCAATTGCCATTAAGTCCTCGCATGCATTTTATCATCATAAAGGATATTCTTGTAGTGAAAAAATGCTAAATCCATTTACTAAAATCTTACCTGTAACCACTTATGTACCACAACACGCCTCCATAACCATATCACAACCCATCCCAATCATCAAAAACCAACATTTCGACCATATAAACACATTTTAACATAAGCATAAGAATAAGCAAGCACCATCCATCCCTGTATCAAACTCTAGATCTATCCAAATCACATGACTGCTTCTCATAACAGGATTTCGGTTGGAAAGATCATTATGATTATTACTACATAAGTTTCTGAGGAGGGAGTCTGTTCGCAGGAATGTGAAGTGCTCGCTTGTGAATGATGGAGTGAGTCGGATAGTTTTTGGGGATGTGGTTGCTGGAAGGAGGGGGTAAAGTAGGGAGGGGGTTATAATTGTAGTTGATTGCTGTGTGGTAGGACTGTGTTGATGTCAGATTTTACTGAAAAGAGAAACTTTTAGCTCTGGTTGGGTCCCGACTCTTGTACCTTTTCAAGTTGAATTGATAGATGTTATATGATATGAAGGATATTTCGTGCTGGCTTCAGCTATCCAAGGAAAAAAGAAAGAAATGAAATTGAGCATGAAGTCTTGACAAATAACTTTCAAAAATATTTATTCAAATTCATCCTCTCCAAGCGTAGGATGATTCATGAACTTGAACTTTAATTCCTATACATTATCAAACTAGCAATTTCATCACGAGAAAAAAGGAACTGTTTGCTTGAGATATGGTCCTATCAAGCTGAGCTAAGAAGTTAACAGGATTTATTCAAAGATAAACCTTGAACTTTTGAGGTAAATGCTAATCGTGGATTCTCTCCAATAAAGATCACCTTTCTAAACTTTCAGAAGTTGAGTTATTTATATAAGAAAGACTTTATTTTCTATAAGAGCTATTTAGATGCTGTATTTGCACTTTATTTATAATTAATTTACCTCTCTTTTCTTGCGGAGGACTTCGTTATACCTGAAAAGACATGTAGATAGTTGCAAGCATTGAGGAGATTTAGTACAATTCTCATCCAAACTCCAATGATGCATTTGCCAGTATTGCTATACATAATATCTTCACTCCCTTTAAGCATATCCAAGCAGAAGATGGAATATATGGAATTTTGGTGCTACTAAGTTTCCATTTTATGACAATATTTCACATGAGTCTGCAGAGTGAGTGATACCAGATGGAGAAAGGCGAGAATACATGGAAGCGTTAGATGTCCTTGTGAACTATGCAGTATTTGAGTAATGCGAGTTAACGGACAAAGATATGAATGTTACAGACAGATGTATTATACATTTCATCCTTTTCTCGATGGCAAGAGGTCATTTATTAAGAAAAGTTGATATACAAAGAGAGAAAGACATAAAACAGGATATGAATTTGACAGTTTACTGAATCTTCCCGATGAAGGAATAATTTGACATCTGAATATCGCAATGCGAGGTCGAGTCCGAAGATTCAACGTGGGATGGGTGGGCTGCCCACACCCTCCTCACTACTTGTGAATCGATATAGAAAAATCCACGAAGCTGGGAATCTTCTAGGGGTTAAGGTCTCCCAGTATGTTAAAGTGATGCTTCAGATTTGAGGAGTATCTAGATAGAAGAACGTTGATACAGTCGTTTGCCTTATGAAAGGGCAAGGAGTAGACTAGCGGCACCACAAGACCACAAGATTGATTGATAGCATTTAGCACCTCTCAAGAGCATTCATAAGAAGAAACTGAAGCCCACAAATTCATCAGTGCAATCGCCACTATGAACACGCCATCCCTAATCCTTTCCTTGCAACATACATCAGCCGAAAAACTTTCCTTAAGACATACAAGATAACTCTGATGGAGTCACATCAGGTTTTGCGGCCAATACATCTTACCTAGTCCATGCAAAACTACCCGATGATATGCTCGTATACTGTGATTACTATTCACAGTCTCGGTATATCTGTAGGCTACGCAATGGGTACCCGCTTTACAGATTATTTTTTCGGTGGATAATCTGTATAGAGTGGATTGTTTTGAAATATTAATAAATAATCGATAAAGTGGATAGAAGGTCTAATGGATTATCCACGGAGCATATTATCCATATATATCCATAGGTTACGGATCATTTCTATGCACTCTATGTATCTGTGTTGAAGAACTCACAAATTTGGATGATGCTTGGCGAGTAAGCTCGCTTGAGGCTCTCAACCTTAATAGGAATAGAATGTTATGTTTACTCAACAAGATCGAATGAATAAGCTGCATTATGTGCATCTGAGTTAAGAATTCGGGTTGTTGGTTGCCGAATTGGGCGGATGAAGTGCAAAATAATATGACAAAGTTGTCATGAAGTTTTGCATCGAAAGTTAGCCTTGATGCCTTGATTAAGGTATGTAGAAGAGGCATATATAGGGACACTTTCACTTTATACTAGAGGAAATCCACTCAAAGAGAGGCGCCGACAAACAAAAGTTGTGTAACAGGCACAATGATGTTCTCTAACTCACAATTTATTATTTTCCTTGCTCCATTGACCCTTGCCACCACAATTCAACATCCATCCAGCCCTCTATCCTGGAATGTGTTTCATGCCCCAGAGGTCCCAGTCTTCGATCCTCCCCATAACTAGACATTTTCACCTACATCATACACACCCGTATATGGCCAATCAAGTGCAGTTCTCATCGACTCACCCGTTAATATTGAAAAATCATTTGCACTAGCAGACTGGATATCCGAAATTATTGGCAACAAAACTCTCACCCACATCTATACGGCGACCATTTCTTTGGCAATCCAGTCCTCCAGCAACTTTTCCTTGGTATAATCGCTGTAGCTACCGAACGAACTATCGCACATGTAGCTCAACAATTGAGTTATGATGAATTTGTCGGGTTTTGGTCTGCTACGTTTCCCGTCCTTGAAACTTTAGTATAATTGAACGTCATTCGGCAATCAAGAGCAGGGGATAATTACCTGATCGGATACCTACGCAGAATGAAACAATCCAACCGTTACCTTCTGACGGAAAACTCTATCTCGAGGATCATGTGCTTCAGGCTGTTGAAGTCGGACAATCTGATACATATAATACTACTTACTGTTTTATACGTTCCTTCATTAGAGCTTGTGGTGAATGGAGATGCCATGTATGGGGAATGTTTCCAATATCTCATTGAAACAAACACTGCGGAGTTAAGAGCAGAATGGATACGAGCCATTGATAAGATTGAGAATTTGCCAACCAAAGATTGTTGTGCCAAGTCATAACCAAATTTGGGATGGGTACGGAACGGATCATTTTGAGAAGACGAGACAGTATATCAAAGATTGGCCAAACTTAATCGAAGTTGCAACGAATGCTAAGGATTTGGAGGGAAAGATTACCACTTTATATCCACAGAGAGTTGGGAATTGGATTCTAGAGCTTAGTATTGATGAGGTATTCCCAAATCAAAACAGAGTGAAAGGGAGAAACTTATTTCCAACACCTATGATGTAAAGAGATGGAATTAGTTGTTCATCTGGAGTAAAGGAAATATTTCGATAGCAGTCAAATAATTGAATACCAACCTAAGATGACCAGATACGCGATTCACTTCGATGTCTGTGTCGTTGAATGAAGCAGACTCTTGTTTTCAAGAACATTAGTAATAATATGTCTTGCGTTGTAAGTAATCACTCTCACCTCATTGCCAGGCACCAAACACCAGAATTCACCATCCAATGCCTAGACGACAGGTAAGACTTACAAGCGATAAGCATCAGTATGAAAGGTTTCGAAGGGCAAAAACAATAGCCTAACTTTACCTTTCCGATCAAAAGGTTGGACGCCAATACTCAAAAACAGTATTGATCGTAAGAAATAAGTAAATAATCGATATCCTTCACACCATAATACAACAAATCATATCGCAATAGCGGTGTTGAGACAGAGCTGATGAGTTTGTTGATAAATTATGGTAAAAACCAGATGAACGCCGCGAAATTTGCACATAGTTCTAGATCAGATTAGAGGTCACATGATATCTACGTGACTTACATCCCATCCCATTCCTCTTCTCCCGCCACCAGTTGGGTATACATGATCCCAATGGGATACTTTCATACTTACATTGATATTAGGAGGGAAAAAAAGATGGATTCAAATGAAGAAGGTGAATAAGAGTCTTCTATAAGGTATCTATATCATAAAATCCCGAGTTGATAACGGATCAGTCTTTCAAGTAGATGATTAAAAAGAAGTGCATTCCATTTTGTTACTTTATGCTATCTATATATATTCAAGCTGTCTGCCTTTCTCTTTTCGACTACCATACCTCCATACATCCATACTTTCATGTATTCAACCCATCAATTCATTAGACATTTATGCAAAGAAAGAACAGTCTGTTACCTCAAACTAAGATCCATTTCATTATTGATTCTCCACTCAGCAATAAAATAGAACACACTCTCAGATTACCAAGTACCTTACTCCAACCCATCACGACAAAGACGCAGTAATCTTAGGAATCAACGTCTGAGTAAACTGCCACAACAAAGTCGAATCATGCGTATGAAAAGCAGCTCCAGTATAGAAAGTATTTCTCTGTCCCTGAAGCGCATATAATTTGCTGTAGAAACCGGCCGCGATAGCTTCAGCCGGCACCCATAATTCAAAAGGTGTATGTCTGGTGTATGCGAGGAGCTCAGGGCTGCTCTTAGTCATACCTGAGACTTGAAGCTTTTTGACTTCGGTAAGCATGGCGGCGCGGACTTCCTTATCGGTGAGAGAGACTGGGGAAGCATAGTAGAGGTTGAAGACGCCTGGAATGGTAGTGGGGTTAATTGCATAAGCGGCTGGTAGGGGTGGGTATCCGTAAGTGGTGTTTTCGGCGACGTTGACGACAGAGAGACCAGTTGGGAGACCAGTGTTGCCAAAGACACCGACGTAGTATCCGGTGTTGTTGAATTGTGAAAAGAGAGTTCGTTCTGAAGTGCTGAGATCCCATCCTGAAAGGTTTTCAATCTTTGGAGGAATGGTGAAGACCAATTTCTTGGCATTAATAAACTTGTATCCAGAAGGTGTTTTAATGAGAACTTGGGCACAGTCACCATTGCGATTAACTGCCACAATTGTGGAGCTAAGGAAAATGCTGTCGTCACCGATAATTGCTTGGGCGTGTTCGTAAATCGAACTGGTGTCATGTGCAGCGGTACCCAAGAAGCCAGTGGTAAGACAGTCGATAACTCCCATACCAAAGCTCTTGAAAACGTACAAAGTAGGCTTTGACAACAGATCTCCGAGACCTTCAGCAAAACTGAATAAAAATCCGAGAAAGTCATTGCCGAGGTTGTATTTGATTGCAAAGTCTCCAAAGGTGAGAAGAAGATCTTCAGGTACTGGGTTTGGCAATTCAAAGCCAGTTTCGACATAAGGATATTTCTGCAATTGTGCTATGTAGAGTGCAAGACCAGTGGTGAAACTGGCGGTTGAGTAGGTGCTATTCTCAAGACCAGTTCGGAAATCTGCATAGACGGTAGATAGAGTTGATGTGCCAGACGCTGTCAAGGTGATGTTGAGACGTGCGGCATAGCTTTTGACAATTTCGACGTTGTGGAAGATACTAACTCCATAGTCTTCAGTAAGACCAGTTTTAGGATCGGTATAGGTATTTGTATGGCCTCCCATACGATCTTGATTATCAATGACTGCCACAGTCTTGCCTGCGTCCAGTAGACTAATTGCAGCATAAGTTCCGGAGGATCCTCCACCAACTACAACCACATCTCTGTCGATATGCTCAACACTCTTGTATGTGACACTGTTGATGGTGACAGATGAAGTAGAGTTTGTCTCAGCAAAAGCTCCAAGGGAGAAAAAGCTTGTGACGGCAGCCAGAAGCAATGGGGTGATTTTGAAGATGGCCATTTGAATGTTTGCAGTTGCTTGAAGATCGGAGGAAGGAGGTTTGGAAAAGAGTAGAGGATGGAGAGGATGGAGAGGAGGGAAAGATAGAGAGGACAGAGAGAATGGTGTGAAGAGTCAGAGTAATAATCAAAGGTGATTATTTGCCAGACTTTATATACCGACCCAAACACAAACGCCAACGCCAATCAATATATCAAAAACTGTCTGTGCTTACCGTCATCCCACTCAGGATATAAATTTTCTAACCTTTGTCCTCTGTCATCCCTTGTCGCTCATCCCAAGATCTGTGGGAAACCATATGGCAAGTAGCATGGGGGGCTAAGGCTGCCATCCTATGTATTGCTCCGGAACTTCGTATTGACCAACCAGATATCATGCTTGCTTGTTAAACCTTGTTCCAATGCAAGAAGTTCTGGAAGGCTGTCTGAAAATAATATGACCTAACATAATGCTGCAACCCATCGGATGGGGAGACTCCCGAGACTATGATTGGTAGGTCGAGATATCCATTGCATTGTTATTTATTAAGCCAAATTGCTGACTGGGCCATGCTGATCCTCGGCGATCCTTCATGATTTCAAGCTCAGAGCGTATAGATTGTTGCCCCGCACCCAACGAAGCTTTTATCCATAGCGTTCTGACACCGTGCGGGAGGAAAGGATTTCATGCATATTGAAGTTTTATGCTTGGGTACATATGTTGATGTTGATGATGTTTGTTATGTGGGCTCCGCGAAGCTTCACTAGTTCTCATTGGGACAAAATTAGTAAGATCTTATAAAATGTTTGCAAATAGCCGATGCACAAACACAAACACGAACCCTTTGGTCAACCCCATTTTCACCCCATTAACAATATCCCCAAGCAAAGAAACATATTAATAAACAGATTAAATCTGACCCTCAATCAAGGGAAAAGCTCTATTTTTGGCTGGTGGAGTATGCGCCAACCAGATCATTTAATGAAACTCCCCATTATTCTTCTTTTCAAAGGCGTTTTGTTGATGTCAATAACATACACAGGCATGAATGATTCCGATTCCCATTCCCAGCCTTCTCAACTCATGTGGACCTTCAAATACCATAAATGGGATATCAAGAAAAATATCACGGCGATGCAACCTCTATATGATCTAGGTACGATCTAGATATGATCAGAAAAGTGTCGTCCTTTTCGGCCTTGACCTTAATTCGTTGACTCTAATGTATTTTTTTTTGGCTCATCTCACTCAATCTACTCATTTTCTTTTAGCGCCCGGAATCTCGGGCGTCGCAATTCCTTATTTGAGAGCGGTGCTTATATGAATTGGAAAATGCTGGACCTCAATGAAGTTCGGTATAATATACGGAATTTATCGTCGTGGACCCTCATTCAAACCTCATTCAAGGGTATTCGTTGTCTTCGAAGGATGGAAAAGAACTTGTGAGAATCCTCATTCAAACGTATACAGAACCACAAATTTCGGCCGGCCAAAATGTTGAGTTGACCTAACAATCCTTGATTTTTGTAAATTGAACCGAATCACAATTCAAACTCTCCATGGCGCGATAGCTCTCATTGTAGCTATTTCGAGGATTTTCGATCGAAAAGTACAATCAACATGATGGATACAACGATGGATCACAAAAGGGCATATACTTCCTCCACCAGTACGTTTCCAGATTCACAAACATGACTGGCGGCGCCTTCAAATTTACCAGTTGCCGATACGTGTACTTTTTATAGAACTCGGTATCCGAACTTGGTGTCACTCTGCTACAGTAATGCATATCAAAGGTACAATATCACGATAGTAAGGTATCAAACGGAGTTCTATTCTTATCTATAGTGCTATATACTGTCCCTTCCATTCATCAATTAAGTTTGCTTAGTTTGTTCTACCCTTTCTTGTACCTCTTGCACCTGTGGCGTTCCTGGCGAGATCCCATCCAATACCATTTTCCTCTGATCCAATTCATCAAATATTGCCCAATCACCAATTTGCTCATCAAAGAATTGATCCATGTCTAAGCCTTGAATCTCCGCCTCTTCTGTTACACGCAAGTGCATTCCTGGAATAAATTTCAGGATATAGAGAAGAGCGCAAGATACTACGAATGAGTAGGCTGAAATGGCAGTGATCTCTGCGAATTGTTTACCCACTTGAATACCATTTCCATCAATACCACCTGAAGCCGAAGTTACTCCATCAAGCATGCTTACTATTTAAAGATTAGTATAAGTATCATGAAATCAAGGATGGGGATACATACCAGAAGATGTAGCAAATATTCCAGTCAAAATACTTCCCACCATCCCACCAATACCATGGAGTTTGAAGACATCCATTCCTTCATCAATATGAAGCCATTCATTTATGTTTTGTAATAATGCGCAAACTACTGCAGTTATGAAACCAATGACTGCAGCCAACCAAACGGAAACATATCCTGCAGCAGGAGTAATTCCTACAAGTCCAGCAATTGCTCCTTCACAAGCTCCTACAAGACTGAATCTTCCACCATGTTTTATATAATCGACGAAAACCCATCCAAGAATTCCAGTGCAAGCAGCAGTATTGGTATTAAATGCAGCGAGCATGGCTCTAATAGAGGCATTCAAAGCACTACCACCATTGAAACCAAACCATCCAAACCAAATGAGTACTGTACCAAGGAACACAAGTGTAGTGTTATGTGGTCTTCCATGAGACTTCTCGCCAGTGTGCTTGCGTTTTCCTAATACCAGAGCATATGCCAATGCAGACCATCCAGAAGCAATATGAACTGGTCCACCACCTGCAAAATCCAAAGAAGGAAGCTTTCTTTTGTTAGTTTTGATCTCTTTCAGGTAATCTCACCGTCTAAGAAAACTCACATTATACAACCACCCACTAGGATTCCAAGTCCAACAAGCAATCGGACAATAAACAATAGTTGCCCACCAAAACCCAAACACCAAACTCGGCATAATTCTTCCTCTCTCAAAAGCACCACCAACCACAATCTGAACCGTACATGCACAAAACAGTAATTGGTACAAACAAAACACAATTTCCGGAATGACCGCACTACCCACCGACGGAGCAGCCATAACATTCTTCAAACCGAAATTCGCCAAATCACCAATAAAAGGACCCGCAGTACGCGAATACGCAAGAGAATATCCCCAAAACATCCATTGAAAAGTCGTCACTGCTACTACGAGAAGTGATTGAAAGAGTAAAGTAAGAGCTGATTTTCGTCGTGCAAGTCCACTGTAAAGAAGACCGATTCCGGGGATGATGAGCCAGACGATGAAGCCGCAGAAGATTATGTATGTGTAGTGGAATTCGAAACCGGAGTATTGCGCGTTGATGTCTATGAGTTTGGGGTTTCCGCCGTTGGGGATTGAGGTGTTGAATATGGGTGTGCTCATTTTGCTGCGAGATGGGATGGGATGGTTTTCGATTAGGTTATTGGAAACTAGTTGTGTATGAATGGATTGTTAGGGGAAGTGGAAGAAATATGAAAGGAATGATTTTCTATGCATGGTAAGTTAAGACTAGACTATCTATATATTGAGGACTTAACTCCTCAAGTATTAAATCAAGTAACCTTATTCAACCCCATATCATACCATATCATAATTACCAAAAATCCACACATCCTTATCATAAACCCACCAAACCATACCAACCCATACCCTCGGAAACCTATAAGAACCAAGAACCCAAGAACCCAAGAACCCAACTACCTATCTACACGATCTCCTTGGCATTTCCCTTCTTCCACTTCCCTTTTACAAGTAAGATCTTACAACGCCCCTATCCACCATTCATCACTCATCATATCATCATATCGTCATTCATCACTCATTACCCTCGTACCTCATACCTGGTACCTTCACCTAACCTTATCCCTCACTCAAACATTGATAACGGAAACCCTCGGGGAAATAAAAATCAGCGATTACTGATTAACTGATAAGTTAACCTTACTGATAAGGTGCTTGGCGCGCGGTGCGGTGGGAACTTTGTGGACGGGACGGGATGGGATGGGATGGGATGGGGATGTTTTTACTGCGTTTAGATAAGGTTGGTAGGGAGGGGAGTTGGATTAGATTATCGGTTCAGGTCTTTTGAAAATTCACGTTATTGTACTTGCACTTGTATTGTAATCTTATATCAAAGGCTGTTGGTATCTACGCATATTCTGATTCTGATTCTGATTTTGATTTTGATTTTGATTTTGAGTTAATGGATATCAGGTATTAGGTTCAGATAAGGAAGGTATCGGGAAGGAACTAAGATCTTACGGGTTGGTGGTTGGAAGTTTAGAGATATTTGCTGTTGTCGATGGCTTGTCTTGTGTTGTATTCCTATGTATCGAGTGTGTATAGCGTCTTATAAGGTTGGGGTGCCATGACGAATGATAAGATCATAAGTTACATAGTTCACTTCATAGTTCTGTTAATTTTTATACTTTTGTTCTAGAGAGTTTATATAGTGGGAGGGAATATTTCATATTTATATTTACCTGGAATCGAAGACTCGATGGTGTTGAGTTTAAACTACTAGGTAGGTAATTTGTAGGCGCAATCATGACATTGAGTTTATTCACGTCACGACGTAGGGTTATTCGAGAGGAGGAGATGCATAACATATAGATATCGAACGAGTATAGTATTTCTCTTCCCCCATATAAATATCTCGTGTGTTTTCCTGCGTATATCTCTTCAACGAAAAATTGTGGTATCATATCATATCAAATTCTCTAATCCCTTCCTAGGCTAATCATCCGACATTCATCTCGAGCTCATACCTATTCATTGTCCTCATTTACTTTCCTCCCCCTCCCCCATCACCCATCACCCATCACATCCACTCTACTTCCCTCCAAGAAAAAAACCCCTATCTCAAAGGTCCATGCTGACCCTCCCCCGCATTCTTAACCCCCTTCGCTACCCTCGCCGCACCACCCTCGATCCCCTCTCCAACATCTTTAATCCCATCGCCTACTGGTTTACCTATTTTCAATTTAATATCAGCTAATGATCATCTCCTTTATCTTACACATATAAGTCGTAATTTGGAATTTGGAATTCCAACAAGAAAAAGAAAGGAGAAAAACAAACCAGCATTCCCCGTAACCCCATTAACCGTCTCTCCTAAGCCGCGTCCTACGGCTCCAACTACACCACCTACTGTATTTGTGAGGCCTGAGATGCCGTTGCTGTTTTATTGTTAGATTTTGTCTTATCCTGCTGTATCTCATAATATGAACAATGCCAAAAAAGATATCGATATCGATATCGATATCGAAATCATGAGAACTTATTAGAAGATACAAAATAAAACAGAACAAGAGAGATAGGTACTATAGGAATCGAATAGAATGATGAAGAGACCACCCTCTAGTAGGAAAATTGCTATAGGAAGGACAAGAGAGAGCAGATGGAGAAGATACAAAACTTCATAAAACAAAATACATATAAAATATAAACACACCCAACAGTACTAGTAACCCAAGTAACACCACCCGAAACACCTGATTTATCATTGATAGGCATTTTTACTTTTCTTTTTGTTTTTGCCTTCTGCGTTCTGTTCTGCGTTTCTGCGTTTGTGTCCGTATTCGTGTTTGTTTTCGCGCTTCTTCAAATACTCTTAAAGTTTGATGTAAGATCTTAGATAGATAGATGAATCAATAAAAATAATTAATGTTCTTCTTTTATTTATATAAATACCTATACACATCAGCAGTCAACTCAAGATCTAACCAACTAGCTAAATGACGTCACAGCACAGCACAGCACAGCACAGCACAGCACAGCACCACTCAGCATAAAAACAACAGGGATCAAAACCAGATCGACAATGGGTGGGGTTCACCGTTTAGCATCAGCCATCGTTGCCACAGGTTTTGGTGAGGGGTTTTTAGGATTGGGAATATGATAGGATAGGATATATAGGATAGCATAGGGTCAATGTGATGCGGTATGATGTTCTGGGTCTGGCCTGGTCTGGTCTGGTCCGGTCTAGTCTGGTCTGCGATGAGAGAGTGAGAGTGAGAGTGAGAGTGAGAGTGAGAGTGAGAGTGAGAGTGAGAGTGAGAGTGAGAGTGAGAGTGAGAGTGAGAGTGAGAGTGTGATTTGAGATTGAAAGGAAGAGAAGAACTTGGGTATATCTGTCCCATGTCATATCAATAAAATATTTCGGAAAGGAGATGTAAAAGATCAAGATGTGGATCGATGTTCAACTGAAATATGGTGGCCACAGAGCGACAAATCTGTTGTTATGGATGAGAAACATCTTTCACATTTAGCTAATAGGTGATTTAACCAGACGATTAAACTCCATTCATCCTTCAAATGAAATCCGAAGCACTACTCGAGTACAACTCCTACTATTCAATCTCATAATCTTCTTCAAAACCACCATCATCCTCATAATTCATTTCTCCATCTTCTCCATATTCGTATTCTACCCCACCATTCATCTCTACACCATCCACATAATCTCCCGCTTCCATATCTTCATCTTCTCCAATAGAATATGACAGTGGAGTCATATCAGCTACACCATCAAGACCCGTATCCATTCCATCCTCATCTTCTGGAGCTGCATTATTCATCAAATAATTTGTAAGTCCACCAGGAGGTCTTCTCACAATCTGTTGATCTGCATTCACAGTCTTCTTCCTTCCACCATGTCGTATCTTTCTCCCATCAGTTCCAATACCCCTCAATTTATCTTCAGCAGCTAAGATCTCATTATCCTTAGTCATTTGATCTAATCTCTGCTGCCCATCTGCCCGATTCATTTTACCCGTCGCCATAGCTTTTCGTATCTGTGCTACTTCGGCTGCTTGTTTTTGCTTCATGATTGCTCTCCATTGTCGATTTGTATTTCTCCTTCGCGCCATTACAGTAACGTGATCTCTCTCCCGCTTTGATTCCTTAACTTGAATCAAAGATTGTAAAAAGAATGCTTGATTTTTCCTCTGTTCAGAAGCTGCCACACCAACTGGTATCTTAAGTTCACGTATATTACCTGACCTCCAGAAATAATTGCGACGTTTCCCACCAGAACCTCCCATAGGATCTTTATCCTCGACTTTTGTGTTGACAGATGTTATGCGTGCCGAGCTTGCAGCTAGTAAATCGACCTCATTGGAAACGGATTGTAAAATAGGTAATTTACTATGAGGATCGTGTGCCGTGAAGAGTAATTCTGTTCCCATATTCTCTTCCCATCGACATTGGTAGATATTTCCCTCATAAGATACAACTGGATTATCTTCATGCAGACCTAATATTTGTACTTCGGGTTTGAAAGTTGCTGGGGCTTCTCCTCCACGCTTGGTATCCGCGATGAAATTCGAGTATTGTTCTCCCGTTGATGACTTACCGGCTTCAACTGGTTTTGATATAGATACCGGTTGTGCCATTTCGTCTTCCAAAGGTTCTTCAACTTCTTCACCTTCTACCGGTTCATCATCATCTTCAACATTAAGTGGTTTCTTCGCGCTCTTCCCCTTCGCTTTTCCTTTAGCTTTCGCAGGCTTTTCCTTATCAATTACGATAGTAGTCGAGTCACCAAGATGTCTTCGATGTTTACCAAGACCAGGATTTAACCATTTCTTCGCATTGCGACGAGGATGTGTTTGCGCCAACTTTCTTTTGACAGGAACATTTGGAGTAGTGAGATCGAGAGTAACATAAAATATCTACAGACGTTAGATTGGTCGTTGGAGAGACTTTTTCCAAGTCGTACCTCTTTCTCTGTACTAGAGTATTCATACTCATATTCATCCTCGTCTTCTTCAACAATGTCCGCGACATTAATACTCATAGGCATTGAATATGGATCTTGAGGTGGGGCATCTGCTATAGAAGCAGAGCCATTATGATTGGCCATTAGGGTCTATAATATGGGTGTAATGTTCGATGTATTAGTAGAAGCAGAGGCATCTGGTATTATTGTCGTAAAATTTTAACAAAAAGTAAAATTACTTGTTGAAAAGTTGTGAATGATAAAGAAGTTTTGGGATGAGAGCTTGAGATTCGCTCGAAAAATTTGTTTCTGCCTTAGGCCAAAGTTATCTTTCAATCCTTCATCTTGTTGAAGAAGCTCAAAATAGTGCTCGTTGAAGTATTACATTGTAAATTGAGCCGACATTATTATTTTTTATTTTTTAATTGTGGTGCAAGACGTGCTTCTTTTTAATATATATGTGAAAATTCTAAACGCTTAGATTGCCCCAAGAAATCGATATGAGATATCGAAAATATGGTCTCAAATACGTGAACTCAAATCATCCATTCAGATATGCAACAAACCTTCTAGCTATCGGTGTCAAACTCTAATAAGAACCTCAAAATCAACAATCCTGTGTTCAAAACCAAATAACTAAGCAGCAACATTTGAGATTCCTAGTCTGCCGAATATCCTAATAGTTTTGCTTCTTCTCAATATATATATGAAATTTTAGTTGTCCCGTTGCCTTTCAAGAGGTGTTATCTGGTATAGAAAAAGAGGCCTTGAAAGACCTCAGACATGCAACAAAAAGATTTCAGAAAACAAATTCGCCAATCAAATACTCGTAACTCAAACCTCCACTCCACACAAGCTTCTCAACTTCTCTCCGTTTACTGCACGATAACTCGACTTTCTCATATTCTCATAAGCACCAACCCTTCTGTTAAGATGGCATGTGGCCGTCCATTACTCATTCGACATCCACTCATATTCCTCAAAAGATACCCATGACTTCGACTCCTGATGGAAACTTTCCCGTCAAGTGTATTGGGAAGCATCATTATCACTTCTCTAGTGTTCCCATAATATGAGGAACGATAGCGTAAGAAGGCTCAGTAACAGGATGCTTCAAATCAACCTTGCTCCACTTTCCCACTTCCATCAAAGATTTCCCCGTATCCCTCCTAAGTGAACATCCACCCAAGAAGTGAGGCCAAGCCATATTGACCAAAGCTAAGTATACATACATTAGTTTCATTCATCAGACTCATATATCCCCACTTACACTGATACTTCGAAGGCCAACCTTCTTGTTCCTTAACCACATGTTCATAAAGCGCCCAAATACCACCCTTTCTCAACTTTTTATACAAATCTTTAATCATTTCCTCAGGTTGTCCAACACTACATAAGCACAAAATCGTAACAACCGAATCAACACTCTCATCCTCAATTCCCCATTTGGTCAACCCTTCAACACCACACTCCGCAATTTCATAGATATCGGTAAGACCGGCCTCCTTAATTCTCCTTCTTAACAGATCATAATGATCACGATTTGGCTCTACACCATAAATCTTTGTAACTTTAGATTTATCAAAGACATGTAACCACTATTTGAAATCAGTCACTTGCAAATCACATTATTCCCCGGACGTCTTCTCATCGAACATGAAGAAAATCAAAAATTCCTACCTCGCCGCTACCAGGTCCAATATCCAGCACGATACCTCTCGCTGCCTTGATCATAGGCTCAGCATTTTCACTCGCACTTTCCCTAACTTGCGGTCCGTAAACAGCCCAGAATCGTGCAAACCATGCATCTTTGATTCTATCCACAGAACTCAGGGTAGTAACGTTGGCTGAGGTAAGAAGAGAAATAATAGTGCCAGGTAAAAAGGTAAAGGATACTATCATGAATTCAATGGGGAACCAAAGATGTTGGAGAACATCCTTGATATATTCTTTGGTATTCATTGTGAAGATGAAAAATGGAGAATGGGAAGGTGGGGTAAAAGAGGAAGAGAGAAAGAAGAGAAAATGTAATGAAATGCCGAAGTGGAAAACCCAGGTTTTATAGAGTTCGGAAGTATTGTCAGCTACATGAGGTACTAGGCGACGAAGATGGAAAAGAATGATGGATGATATTGGACAGTGGGTCGATGATTGGTCAGTGGACTTTTCTAGACTCCATTTGATACATCCACCTTCATAAACACACCCACCTTTACAACGACATTACTGTTTTGTTCCTATATCCGTTTTCTATATCCGTATACCGCAACTATGAGTTACTGGATTGATATTTGGCTTTGACTCTTGAACGTGTCATTTAGTGATGATACCCAGGAGATAGTTGAAGAGGTCAAGGTTGTACCTTTTGAATATTTCAATGCCACCACATCTCTTGAATCAAGGACAAGTGTCTGCACAAAACTTTGAAAGCACGGGTTTCTTGTTGGAAACACCGAAGGATCTTTGAAGTTAAACTCTTATCAAGACCCCTTATATTGCAAGTTTCTTCTCTCGATCCGTGTCAAATTCTGTCTGAGGTCAGGGACTTCCGAACCTCTGAAATTTCCTCATCACCATATCATCGATTCGCGCGCACAATTTCTCGAAATGCAGTTCTCCACATAATAGAGCAACGACACATGTGCTACTAGTGTTGGACACCCGTGGCTCTATCTGCGGATTATATCCGATATCCATTCCTAGGTTATCATTAGTGGAAATTCTGTCGGCAAGGAATCGAACGATTGTAAGAATAATCTTCACCTATCTGGTTTTCTGAATGTCCAGGAGATGTATTTCTTAGTTCGCCACGTGGGTTTATCTTGACAAAGTAGATAGTGCTTCAGGGAGATCAAGTATGGCTCGCGGGAACGGGTGCATAATACCGCCTACGAGAGCTTTACAAATCTGGTCCGACATTTGTGGTCTCATTTTTTTCTGTCAAAGAAAAGGAAGTTTTTTTGCACATATCCTTTGGTTCTCTTTCATCCTTCTCCTCTACCTCGCTATCTACAGTTTACATGTCAAACCGCCAAAACAGTCTACAAATTTCCAAGAATAATGTTTCACCAGGCACAGTTCCCATTGGTGAAAGGTCTTCCCAAATTCCATGCCAAGCTGAACATCTACCGTTTCTTCGACTGGAACTACCAAATCAAGTCTGTCATCTCAACTTTTGCTTCTGCTTTTCGCTTCAAGTAAGGGAATAATCAATTATTTCCCCTCTATATTAAAAGTATTGTATCCTCAAAATAACTGTTTTTTGCTAGATACGTCCCGCATCTAACAGGGCAACAAATAACTCATATCGCCACCATATCATTTTATTAATCCACAAAACAGGATACGCATTCCCAACTTAAGAGCTTCTACCTACATGCACAGAACTTCAAGGGATGTCCAATAGATAGTTGAAGTGGCGCGTGAGAACTATTCCACGCTAGTGATAGGCCCGGTAATTTTCCCGCTACTTCCGCACCAACATGCAGCCCGATGTATAAATATAATCCAGAATCTATTCTTTTTACCTCCTCATCATTGAGCTTAATTATACTCAACTCAATCGTCACTTCACTTCAACAATATCCTTTTCGCTTAAGTCTCATATCCCCAAGTTAAGATTGAATATCTGAGATTTAAGAAGTATAAATTCACCCAATAAACTTATTTCTAATTATACCGTTCTATCGTTCCCTTTGTCTATTATACGACTCTATGACTTCCTTGTCCATCCTTTGCTGAGCTAGAATCAGTATTGCCATTTAACTTCTTTCTTTCTGTGGTTATTATCCTCACTTCATGGAATATTTCATCGTAGTGCTTTTCTCCCCACCTTTATTACTGTCAACATGTAAAATTCACGGCTTTGGAGTATGTACTAACTACTGCACTAAAACTCATCATATCTATAAATAATAAATAATAAATACCTAGGTAATAAACAATATATTCAAACTCATAACCCCATATCCACCATCCATCATCCAATATACAATCAACAAATTATTAATTGCCAATCCCCAATTCACCACGCAACTACCCAACTACCAAGAAAGAAAATAACACTAAATCTTGTTAATATACTCGTATATACATCCTCAGTCCTCAGCTCTCAATTCTCGACTTCGATATTGGGCGGAATAAGGGGTGGGGGTTGAGGTTGAGGTAACAACAGAAAAGTTCAAACAAACAGGAAGAAGAAAAGTTTGATATCGAGACTAAGGACTGAGGAGCCATAAGATGGGCTTAGGGAGTAATTGGAAAAGAGATAAACATACTGATATTGTTTTTTATATTGATATTACCTTCCAACTCTGACCAAAGAATTTGGGGGAATTGAAGAAGTGTAGAAAACGATAGATAAAGGTAGAGGAACGATAGGGTATTAATTATATATAATTTAACGGGAAATTTGGAGGGAAGAAGTTGACTTGATTCGATCCAGTCGTCTGATTCTGATCTTACTCTGCCGTTTGTAATATCTTACTTTGAAAAGGTATACCAGTCAGTGAGTGACATCTGATTATTCTATTGAGTTCTGAATGGATTTTCGAGGAATCTCTGATGCAGCGATTTTCCAGGGGGCCTGGATGAGTATTTTCTATTCTCGCAATATATCGCATCCACCTCCCCGCCCCCATCCTCCTTCAGTTATTACTGTCACCTTCATTAGTTCTCGCTTGCTTGTTATGTAGCCCAATGCAATCAATGAGCACAGAAAAAACTCCAAAATTCATCGGTTCATCACTAACCATCATGGAATATCATATCAATGCAAAAATTTGATGATACAAGGATATATACATACGAATCCTCATCTGCAACTGTATCCTCTATTTTCAACCCAGACCACACATACAAAATGTAATAACTTATTGCCATTCTGGCTTGAAAACCTCCTTACTCCATGGCTCACTTGTCAAATTCGTCAAACCATCAAGGTTCTCACAAGTTTTCCTTCCACTCATTGGTCCCGGACTTGGTACTTTAACACCTCCTTTATTATAAACATTTCCAGAATCCTCTCCTACTTCCGCACCAGACTTAACATTCTTATCGTCGCCTGTAATGGCACCTTTTCCACCTTCCGCGCTAGCAATATCCGAGGCGCTAGCTTGGAGGGCCTTGAGTAATGTGACGGTTGACTCGGGTGTCAAATCTTCATAAAAATCATCGTTGATTTGTACCATTGGTGCGTTCACACATGCACCCAAACATTCGACTTCAACAAAGGTGAATAATCCATCCTTTGTAGTGTGACCAGGCTTGATACCGAGATGTTCCTCAATCGTTTTAACAATCGCATCACTTCCACATCCACCTAATTGACATGGAGTCTGTCGAGGAAATTATCAGTTCTAAATCTCCAAGGCCAAACGCCACATCTTAACCTAACATGGGGGAAACATACCGTAGTACAAACTTGGAGATGGTATTTGCCCACTGGATTCCTGTTATACATAGTATAAAAGGTAGCCACTTCATAAACTCTCATAGGAGGCATCTCCAATAATCTAGCAACTTCATTCATAACACTCAAACTAGTGAAACCATGTTGACGTTGTCCGAGATCAAGAATTGGCATCACGGCAGCCTTTTTGTATTGTGGGGGATAGCGCTTGAGGATTTCTTCGACAATCTTCTCATTTTGAGGTGTGAATTTGAAAGGAATAGAGGCATTATTTTCGGGTGTATCACGATGCTGTAAGATTGAATATCAGTAATTGCAATGCGGCATAATCGGAGCTTCATCTAAAAGACATACAACGTTGAGAGTATCGCTGGATAATCTACTGCTGGCAACAAATGACCGATATTGTGATCGCGAAGCTATTCTTGCTGGTCTGAATGCGGATCGAAAAACGAAAGGAGTTATCTTGGAAGCCATTGTCGAGGTGATGTGGCGCAATGGCGAATTGTTAATTGAGGATATATTTGTCTATGATGTTGATTGATTTTAGTTCTCGGATGGTCGCCGTATTGGTATCGTGGGTGATTTGATTGGCCGATAAATTTGGTAGTAGTTTTGAGCATGGAGTGGGTATATTTCGGTATTAGTCGGGATTCATCATCAATCCAACCTCCATCTTGAATAAGTCTTACACTTCTTGAGAATATTGCAAATACGAAATATATTACTCAAATTGGTCTTCCGACTTTTTAATCTCTTTTATTTATGGTATGAAATTGTTCTGCGATTGCCGAAAATTGACATTTGCCACATGAACGACTAGCCTCTAGGTATATAAGTCGTCAAGTATACTTACTATCTTTCCAAGGGTGCGCCGCTTCCCTCTATCATGCATATTGCAGGAAGCTTATATTCATTTGTCACTTGAACGAGCAAACCGGCCTTGAGTTTGGAAACTTCAATTTGATGTGCAGTTGCCACTATCCAATTCGATCCATCCTATCTCATCCTGATAATACAAGTCAATGATCATACATACTCCTACTTGAGAGATCCCTTTGTCCTGGTGAAGTCCTATTTCCTTACGCTGATCACGGTGTGCAGTTGATGATATCCGTGAATTCCTCACATCACATTGAATGGCTTCCTATTTACTTTTCGTATGATATGGCGGAACAAAATGGTACACCGAGCTTTGGATTATAGCTCCCGTTACTGGACCAAGCCACCAAACATTGATCTGGATTTATTATTAGCAATGACATATCCTTGAGGAATCATATTTGACCTGACAAGCAAAGTTACCCCTGGCAACTGCACACGAAAAACGCCTTGCTGGATTTAAGCCTGCTCCTGGATATCCTGGTGCAAGATTGATACTGGAAATGATATAAGGCCTAATGTACAGCCTACCATGAACGGACCAAGACGTGGGCCAAAAAGTTGCGCTTGTCGAGGATCAAGAGCAGTGCCAAACGATAAAATACTGCCTAGTTAAGTCAAAAGGGATGTGATGGGCGCGAGTCTTACAGCATAATACATGACAACACCGACTCGATCAAATAAGCCTGCCCTTCACTGACGGTTGTCGCCTTAAGAAGACATCCTCCTCCATCAAGCCTATCTTTTATTAGTCTACCAGTGGTGCACGCATTCAACAACCGCTTTCTTAACCTCAAACGATCTCATTCGCATCATAGCGTCGCTGTCTCAGCTGTATCGAATGGTTAAACGAGGAATACCAGTATAAAATTGGGTACTATCCGATGTCTTTGTACAAATCTGTACAACCACTGGCTGTCCTCTCCTCCCTATAATCAAAGGAAGTGCACTTACATTAACGTTCTCTGCACTCTAAGCTTCCTCTGATTAGGCTACCCGCAAGTGCGGCTCCAGTAGCTTGACCTATCATATATAGCACTCCTCTCGAGAATTCAGTGAGTCCAGTGATAATCGTTGCAACAATAATTTTCGGATTCAGATGACCACTGGAACCAGGAGCAAGAGCACATATGAATAGTGTCAAGAGAAAGATATTGGTAACGCCGACATATGCCGCAACTGGCGCAGTATCAGAATTTCGAATTGCGATACTGATAAAGGCAGATAAATAACAAAGGCAAGCTGTTCCAACAAATTCTATGAACTATAGAAGGACGCTTAAGTGGTAGCGCCAAGGAAGATTTCATGAGAGGATACGTACAGCACTTTTCTAGATCGTCACATCACTCTATCTATCCGTTCAGAAACAGTAAAATCGATCACTGAATGCACCTCCTTTCACCACTTTCCTTTTATCTTTCCTCGAGTCTGGAACAAATGATTCTGGGAATTCCGCACAGGATGCAGGGGTTAGTTGGTTTTCTTCGATAGGAGGAATTTCCGATTCTTCAGAAACTGGAAGGGTAGCTTTGGGACTTTTCACGACGCCCATTGTCGCATGGAAATATTAACAATAGAGACAAGACCTTTATTTGAAATTGGCATCGCTCAAAGATTTTCAGGTGATATGAATTGCTGCAGTCGGCTGATTAATCAGAAGCGAGGACGGTGAAGGAGCCACGAGTGGATGTTAACCACTATTAAATCTGGGTATTCATGAGATTGCGTTAAACTTGTAAATAGATATACTCATCTCACCGAAGCTATCTTGATTAAGCCGTCAAGACGATGGTTCGAAAGTCTGACCATTGCTCTCCGCCAATATCAATTGAAGAGGCTCAACTACTAATTCACCTCGCGCATCTCTTCATCGCATTAACAGCGCCACATATCTTCACACGAAGCTCATCAAAAGCTGGTAATTTGTGACAAAGTATTCCAAAGATATATACTTATATTATCCAGCCATCAATCAGCCCATGCACCGTTACACAAGAAATCATTTTTGGTATCCATCAGCCACAAATGCAGCCACGCTACAAACACTCACTCAACTGGACAAAAGCCCAACCACAACTTTATGCAATGTTGCCAACTTGCCCAACAGCTTTCAAGTTCGTCGTTCGTCTCCTTTAAAATGGAATTTTGACAGGCCTTAAAGCAAACTCTTACCCTCGTATACGATGGTCGAGATGAACTTGTCTACCAAATATATACTTCTTTGATTTCTAGGCGTGATAAGTCTTGAGAGATGATTTGATGGTTGGATATGGGATTTCGACAAGGTTGATATACATTTTATTCCCTACATTGAATGCTTGGCTGGCTCACATTTTCATTCTGTCACCAACCACATGTCATCTTTCTTAAGAATATGAAGTAATCTCCTCATTAAAAAGTTCCTGGTCATAGTCCGGGTTTATTTCGACAGTCATCGTTCCTAACATATCTTGAAGATATTCCTACTCCTAAATGGCTCTAAACAACGAATAAGACTTCGTCACATACACACCGTTCATCGTGTTGTTGTCACGTATATTCCTCTTCATTCTCCAATAGGACAGTTCCTCAGGGTAGCAACCGGAGCAAAGACGCCGTTCCGTTTCATTTCCTGTACCTTTTACAAAACGCCACATCCCTAAAATGAAGAAATGCAAGGTACTGCATACAATTCCGGGACTTCAAGATGGATCGGTAGTTGTGTAATATTATTATGACTTCATAGTTTCCTTGAATTCCTGTTCTGCATGTGCCATAAATTACAGCCAGCTTCTCATTTGCATACCCATCCACGAATAGGAGGTATGAACGTACACAATATTGACGGAGAAGTCAATCCGGACATTCAAGGGGTTGCTGGGTAGTGGAAGTGGGATTGGGCAAGAACATGGCATGAATGCAAGTGCCTGTCGGTAGGCTGCATGTTATGATGTGAGTCGGCGTAGTTTGCTTTCTTTCATCACTTGCAAGTGGTGTGATGTGTGCGGAGATATAAAACTTAAGCATAATACCATTTCCTCACTTCCTCTTCTTTCTTTCGTCTATCCACAGCAACTTCACAATACGAAACTCGAGATATCCTACCGCTAGAAATACAATCACGAACCAAAAAGCTTCAAAATCACCACCAAAATGAACGGATATGATATGTTCAATTTGCTTTTGCGCCTCGGCCAACTTGTATTCAGTACCATTGTCCTCGGTATCACCGGTGCACATCTGAGTCGTGCTCGAACTGAATCAGGATGGACTAGGAAGAGATTCATCTACACCGAAGTTACTGCTGCTCTAGGCCTATTCTTCTCCTTATTTTTCTTGTTACCACACACATGGAATTTTATTCATTGGCCTATCGATTTCTTAATGTTCGCTATGTTTATGATTGCTTTTGGGTTATTGGTCGATGTATGTATTCTTTCACTCTCCACGCTTCTCCCCCCTTTTCACATCCCTTTCTCGTTCCTCGTAGGAAGTGGGATATATAACTAACCTGCCATGAATAGTTCATCGCGCCTTCCCACTGCGGAAGTGTATTTCGTTGGTTTGGTAGATTTGGTGATTCCAGCTGCTCGAGGTGGAAAGCCGACGTGGCATTTGCATTTTTGGCTTCCCTTTTCTTCCTCGCTTCTTTTATACTAGTAGGTCCCCCTCGTTCCTCATCTTCCTCCGAATCTGCTCCTATTCCTTCCCTTTTCAATCCCATTCTTCTCACACGATCACTCTCCTTTCCCTCATTTCTCCGCTTCAAGCCATTCTCCCACATCTCCCCCATAAACACCACATCCTAACATCCGAACCCCCAGGGAACATTCATGCACCACCGCTCCCGCCGCACCCACGCCACAGCCACCGACCCCCATGTCCCCGTCGCCGAACAACCCACCAACGGTCAACCCACCACCGAACGCAAGAAATGGTACCAAACGCGTGTTTAATTCTTAATATCTCTCGCTCTTCTTTCCTTCCTTCCTTTCGTCCTTTTGTCCTCTCTAGCTCAGTCTATACCCCTCGCTCCATTACTATTACAACCTTTCTTTCTGCGGATGAAGCATTTATCTTTTTTTCTTTTTTTTGAGAGAGAGGAGGGGGGTTAATATACACTTATCGATCAAGCAATTTACATTTTCTAAGGAATTTATTTCATTGGGGGGATTTAATTGGGATACCTACCTGTCTTTCCCTTTCTTTCTTTTCTGTTCTTTTTTTCCTTCCTCTCCTTTTTATTTATTTATTTATTTATTTGTATGATGGATGATGGATGAGCAAGCGAGCAGTGAAGACTGGACTTTCACTTTGGGATATTCATGTTGTATCTATCTCATATGAAAAGATACGAGGAGAAACGGTACGGAACGAAACGATACGATATGATGTGTGTGTGTGTGTGAGGGGAAAGCATCGATTCTTCAATATTATGTTTATGTTGTGTTCTGTTATGTTATGTTATGTTACAGATACCAAATATGTATTGTATACAATCTTATTTTCTTTTTCGCTGCTTACCTATTGATTAATTATTGAAATATCGTGCGTGCTTATAGTTAAAGGTTGGACCACCAGGACTGTATGTGTATGATGTGTGTGATGTGATTTGATATAGAAATGCATAGAAATTATGTCAAAAAAAAAAAGAAAAACCTTCTAAATTTCGCTTATGTATCTTCGTTATTCATATCAATACAAATTTGCATTCCATTCCATCTAATCTATACATCTCGCCTCCCAACAATTAATCCATTGAGTAATACCCATCAACTCCAACACTCCGACCCCCACACTTCCCTTCCTCAACCACTCATCACAATTCATCCTTCCCCGTCGCCGCACCGGGCGTCTCAGGTCTTCCACTATCCTTCTGTAAATCTACTCCATTCTTCTTCCTCCATTTCTCCCACAATGCCCAAAAATCCTTCTCCATTCCCTTCTCCATCCGATCCGGTAATACGACCGTATACTCCACTACCAAATCACCAAATTCCGTTTTGTGATACACGCTATCGCCATCTTCGTGCCATTTTGGCATTCCTTCTCCTTTAACATGTTCAACATGTCCCGGTTGAACCGCTTGACCGCGTTCGCGGGACAATTGTACGATATGACCGTCGAGATGTGTGAGATTACGAGTCCAAGCTCCCATCCATGCTTCTCTTAAAGAAAGGATTTCTCGCCAATGCAAGTTATCGCCTTTGCGACGGAAAAACGTTCCATCGACTTTCAGCTCATTGTCCTCTTCGAGATTCGCTTCTTTTTCTACCAATGTGACGTGCAGATCTCCAGCAACCCAGTCGGGAGATTCATCGGCTTCGTTTTCGTAGTTTATCGTTTGACCCTTGGGGGCTCCGCGCTCGATTACTAGTTGATGGGTTTGTACTTTGCGGATGACACGGGACCCTGAACAAACTGGACATTTGTGTTTAATGGTTTTCCCTTTTCCATCACAGTGATCGCATTTTACTTGAACTTGTTGGAAGATTCCTGGCGCGAGTTGATGTTTCTTGACTTGGACTCCGTGGCCATGGCATGCATTACAAGTATCGACTTGACCATCGGCAGAACCTGAACCTTCACATTCCTCACAAATCATTTGTTTCTCGAGTTGAAATTCGGTGGTATGTCCATTGTAGAAATCGCGAAGGGGTATTCCTACTCGTACTTCCATATCTGGTCCTCTTCGTTGTCCATGTTGTCCGAAATGTCCTCCTCCGCCAAAGAATCGTGAGAAGAGGTCGAATGGGTCATGATGTCCTCCTCCTCCTCCTTGTTGTCTCTGTTTCAATCCTTCGTGTCCATATTGATCGTAGATTTTGCGAGTTTCTGCAACTGACAGAGCTTCGTAGGCTTCGGCGACTTCCACAAACTTTTGCTTGGCAGTTTCATCACCTCTAGAATATAGGTTAGTAGATGTAGTGATGGTAGGGGTAGATAAAACATACGGATTCTTATCGGGGTGGTATTTCTTGCTCAAAAGCCTATATGCGCGCTTGATATCTCTTTCTGAAGCTTGTTTGTCTATACCAAGCAGCTACAGAATTAGCATTGATTCTTCGAACCCTCAATTCCACTGCAACTATAAACTTCAGAAGCTACACAGAGAGAATACATACTTGGTAAAAGTCCTCAGCACAAACAGCCAACTGCAGCATACACAAAAACAACAAAGCAAATGGCAACCACATGTTTGCGCCAGAGATGCGCTCACAAGGAGCTAGATAATTTCTCTACAAGAATTGAGGTGTATAAACTAGAAGAAACCATGCGTATGTAACGGAAATATATTCTAGAGCATATAAGTTGCAAAACAAGTAAATGTATTGACAATGTATAATTCTTATGGATTGATTGGATTTATATATGATGAAAAAGATACCAAGCTGGCCTCATTGATAAAATCGATAAGAGATTAACTTTACAGGGGTGCGTGGGATTTTATACGGTGACCTTTGTGGTTGTTTGGTGCTTTGTCGGTTATGCTTTGTCGTCGATTAGTACTCAGACAACATACATATGTATATATACTAAATATTCTTTTGAACAATGAATTGGTTGGAAAGATTGAAATTCTTCCCAACACTCAATCATAATCCAAGGTCCATAGCTCTTAACATATCTGAGCTCAAATTCTCCAGTATGCTTAAAGGCGAGGTTATCGATCAAAAATAACCGCGAAAGCAAGTATAAGGAAAACTGTAGGCTTATGGAGGAAGTTCCCCAGATTGCCAAGGAGTAGAAGGCGAAATACATGAGGACTAGAAAAGTCTTGCAGCTTGGAAAGAGAGCAGAGCGGATGGATATCGATGTTCATTAAGATAGATATGCTAGTGCTATCTTGAAATGACCAAATCAATTTTAGGAAACGGGAAAAGCGTGATGGATATGCAGAGATGGAACGCTCAAGAGTCAGCACTTGGCGGGAAAGATAACATTACTGTGGGGGAATGGGAAGGAGGCAAATCGTTGTGGTTCAGAGATTCATACCTTCAGTTTTGTCAGGTGTCAATGATCAAAGTACAGCAATGCTGCCACGGATAAGACAGAGAATTCAAAGCTGTTTATGTCCAAATCTATAAGTTTGGTAGTTGTCAAGTTACTATTACCTGGTAATTTCTTAGTAGTATGAAAGTTAAAAGGTTTCATATAATCATATATAGAATATGGGTTTAGCTATCTAATGAAGAACTTGAGGCAAACAAGTGCCGTGGTGCTGTTCGTTGTTGTAGTCAGTGTGCCCATTGAAATCCAATCCATCAAGAGTCGAACGAGCTCGAAGTAAAGAAATACCAATGATTAGTGGTTGTTATGAAAGTCTGTCCATCGTTGCATAAAGAGCGCTGGAACGAAGAAGCTGTAAATGATTGGCCATCGTAATCGTAAAATTGCTAGCCAATTAGTGACTTCCTTATTTGAAGTCTCTGAAGAGAAAGCCAAAAAATGCTATATCTGAGGCGGCGGTTTGAACCCCGGAAGAGAAGAGAAGAGAAGAGACGAAAAAAGAAATGGCTATAGACAAAAAACGTAAAACGACATTTCCGAATGATAGAAAAGTGGACTCGGAGAAGAAGTAGTACGAATATGAGCTGAGTCTGCTTGCCAGAAAAGGAAATTCGATGAAAGACGAAGCACCACGAGCACAACCTGTGAAACGGTGCCTCTCCAGACATCGAAAGAGATGGTTCCTATGAGAGAAAGACGAACACAACCTCTGAACCATGTTTCTGAATGTCGGGAAGAAGACTTGCAATTATGGGAGAGGAATACCACGAACACAATCTCCAAAACAATTTTCCTGAACGCCTTCGTATTTGAACGAACAGCAAAAACCACAAACACAAGCTCTAAACGTTCTTCCAGATGCCTCCAAATCCTTCCCAGCAGCAAAGTCAACAGTCTCATTCAAGACCTCCAACAAGAACCCAGAATACCAACCTCGAAACGGTATTTCTGGACGAGCAGCACTTGGGCTACCACGGCCTTTTCTTTTTTGTTCTCAAGTCTTTTTCTTTCTGATCTTTTTTTCCAGTCAAAACTCTACTTTCTACTCTAGCTATCTATATACAAGAAAAAAAAAAAAGGAAAGTACTGATGCAAGAGAATCCAACACCAGGTAATAAACAAAACCCAACAGCACCAGCTCAAAGTCGACTTGGACTTCTAGATCTTACCGGATCCCTAGATTTTCTCCTCTTCTCACCCCGCCCACGAGGGGTCTATATATATTTTTGAATGCTGAGGCCGCCTGGGTAACTTGCCGACGTTGAGCTTCTCCCTGCGCTCGGGATCTGGGATGAGATTATTTAGTTTTGAGTATATAATTACAATAAGTGTTTAATGAGTAAGTAATTTTGGGATATTAGGTTTGTGGTGTTAGGTTTGTGATGTTAGGTTTGTGATGTTAGGTTTGTGATGTTAAATTTGTGTTTAGTGTGATGATAATAATGATGATAATAATGAATCTATGTGTTTATTATTTGTAGGGGGAGGTAAAGTATTGGAATTTATTACTAAAGGTAGATAGTTTCCATAATATATATCTGGAAATTTTAGAAAGAAGACATCTTCTAGTAAATCTAAGTCTTACTTTCCACCACTAGTCTACTTTCACTACTCTATTCTACTCTATTTACACACAACCACAACCCCAAAAAATCCCCAACCCTCACCCCTCCAAACCCCTCACCCTCAACCCCTCATCAACCCCAAGAAGCAACGTATAAACTGTCTCACAAACCCTCATATCGAGTCCCAACTCCCTCCCCTTCTTAACCGGAAACCCCAAAATAACATCCAACTCCAATCTCCTGCCACACAACGCATCAGTCAACATACTCGTACCAATACTGGGCATTCTTAAAATCCTCTCCATCAATCTCTCGATCAAATCATCTTTAATCCCTACCCCCATTTTCTTTCCTACAGTTATAACTTCCTGCATGAGAGTTCGTGTCATTTTCATAGCTTCCGGAGAGGAATTCAACCATTCGTGTGTATGTGTTCGTGTTAACGTGGTAAGACAATTCCAAGCACAGTTCCACGTAACTTTTTCCCAACGAGCGATCTGTAATCTTTCGGGAGAGAAAACCTCATGTGGTGTTTTCCCCGTCGTTAATAGATCGTCAAAGATTTTTAATCGTTGACTTGATGAGGATTCTGGGATATTATCATTTCTAAAGAGTCCTAGTTGGAGATTTTCGTTCTTGGTATGATGGACTATTCCGGGGGTTTTTTGGATGGCTCCTGTCCAGGCTACGCAGGATATAATGCTATTTTGAGGATAGAGTTTCTGAAAGATTTCTTCGTTTCCAACGCCGTTTTGGATTAGTACTATACTTGTTGAGGTGGAGATGATTGGAGCGAGAGCTTTAGCTACGAGTTCTTGGTCGATGGCTTTGTTGGAGCAGACTATGTAGTCATAGTGACCGGGAGCTTCAGAGGGTGTTTTGATAACTGTAGATGTTAGAATATTCCTTAATTAAAGGTTATAGAAACTATACCATTTGCTGGGTAGAAAGTATGTTCCCCGTGATTCTCACTGATGAGTTTCAGACCCTTGAGTTGTGTCAGTTTTCATACCATGGACTCTTTAACAGGTTCAATCCAACTGAACATACATTTTCCCTCACAGCATCATAATTCGATCTCGCTACAGTCGTCAATCGTACATTTGGGCATCGACTAAGAATAAAAGCATAAACCGAGCCAATCCTAACATTTCGAGTTAGCTCAACTCCCACTCCCACTTATTTCCAGATATACTCACGCTCCAAGTCCATAAAATAGGACATTTATAGTCTCCTCACTATCAGTCGAGGCCATAACCATACTTTACACTCTTGATCGAATAGTAGGTAATTTGATTATCCGCGGCTCTTTGAATCTGTAAGACTCAGTAAATGATGTACTTAAGTAATCATATAATCCTTGATAAGAGCATGCATGTCTTTTGATTCGTCACGTGGACGTCCGATGGCGGAGTAACCTCCTAGTATTATTTCTCAGGTATCAGTAAGAGTTAACCTACATGAATCCATGAATCATAATATAAGCATTATTTATATAAGAGCAAGGTACCATCATACATAGATAATTCTATCGAACTTGTCAATTTACATATGCTCAGTATAGATAATGATAGGCTTCACAGGCTCAGACACCTAAGCGGGCACTAACGATCACTGATACTTCTCCCTACCTGAGTGCGAAAGCTATTACTGAAAGGCGCTTTACCTATATACTTGTCTACCTACCCAAAGAGCAACTTTTAAGATACACTACAGCAAGAATCACACATCAGATGGATGCCAATAAATGAAATAAACCCTGAGGCTTGAGGTTATATAGTTATTCTATATTGAAATATCTAGATCTATCCAAAATTCATTATACAGATTCAATATATCTTCTAACTTCCCAATCCGTAACAGCCTCATCCCATAATCTAATTTCATGTTCCCTAGTTCCACCATAATGTTCCACAAATTCATCTCCAAATACCTCTCTCGCAATACTATCCTTCTCCATAAATTTTTCTGTAGCTTCTCTTAAATTCTTCGCTAATCTTACCCCTGGATCCGCTTTTCCTCCTACATCTTGACCTTTTCCTAAAGGTGGTTGTTTAATTTCCAATTTCTTTTCTACTCCTCTCCATCCTAACGCTAAGATGGCTGCTAGTACGTAGAATGGATTTGTGTCGGCACCAGGTACTCTAATTTCGAAACGTGTGGCGCCTGGTTTAGAGGTTGGAGGTGCAATCAAACGAACAGAAGCTGCACGGTGTTCAAGACCCCATGATACTGTTACGGGAGCCCAAAAGTTCTCTACCAAACGTTTGTAAGAGTTGACGTTTGGTGCAAGTAGTGGCATAACATATGGAAGCCCTTCCAATATTCCCGCAAGGAAATGACGACCCATGTCTGACAGGTTCTCAATATCTTTCCATTTTGCCTCTGTGTCTTTGGTTTCTCGGAAGAAGAGATTCTTGCCGTCTTTATCAACGATTGAAACGTGCATGTGTCCACTATTTCCAGGTAAACCTTGTCGTGGTTTTGCCATAAAGGATGGAGTAATGCCATATTTTGTTGCTACTGATTTTACAACATACCTGCAAGAATTAGTGTTTCGTCCCCATCATGATAGTAGGACCTCAAACTCACTTGAACAAGCTTGCTTTATCTGCCATTTGTTGAATTTCACCAAATGCCAAAGCAGCCTCAAACACACCAGGTCCACTCTCTGTGTGCCATCCTTCTATTCCACAGTTGAATTGTTCGCATGCATCATATATGCCATAATAATATTCTTGGTTATGAACTGGCCTAGTTAAACTATATCCGAACATTCCTTCGGTCAAGGAGGGTAATGAATCGACTGGATTTTCTCGTAGGAAGGTCGCTGTAGAAGAGGTATTTCGTTCCGAAATTGGTGCGTGAGGATTGCTCGGCGGTGCTTTAAATTGAAAGAATTCGTACTCAGCTACGTATTGTTAGTTGTAGCCAATATGCGGACGTAGAATTACCCGTACCTCCAGCCATTGCACCTAATCCATTGGCCTGTAACTTTTCCACTGCCGTCTTCAATAATCCTCTCGGGCATGCAGACACCGGATTTCCCGTATCTGGATCATAAAAGCTAACCAAAAAGAAAGGCACATTATCTTCCCATGGTATCCTTCTAAAGCTAGTCAAATCTGGAACCGCAATAATATCATGATAGCCATTCTCAGCATTACTAATTTTCAATTCTTTGAAATAAGTCTGATCATGCATATCCCAACCAAAAATGACCGAACAGAAACCAAAGCCCTCCTTCGCGATCCCAAGGAACTTCTTTTTGGAGACAAGCTTCCCTCGAAGTATTCCATCGACATCGATACCAGCCAGCTTTACTTTTGTATCATTTTGGAGAAGTGCGGTGAGGTTATCGGCGGTTTTCTCATCCCACTGCTTGTGTGAGGCTATCCATTCTGGTGTGTCTGGCATTTTTGCGTCTAGTGAAGAGAAGAACTTGAGGATGGAATAGCTATTGTCAAGCTTGGGATATCTGAAAACAATTGACAGAATAATAGTATGGATATCGGAGATCTGGCTTCTTGATTGAGAGGAAGGTTAACTAATCGTGGAGCCTTTGAGAGTGATAAGACTAACAATACGGCGTGAAGCAAGGAGGGTTTCTTGGACTTGCGATAAGAATTTTTGCGATAAAGCGAGGGGCTGTAATCGATGCTGCTTTTAACTTAGGGCTACTCTACTTATCACAACCTGACGCTTGATTGGCGTTGCAGTTACTCGGTAGTCCATCAGTTGAGTGTTAGGATTGGTGGACGGCCCTGTCAAAGTTTAAATGGCAAGAGATATGACTGAAATAATTGACATGCAGCTACTCGAGTAGCTATCCCATCCTATCTAAGTGAGTGTTGTTTGACCAACACCAGCTAGCAAACATGTCATGTAACACGACAGACAACGTTTTGATGTTTGCCTTCTCACACTTCTCAAACCCCCATTCACGCCTGCAATCCCGCCAACCCAAATTCTGTCTTGTCATCGTCTAACCATGGCCATCTGACCTGACCCATCTGTCCTGACCATCTGTCATGTCCACTTTGACCCCGCGATAAGATGATATTACTTTGATCTTTTACTCGGGTAACAGATGTCAATGCAGTCAATACTGATGAACCCTTTTCAAATTACCCTTTGATTATATTATATTTTATTTTTATTTATATTTTATAATATAATATAATATAATATTATAATAAACTTTACTTTGATCTCTTCACTTGTATCGCTTTATAATATACCTAACCATCTCATATTTCAATTTACAGAGTCCATTCATCTCCCCAATCTGGGATACCAATGTAACTCAATATTATCAAATCCCGAGATCATCTCAAATTCCCTCTTTCGGTCATGAAACCCCGCCTTTCCTTAGGTAGAATCTAACTGTCCAACGGCTTCGTCCTTTTCCTTTCCCCTATCTCTCTATCATCCAAAAAAGCAGCGGTGAGTTTCATAAAAGGATACCACATATAGAAGCTGAATCGTGTTTCTTCATTATTCTTCACATGGTTTTTCTTCGGAAACGATAACATACATACATGATACATCCCACCGAGAACGGACCAACTTGGTATTTGATACCAGTGACACATCAGCATCCACATTCTCTGTCTTTTTATGAATTGTCATCACAAATAAGAATTCTTTTTATTTCTGATCATTTCGAGTTATTTCTATGTGGATAAGTAGTTGGAAATAACTTTATTACGTCTCTTCATATTCTTCATTTTTTTCCTCTCGACATTCAACATACCAATATCTTAATCAAGAACAAAGGGTAAGTTTCCTTTTCTCATTGTGAGGAATGGTAATCAGGCTTCGTACAAGAACATCAAAACATCAAACGCAACGTGGAGCTCATTACTGACAATATCTTCAATAGAACACAGTATTCTACCCATAATTCTCTTTTCAACATAATTCAATATGGCCGGCAACGGAGAGAACCTGCACACCATCAACAGCTTCCAAATGGGAAGACTGCATGGTAAGAATGCTATTGTTACTGGTGCTGCTGGGTAAGTCTTGATCTCTCTTTGCCTTATGACATGGAATTTTCGGTGACTCGAAATATACGGGTTACAAAGATTCAGGACGATAAGTATCGTACTCCGTCTTCTCTCTATTCTAGAGTCAATTCCTTATCAAGAGTTCTCAGTGATGGATGTGTTTGAGCTGGCCATTCACGTGACCACGATTATTTTTCTGGCGCTTTGCAGGGGCGACATGCAAGTGAATCTTAGAATGATTTCATGGACAATTTCATTTTGCCAAAAAGTCTCCATTGACTAAGATAACCCTTCACATGCTAACACATCACCCAGAGGAATCGGTCTCGAAACCTGTATCCTCTTCGCCAAGGAGGGTGCCAATGTCCTCATGGCCGATATTTCCGCACCAGCCCTCGAGAAAGCAGCCGCAAAACTCAAGCAATTAGTTCCATCGGCCCACAAAGTTGAAATTCAAGTTTGTGACGTCTCGAAAGAATCTGATATCGAAAAGACCGTTGCTCATCTTGAATCCTGGGGTGGTATCGATATCATGTTCAACAATGCTGGAATTATGCATGCTGATGATGCTGATGCTATCGATACCCCTGAGAAGATTTGGGACTTGACTCAAGCTATTAATGTCAAGGGTGTTTGGTTTGGTTGTAAACACGCTATTATTTCTATGCGGAAGAATAAGAAGACACGTGGTTCTATCATCAATACCGCTTCCGTCGTTGCACTTGTTGGTTCTGCTACTCCTCAATTAGCATACACAGCTTCCAAGGGAGCAGTTTTGGCTTTGACCAGAGAACTGGCAATTGTTCACGCTAGAGAAGGAATCAGATTCAATGCATTGTGCCCAGCACCATTAAATACTCCATTGCTCCAAGATTGGTTAGGAGATGATCAACCAAAAAGACTCAGACGTGAGATTCATTTCCCAAGTGGAAGATTCGGAGAGGCTATTGAGCAGGCTCAAGCCGTTTTGTTCTTGGCTAGTGATGAGAGTAGCTTTGTTAATGGACAGGTATATATTCCCACTTTTGTTTTTCGACTGCCCTCCGTATCCCATATCATTCCCCCATATCCACAAAAATACATCTAACAATCTCAATAGGATTTCGTCGTCGACGGTGGCATGACAAAAGCCTACGTAACTCCTGAAGGTCCACCACTCGCCGCTCCATCCAACAATGCCCTCCTCAGCGAACAAGTCGATGCTATTCGCGGTACTGGTGTCCCTAAATAGATATATGTGTCGAGATATTGATCACATGAACCGCTAGCGTTGACGCTAGTGCCTCGGCAAGAGGGGTTACATATTCATATAGTCCCCCATTTCCAATCAATACGAATAACAACAGAGTTATATATTGAAGCTTCACTTACCCATACCCCGCCACAACCGACAATATGATTTTCCTTGAACGATAGCATTTTTTCGATACTAGCTTGGATTTTAGCGTATAGTCACGAGATTGGATTAATCAAATAGATAGACACTACGCTAGAATGAGAAATTTTTACAAGTTACTTTATTTCGCAATTGAGATATCTTTATATGTGATTTATATCAGGATTATATATTTCTTTCACTCTCTTTTATATTATCTTTTTATATAAATTTTGAATTTTAAGAATTTAAATAATTATTTATTTGATTTTAATAAAATTCTTTATAAAATTTAATTAATGATAATTATATATTTATTTATTTTAAATATATCATTATTTAAAATAATTCAATGTAAAACTAGTAATATTTTAAATTTAAAATAAATATTACAAATAAATTATAAATTATTTATAATTTATCTATTCAGATTCTTCAGTTACCTATCCCGCAAATAGGTCATCTGCAGATTACCCTTCAAAGCAATAATCCGCCTTGCGGGGCCCTATTGCGTAGCCTAATTAAAGTGCAAAGGAATTTTAAGGAATTAAACAAATGTGAGATATAAGATATCTTGAAGGTTCGAAGATATTGTTACATACCTATAGATATTCAAGCGATGTCATGGAATATATAGTTATTAGTTGTTAGCTCTTATTTTGGACTTTACTCATTTCTCAACACAGAAAGCATATGGATTTATATCGCACATTTGACATCATTGCAGCAAAGAAATCTCAAAGATATTGAGGTAATTATCATAAATCATTATCCGCTATTGAAATATCTTCCACTCCCTGCTTTGGCTACGCAGCCAGACTCCAAACATATAAACCGCAATCAGCCCACCCAACCATCACAAAGGCGGCGCATTCGGATCCTCCAAACACTGATCTACCCTCATCAACTGCTTACCTGTTTTCTTCGCAATCTCAATAAACTGCGGTAGATAATCCACCGTCGTCTGATACAAATAATGCATAACCACCAGATTCCCACCCTTATTCACATCACTCTGGAAATTCGTGAGCTGTTTTTCAGGCGTGGCGCTTAGAGCCCATAACCAATCCTGTACATCGACGGACCATTCTACGAATTTTGAACCTGGGATTAAGGCAGCGAGTCGTTGCCGAATACGTGCGCCTTCGGTGCCAAAAGGAGGTCGGAAATAAGTGGATGTATGGCCGGAGAGGGTAGATGAGACGGCGGCGATATCGTTGTTGAGTTCCCAGTCTATGGATGCGAGAGTTGGGAGTCCTTCCATTGGTGGATGCGTGTAGGAATGATATGCTACTTGATGACCGAGATTTAGCATGTTCGAATAGACTGTTGAGAGATTGGTGGATGCGTCCAGGAGGGCGGCACCAACGGTGAAAAATGTTACGTGGATACCTGCGGCTGCGACGGCGGAGACGACTTTTTGAGCGAGTTGTGGATCACCGTCATCGATTGCGAAAGCGAAAGAGTTTGGACGGGTGCAAGAGAAGATTAGGGGTGCTGTGGGTAGTTTCGATGGGACTAGGAAACCTGATGGGACCGAATTGACGACTTCAATCTTCGAGATGATGGTATTATCGGATGTGTAAAAACCTTTGAGTGCAAACCCGACACTTAGTTTGCGGTTGATTTCAAAATGAGAGATTGGAACGTAGAGGTCGGTCTTTGCTGAGTTGGAGTATCTCGATGCTTCAACAGAATCCCACGTGAAAGGAAATGGATTAATATTTGGGTTGCAAGTAGGATTGTGCTGTTGCAGGGATATGGTAAATGCGTTACTTCCAGTAAAAGCGATGTGGAGATAGCCATTATCATTAGGAGTGAAGTCAAGGCATCCATTGGAAATCTGAGTGTACCAGGCAAGGTCAGAATTCCCTTTAGTGTTGATGGTAAGTTTGTTCCCCGATTGTTTATAGGTTGTTGTATCATCCCCTCCGTGATAAAATCCGAGATTGTTAGAGCCAGCATTGCCAAAAGTATCAATGACATAAGCTGAGGGTCCAGTGGTTGCCGGAATGGTTGAAGATGGTTCAATGACCGGAACAGTACTAGGGACTGGGTAAGCGGTTCCTGTGTTTCCACAGTATAAAGACATTGGACCAAGAGTAATCGGTTTGCTGAGACCAGAAAATAGAAGTGAAACCAAATGATCGGTGTCAAGGCCTGGAAATTTGGAGAAAGGAATGGTATAAAATTTTTCAGTTCCATCAAAAGTCCATCCCAGATCAGCAGATGAGACGTCTATGAGAGTTGGATTACTCGAATTGCAGGTCTTCGAAGTTTGAATTTCAATTCCCAATGTTGTTCCCTTTGCAGCCTTGATATTCAATCCAATTCCTCCATATGTATTGGTTGCTTTCAAGCAACCAAACATGGTATACCAGTATGAAGACCCATCCGCACGAGGTGTCAAAGTAACATGATTGTTAGCCACAATTACTGAAGTGCCAGTGTCTACCCTCCCTGTTACTGGTGCCATGGTACCATCATCTGAAGACGGTTGTAGCATGGCATTGTAAAACAAAAACGTTAAACGAGATTGAGATGCAAAGTCATCAATCAACAAGTTTGTGCAGGCACCTGCTGGAGCCGATGCACTGACACTGCTGGTCAGAACTTTCGAAGTAACACTTGGTTTGACTGTACTCAAAGTGATAGGAGGAGAGGTAATCGAAACAGAAACAACTGACGTTGAAGAGCTACTGGTCACAACAGCACCTTTCGTAGACATCGTACTGGAAGATGAGGTCGCACTCGATGAGCCTCCTGCACCATTTGCGCAAACCAAATTCGTTTGCCCAATCTCCCACGCACCGTTGACACTAAAGGACTCCCATAAGAGCCCCGAAATTGCGTTTAAGTTTGCTCCAGAGAAAGCACTTAACTGTACTGTGATAGTCTGAGTAGATCCAGTTATTCCCTTAATAGTTGTGTAATAACTTTTATACGTAGTCGCTGTACAAGAACTCAAAGTCTGCAGTTCGAGTGTGAATGAAGAGCCAGCAGGACCTTTAACCGGAAATGTAATTGCATTGTATTGATCTGTTGTTGCTTTCTCGCAATTGAAGGTGGTATAAAAGTAACTGTTCGCCTTGCTTGTGAATGTGACTTTCTTGTTTGTGACATCGGCCTTCAGATTGGTGGTTGTTCCGTCGTCTTTTTCGTGTTAGACTCTGTATGACAAACTTGAAGGAGTCACTTACCACTTGTCCATTGACTCAAAGAATTAGTATTACTTGAGAATTTTCCATAATTATCAATTAACAGATTACTTGAACAAGCGGATCTCACAACCGCAGCGTAAGAGATCACTCCCCATACCACGCTATCGACCGAGAACTTCATTATTTTCTCCCGACAGTTCCGATAAATGGATGTCTAAGTATATTGACAAACAAAAAACGAACGAGTTAGTCGAAAAAGAAAGGGTGTCAACAACGATTGAACGTGTCAAGCTACTAATACTTGAGAAAGAAGATCAAAAGCTGAAGGATAATGCGATATGACACGAGGAATATGTGCAATTCTTAACACTATTTTCCAAACCGAGTACTCCGCACGGTCATACGCCATATTCGTAGCCATTCTTGGCTTTTATGCAATATATTTGTAGTGTGTAGCTCGGTCCTGGTAATCATATCGCCATCATCTATGGGCTTTTCGCTTCGTAAATTAAGCTCCAAGTAACCCAAGAAATCAAATGCAAATAAGAAAATCCCTCCATGAGCCAACACATCCCACTCCAACCAAATTGAGTCTGGACTTTGCATTCTTGGCATCTGGTACCGTGGCCTTCACCCCACATTATGTATGCCGCATGAGGCTAAGATTCTCGGTTGAGACATGGGCGAATGAAATGAATGTATGGAAAAGGGGGTTGCTCGGATGGATATTTTCGTCTAAGTATCAGTGTTAACGGACGTACCGTTGTAATCCTGAAACATGCTAGAAAACTCTTTGTGCTCTATCTAAGATGCTTTAGTAACCCTCATTATTGCACCTACATATTTTCGTGAAATGAATAACAAATACATTCTGAAACGCTACTCGTTGTATTGAGAATATTCCAACGTCAGAAATGTTTGACACATTTATATATGACAGAGTCAGCATATTACTTCAATCAGGGTTGAAAATTGGAGTCCGTCTGAACAATTGATACGGTTTTCAGATTCATCGCATCTTCATTTTCCTCATCCTCATCCTTATCCTCAGCACCGTCTATATCTTCATCCTCCACATTTCTATATTCTCAGTCTCCCCCGGTGATTCTCTTCTCTATTCGTACTATATATGAGGCTTATCATTTAGCCAATTTATAAGTTCAAAGGAATGAACATACACCTTGTATGAGTGACAGAACCAACGACCATATTGAGATCATCACTTGTTTCTGCAGCTTCTCCCTTTCCTTCTTCTTTTCCTTCACATTCCCACACTTTTCATCTAAGGTTATATCATCTCCGTCGGGATCCAGACATTGAAGTTCGCAGACTACTCCTTAGATCGTTTAATTTAACGATACCAACACCCCATACGATACAAACGGCGCATAATCCCCAAAATCACGAAAAATGGAACTTTATTATCAAAAATAATTCATACGCAGATAGTTCTATAGGTAAGTAGGTAGGTAGTAGAGAGAGATAAGTCATTTTCACCAGCCAAATTCACTTTACGAGCGTCTATGATTATCAATAACCAATACCTAGGTAGTTACGAGTAATCTAACAGTCCCCAATCCTCTGAAACAAATCTCTTCTCTTTTCTAACGGCAATAAAATAATATAAAACAGATGAAATGATGCCATGAGGTACAACCGAAGTGTTCGAATTCGGGATCAGGCCGACCGTATATTGGCTCTGCCTTCTAGTCTCGAAATACGTATATGATGGCGAGATATCATATATCTGCTACTACTGTTAAGGTATATAGGATGGAAGTGTGAAGGATGCATGATTGAGCATCAAAGTTGTGGCATTATATTTAAGGGTTGAAAGTTTTATGTTTTGGCCATTGAAAGGGGTCATGTACTGTGTAGGTATGATAGACTAGCTGCTATATGCTCTGTACCACGGCTGGGAAGTATTCAAGGGTTTACTTGACGCGTATTTGCGGTCACCAACAGGAAGTTTGAAGAAAAATAACAAAAGCATGCAGTTAAGACTTTTATGCGATCTATTCTATACCTGCTCTGCTGGCGTAACATCCTCTAGATCTATTCTGCCAACTTCAGTAAACCCTCCAAATTAATACTCTTAGGTCTCTCAATTGGTAATCCTAATGCTCTGTCCCAAATTAACTGCGCCAACGGGCCCAAACCTCTACTAACGCCAAAGGTAGCAGTATAATAAAGTGTCTCATGGAAACCATAATGATGGAACAACACACCAGAGCTAGAATCTACATTTGGGTATGGATTTTTGGTTTTTCCATGCTCTTTCAACACTTCCGGCGCGATTTCGGAGTTTTTCTTGACCAGTTGGAAGACGGGATCTTTGGCAATTTCTGGACGGGAGGAGGCATACTCCATTAAGGCTTCAAATCGGGGATCGGGTTTGCGCAGAACGGCATGGCCGTAGCCTGGGACCACACGGCCGGATTTGAGGGTTGACCATAGATAGTCGGACACATCTTTGTCGGTAAATTTCGTTCCTACGTGCTCTTGCATTTGTAAGATCCATCTGAGGACTTCTTGTGCGGCCAGACTATGAGCGGTCAGTAATTGTAATCTCGAGGACATTTTGATACATACCCGTGAAGCGGTCCAGCGAGGCCTTGCAGACCAGCACTGTAACTTAAGAAGGGATCACTTAAAGCACTTCCAACCAAGTGAGTAGTATGCGCTGAAACATTTCCACCTTCATGATCACCATGAAGAGCCAAGTATAATCTCAGCAAATCTTGGAAGTTCTCATTTTCTTTTCCTCCCTTACCGAGCATGGCTGCGAAATTATATGACCAATCTTGTTCCAGATCGACCTCAGCAGGGAGAGCTCCACCACCTCTATATGAGTTTTGATATATCTTGGCAGCAATCACAGGGAGTTTTGCTAAAAGGGAGATACTGTCATCGAAAGTTGGCTCCCAGTAATCTGCTTTGTTTATTCCCTTCTCGTATGCCTTGGCGAATTTGGAAGTATGTGAGAGTGCTGAAACAGCGATCGCGAACTGAGTCATTGGATGTAGATCTTTTGGAAAGTTATTGAGCATCTTGTTCACAAAATCTGGGAGCGCTGATTGCTCCGCCAGTTCTCTAGAGAATTTTCTGACTTGTGAGGTAGAAGGGACCTGTCCGGTCAAAAGTAGCCAGAACATGGCTTCTGGGAGCATTTCTGTACCACTTGTTCCTTTCGGCAACTCCTTTTGACAGTCCTTGATGGTTCTGCCATGAAATCTAATACCCTCATTGGCATCTAAAACGGAACCTTCCCATACCATAGCTTTCAACCCCCTGCCATAGTATTAGTATCTTCGTGATGCGCTATGCGGTTATAGATGTGTCCGTACCTCATTCCACCAATTGTATTCTCGATTTTAACCTCTCCAATAACTTTATCGCCCTTCGCCTTGACTTTCTTCAAAAGCTCGCGTTTCGCAGGAATGGATTCCTTGAAGGTAGTTTTGAGATCTGGTTCGGATGATGTAGCATAGTTACGATGGGCTGGGACAGCCAAAGTACGAACCCCGATTGGCTACAAAGATATCAGTATTGGGCATAACATATCATTGTAGAAAGGACTTCATACTCGCAAAGATCTGAATGCTTTTGAGGCCGTTCTGGTGTTCATCGCCATAATGTCGGATGTACGCCGGTAACTTTGAGTTCGGGAGCTCGGATGGGGTAAATCGTGGGGCAGATCCGCGGGGTAAAGTCAAATCGATTGAGATGTTGAAGCTTATTTGCGAGTAGATCACACTCAGCAAATAGAGGAAGATATAAACAGTCGATGTGTAACTGTAACTTTTCAATCAAATAGAATGGATGTAAACCTTCAAAATTTCTATCGAGAGGGATGATGTTCACAAAGCAATACAACATCAAGAAATATCCACAATCTTATGCCGAGGATAAACGCAGGCTTGTAGAAGAACCTTTGATTGACGAATCATATCACGATAGATTTAATTAGCGAAAGTGTAGGGGTGCCTTAATCAAGCCGCTTGAACGTTCCACCGGCACCGGCACCAGCCCAAGGTGTTTCCAAATTATGGCCGAGGGTGAATTTATAACAATTCATTTCAACCACACAACCGAACGGAACCGAGTATGTGGTTGTGTATACCGGTGATACCGTTACTTCCCCCCCGATGACGGCATGGCATAAAGTCTTTTCGATTTATCAGCAACATCGTAGGTAGGAGTAGATTTAAATTATTTCCTGTTATGATTCTTCACCTCAAATATATCGTCTCAAAATGTTTCGCAGAATCGCCTCTGTAGCGCCCCGCAGAGCTTTGTCTGCCAGAGGTTCAATCATTACCATTCGACATTTATCTACCACAAGTTGTAGGATGTCTGCATTGAGAGCTCTCAATGACCCAATATCGAGACCTTTAGCATCTGATTCATTTCAGCTTGTACCAGAGTCGCAGAAGGCCGGGGCCGCCGAAGATGAATTATACGAACAACAAATCAAGGAGGTGGAAACATGGTGGAATAGTCCAAGATATGTAGGAATCAAGAGACCATATTCCGCGGCAGATGTTGTATCAAAACGAGGAAGCCAACAACAATCATACCCAAGTTCAGTTATGGCCAGGAAGTTATTCAATTTAATAAAGGAGAGGGAGGCGAAAGGGAAGCCAATACATACAAGTAAATATCAACCACAGAGTTCGGACTTGCAGCAAATTATGCTAATAAATCCGTAGTGGGTGCTATTGATCCTGTACAAATGACTCAACAAGCTGCTAATCAGGAAGTCTTGTACATATCTGGCTGGGCTTGTTCCTCTGTACTCACAAGCACAAATGAAGTATCCCCGGATTTTGGCGATTATCCTTACAACACAGTACCAAATCAAGTCCAGAGACTAGCAAAGGCGCAATCAATGCATGATCGAAAACAATGGGATGCGAGGAGGAAATTGAGCAAGGAGGACAGAGCAAAGACACCGTATACCGACTATTTAAGGCCCATTATCGCAGATGGAGACACGGGACACGGAGGACTTTCTGCTGTATTGAAGCTTGCCAAACTATTTGCAGAGAACGGGGCTGCAGCTGTGCACTTTGAGGATCAAATGCATGGTGGGAAAAAATGCGGACATCTTGCTGGCAAGGTTCTTGTGCCCGTGGGTGAGCACATCAATCGTTTGGTGGCTGCTAGATTTCAATGGGATGTTATGGGATCGGAAAATTTAGTCATCGCTCGAACAGACTCTGAGAGCGGTAAACTTCTCAGCAGTGCCATTGATGTCCGAGATCATGAATTTATTAAAGGCGTCGCAGAAGACGGTATCGAACCTTTAGCAGAGACCTTACAAGCAATGGAACTGTCTGGAGCTACAGGTGCCGAAATTGATATATTTGAAGCAGAGTGGGTCAAGAAGACGGAACTCATGACATGTGATGAAGCTGTTGTGAAGCAATTCAAGGACCAAGGTATATCTGAATCGAGCACAAATGAATACCTTGAAGCCACAAGGAAAGACCGGGACATGTCCATCACGAGACGAAAGCAGCTAGCTTCGAAATACAGTAATAAACCAATCATATTCAATATTGACATACCTCGAACACGAGAAGGCTTTTACCATCACAAGGCTGGAATGGAAGCTGCCACCAAACGAGCTATTCAATATGCACCATACGCTGACCTTCTATGGGTTGAGACGGGGGATCCAAACGTTAAGAATGCAGCACAATTTTCGGGCGAAATTCGAACCAAATACCCAGGTAAAGGACTTGTCTACAATCTCTCTCCTTCATTTAATTGGATGGGTCATGGTTTCACTGACGAAACCTTGAAATCCTTCATTTGGGATATTGCAAAACATGGATTCGTTCTACAATTGATTTCACTTGCTGGGCTTCATTCTACTGCAACGGTCACCAATGAACTATCAAAGGCATTTAAAGATGATGGTATGCTAGCATACGTCAACCTGATCCAGAGAAGGGAAAAGGAGCTAGGAGTGGATGTATTGACGCATCAGAAGTGGAGCGGTGCATCGTACATCGATGGTATACTAGGCGCTATTCAAAGTGGTAGTAGCAGTAGTAAGAGTATGGGCGATGGCAATACCGAAGGACAATTTGGAGTGTAGTACATATGAGAATACCCAAAAACTTTTGTCCACATGACTAAGCAGTTATAATTTCCTGTGCCGATGTTGTTTTGAAGCATGAATGTGGATTTAATGTATCCCATTGTGATGATTGGCTCATCCATCCAAGTGGATGTGAGGTTCAGTCGAAATCGAAATTTTTGACTAGGTTCATCACATTAGGGCTTCAATAATGCAAAAATAACCTATTCCGTTAATTATTTAAGGAATTATCCATAATAGTGCACTAAATGGTGCACTAAATCAAACCCCAAAGACGGCCTAGCATACCTTTTACCCCATTCTACTATTCTCGACTGGACGTCTTCATCCCCCCTGCAGATGTCGATCTCTGCAATTACTGGCCTGCTCTTGCAGCATATTACATCCGTATGTGCAAAACAAGATTGGTAGTAAGAGTAACGGCCTTATTTTACTGATTATTTGACGGCTCGCTACGCTATTTTTTCCAGTGTAATGTACACTCGAGAAATGGAAATATATCGCTGCCGTCTTTTATGACTTTGCGGACTGTGGGTTCGATGTGGCGGATCAATTGGATGGCGGTACAATGATGGTTGTTTATTTGCCCAATGCAGATCTGCTGCAAGCCCGCGCCGTAAAGAGCAATTTGTTTCCGTGGAATGTTAGTAAAAGATCCTGAGCCGCGTCGTCTGACAAAAGTAATTGCCACGGGGGTTGATACGTAACTAGTCTCATAATACTCAAGTTTTCTCTAAGTTCTTCATCTCATACGTTTGAATTGGCTGTATAGTCATATCTACTGTAGCACTATTCGAACTTCTCGCAGTCGCCAAGAAGAGAGGATAGAGGGAGTAAAGGGTACCTCGTTTTCAAACTGATTGACACTAACCGTACTACCACATTAGCAGAATGTAGAAGATAGTCCATTTTCATGTTCTGTGTGCCGGAGTACGCGCTATTCTATCACTATCAATGACAAGGGTGTGTAATGACTTTCGATAAAGCAGCCTGTATTCTCGATCAAGATATTATTTCCGAAAGTGGTTTTTGGCATACTAATGAAATACCAAGTCATTATGTGTGTTAGTAAGCCCCGAATTTGACAAGTTAAAATTGTTGAACATTGGAAGCAATGTCAGAAAATCCAAGGATCTCCTAGGTCTATACCCCGCCTTGATCTTTATTTGTACGGAGTCATATTCAACAAAGAGAGCGGGTGTTTTTTGAGGTTAGGGAAAGAGGGCGCCTGAAGTGGATATTTTATGTTTTTTTACACCGTCTAGTATGACGATATCAAGATCAAAATTTAGTTATGAACGTCTACATAATTCTCATTATGATCTTTAAATTTTGGAGTTGCTAAACCAACAAACCACCAACTTTCACCCCTCGTTATGAGGTCTTAATTACCCTCAATGAAATATATATTAGTTACCAAACACCGTTCCAATAAGTTACTGAGCGAGTTTATCGTTATTTATGTTGAAGTCCTCACCGGAGACTTAGTCTTTTCTTCTGAAGAGCTGGCTTCAAACAGAAGAGCTTCGGCTGCTAACATGTGTCTATATACCGCATTACTGACACTTATTGGCACGAATAGCGTAGTATTATCACTTAGCTGGAAAATCCACATACTCTAACTTGCAAGCCAAAGACCAAGAAGTGTCAGATTCTCATCACATTCACCATAGATAACCGGCATACGCATACAGACTGTGAATGAGAACATGCATCCACCAGGCATTCTTCCGCAAGAGAATGATTCGCAGCCCTAACCATAGTGTCTGCACCGCTTTACTTTCCGGATATAGATCCACCTTTGTGGCTGATCCGCTACGAACCAGATGCCTTTCCTCCTCATTGAAATTTCTCCGTCGACATTGTATTCATAAACCGTAAGCGAAGAGGTAAAAACAAAAGCCACGACAGATAACGCCGCAGTAGTACATACAAGAAGATTTGCGGTACCTTCCACATTGACCTTTCGAAAAGGTACATGGCTGGGTGGATCGGCTGGTGGGCGCATGAATCTAGAGAAGCAACGTGAAAGATACCTCTAGGTTTAGTTTTTTCGCGGAGTGTTCTGACATCATCGAACAAGGTCATATCACTTGCATAATAGGAGACTTCCTGGTATCGATTTCCTCTGGAGTTTCGGCTGAAGACTGAGATAGCGTCCGATGTTGGATCATCCGAGAGAGCTTCCTTTTCACGAGATGGTGTCCCGCAAAGTCACAGCATTTAATAACTAAGACGGTTCCTAATGGTTGATCTTGCATGACTGTACTAACCATGGCCAGTGATAGCTGATTCATCGAGTGAGAATGATCGAATTGAAAAGATAACTAGATCTGAGAACGAAAATTTTGGTTTTTGGAAGGGAAAGGGAAATTGTAATGTGCTGGATCAGTAAACGTTTTAGGGGCTTATATACCGTGCCGCATGCTTCCTAAATCATATCAAAAGACTTTAAGCACGGCCAATTGTGTTTGTACTACTAAATGTGTACTTTTAAAGCTACAGTACTATCTGTTATAATTTCACGAAGTCCAGCCAACCAATCCTGCCATACATGGTGGTCTGATGGATGCATAGCCTTGTTATCAAATGGAACATGGAAGTTCATCTAGGTGTTTGCTGAAACTCCTGTGGATAATAGGAATGAGATCCAAGTCCTTTTACAAGATTGGGACTTCTGATGTCACAGAGAAATAAGACAAAAATTGCAGAAAATGTAGAATTTTAATGAATACTTGTTTTTCATTATGTCGTTAGAATGAGATTGCGCGAATAGAAAATAGACATATAAACTCATGGAATATGAAATATAAATACCGTCCCAAATTAGCATTGCTCGATCTATCTACTGAAAATCTTCTTCCATATAAGTTTCTGTCCCGGACCAGGATTCTAACCTCAGATGATACAACACCTCTGTGTTTTGTTCAAATCGCCGAAATGTCTCCTCCGCAAGCAGGATACTGGAATTATTCAGAAGAATGGCAAGAACTACTTTCGCAGCAAGAAGGATGTATCAATCGGATCCAGTAACTTGACTTTCACTTTGAAAGGAACCGCTCTCTTCCGTGGCCTCAACAGAAGTTTGTGCAACCGAGGTAATTTATCGAGATTCTCGTACAGTGTTGCCTCGGATCTCCAATTTCTCTATGCAGAATCTCGGACACGGGCGCGCGAACACAAGCTCTTAGGATGGCATATGTTGATATCTGAACCATGCTTCTTAGCAGACCAGACGAACGGGAGGAAAGGCCGACTCACGATTAGATATAGGTAGAATGCTTCAATCCATAAGGTAATGATAACCTCAAAAAGCTTCAATGATATCGATAAGTCGTCCTTGCGTAAGCCTGCAGACGCAAACATTGTCGGAATGAATCTCGACTATGGGTCAAGTTGGGGCGTATCCATTCTATTCCTATGAGACGAATGCAAAGCCTCAGCAGCATTAGTCCATCTCCATTCATCGATAGTGTTAGACAGATGCTGGATTAAGATCTTTTCCGCGCATTTCTCGTAGTAATGGAGTATATAGCTCTAGAAATATGTTGTCAACATCGTATAAGCAAACGAGTAACTTGACATATATCCAGTCATTGTAGCGGAAGATATTGCTGCAAAAACTCAAATATATCTACATCCCTTGCGTATTGTCACAAGGCCGCGGCAAATTTTGACTCCATTGCTAAGAGCAGAAATCAGTGGTTACTTCGGCTCAAGAAAAGGTAATTGGTTACTCACATGTTTCCCAAAAAAAACCACTGAACCAGTCACCGCTAAGACCGATGAATCGAGAGCTGGGCGTATGTTTAATGACGTCCAGGTGAATGAGCCATTAAATATTTATACGGGACACGAAATGGTGAAAATAGCCTATGATCATACCATTGTAGCAAAGAAATCTTCCGCTTAGAGATCTCCCCTTTCCTAACTGAATTCACAAAACGAACTGGACATGTTCTTGAACCTTATGTCGCAAATCCTCCAAGTATTGAAGATTATACACAAGGTTGGAAGAAGACATCGTCTAAAATAGTGAATGATGCTGACCTGTGTATGTGCGGCCGCTGAAACCATGACTACCCGCACCAGGGCATGGACGGACGTCAGCTGTAGTTCCCTAAAAGAGAAATAATACCGTTTCGTTTCTATTTCCCAAGACAAGGTCCCACTTTGCGGCTGACGTGTGTGCTATTAAAACAAAATTTGGTGGCCTAGCACGGATATGATTGATAAGAAAACCAACAGCCTCCAGCACAAGCCTGATTCGACAACCAAAATCTCCAATCATTGCGAACCATTGAACAATGCGGATGTGCTCTAGAAACTAGAGCAATTGAATTCAAAACTTAGCATAATACATCTGCCATAGTCACGTGAATAGACTTGAAACGTATATATTAGAAGTCAGAGTCCATTACTCATATGCATCTAGGGCTGGAGTAAGATCTGAAATTTCATGGCAAAAGTTGGTACCAACTCAAAACGCCATAGGTCATGTTTCGCTCCAATGCCTCCGTGATCTCATGAGAGTACGACTGCTTTGAGATAACTCGACTCATTCCCTTCATGTGAATTCCCAACCAGTAAATTTGTAAGGATTGAGCCAACCTGTTCTCTTTAGACCATTTTACTAACATTGATGACTTTCATAGTGCTCCTGGCCGCTTTTGAATAGACGTGAAATCTCAAATTTTCACATCAAACGGCCTGCAGCATTAAGCCTTCGTCGTTTTCAAAAATGACGAATCATGCGGATGGTCGATTGTTCTTCCAAGTAATCAGGACTCAGTGTTTAATTGTCTGACAGTCAAAAAGAACTTTTCCGCGTTGGCTGGTTTCAACCATTTCCAACAGAGCAGCTCCAATTAGAATAAAAATCATCATATGCTTGGTAGTCAATATTTTAAGTCAAAAGGTCCCCTCTGATATATGATGTCGGGTATTTCTCGGAGCAGTTTGCTCTGAGGATGCTAGATGTATTTCTATGCACCGACACTTCGCTAGGGCCTGTAATGGGTTAGGTCTGCCGCCGGGAAATGCAAGGGGCCATTGCCCAAATCCAGTTAGACTGTAATTGTAATGCACTTGTCAATACCGGCTTACGAAGGATTTCACCTCCACCGCTACCATCGTCTTTTGAAGCAATCGAATACCGGTTGAAGTCCTGACATGATCTCAACTTCACATGAATGTAGGGTAACTCAGTTGCTGAGGATTTAAGCACAATAGCGTTACGCAGTAGTGGTGGATGTGATAAAAACTTTGGAAATCCAAGCTTTTGAAGAATCTCAACAAAATGAAACCCAATATCCAGGCTGAAAGCGGGAAGTATGCATTTATAACATCGACACCTCTCCATTCGGCAAAAGAGGATAGGGAGACGAGAACCCTAGTGCGGAAACATGTGATGCGTCCATTCATGAAGCAGAATCGACCGAAAAAGGCAAACGGTCTGAAGAAAATTGTGCCAAGAGTTGCTGTGGGTGCATCACAGAGACAACCACTAATCCCGACCACGAATGAAGATGGGGCAGAACGAGATTATCGGTATGGGGCAACTCTCATGGCACCACTTGGGAATGGGCGTGTAAATCCCTTTCAAGCATGGCCAATCAAAATGAATATGCAAGAGCATGAGTTGGTGCATTATAGTGAGTTTGCTCCGTTCAATTGTTATGCTTATTAACAATTATCCAGTTTGGGATTCATCACAAGGAGTCCAGCCATTCAGAGACGTCTGGTTTCCTCTAGCGATTAGTGATCCCGCAGCAATGAATGTAGTGCTGGCCAATGCCTCGCTTCATATTAATTATCTAAGAGGAAATAAGAAGGAAAGTCGTGATGCGATGATGTATCATCTGTCGGCAGTGAGATCCGTGAATCGAAGATTGCCGAACTTTGCGGTGGAACAATCGGAAGGGATACTGGGAGCTATACTTGGTGTGCGTTTTTCATCATCCTCAATTTCTCTATCCAATGGTTCTGACTAAAAATAGTTCATGTGCCATGATGTACGTGATTGTTGTATCTTATTTTGAATGAAATTTGCTAAACTCTTAGCAAATTTTATTTAACCCAAAGACCTGGAAGATCCACCGTGCCGGCTTTTGTAAAATTTTAGCTTTGCGGGGCGGACTGTCGACCATTGAGCATATACAATCACTACGACTCTCTTTATTCTGGATCGAAATCAATATGGCTAGTGACTTGGACGTTGCACCTCTTTTCCCACCACCACTTCAATATTTAACCAATCCATATCTTCCGAAATACCAGGCCGCAGGTGAAGTTCATTTCTCTAGCGTATGCGCATACTCCAATATATCATTATTTTTGTCGGCAAATATGCTCGATGTCATGAGACAGTTGAGTATTCTCGCAGTGACGATGATTCGTGAGAAGGGAAAGAAGAATCCGTACAGCAAAAAGCGACTTCTCCGGGGAGACCAAGGCTTCGCTGGCCTCTGCATCTACCCAATTTTATCTAAACTCCTGACCATTCAAAACCAGATACATAATAAGACTGAAGAGTTGTGTAGGATTGGCGGGCTTCTCTTCATAGCACAGGCGAGGAAGTGGTGCGGGGTGACTCATTTATTAACCAAAGTTTTGATGGCCAAGTTGCGTCGCTTGTTGAAGATTGAGTGCAATGTATGGGATGCTAGGGTGAAGAAGCTGAGATTATGGACACTTGTTATGGCTGGGTGCACGGCAGCTACCGATGATGAGAGAGCTTGGGTCATTGAGGCTTTAAAGCGGGACGTTTCTCACTGGACTGAGTTGGAGAATGTAAAGAATATGTGGTGGGTAGATGAGCTATCTCAGGCGGGATTGTTAAATATCGAGGAAGCGATCCATTCATTTCAAGAGAAAGATTCATAAGATAAACGAAGGAGTGGTCCCTAAGTGCTAGGCAGCAGGAGAAGATATTCCTAATTAGTTCTAGTAGAGCTCTCACTCAAGCCAGAGCACTGGGCGGAGCTCTGCACTTTCGTAGATTCTTTCCTCTTTAGAGTAGGTAATCACAACACAAGACTGAATACCCTCACAACAAAGCGCCAAAATCTCATTTCTGGCAAAGAATTTACCAGGACATAAATTAACATCACTACCAAGCCCGCCGAACACTCCCAGTTTCCCTTTCGTTTTCATAATCTATGAGCACCAAATTCATTGACGGAGGATCCCCATGCTTGTGGAGAGAAACTGTAGGAAGGTTGACATGAAAATAAATGACGATCTTTTCAGTAGACGATTCTTTTTGAAGATGCTATCTTTGAGAGCTTTGCGAGTGCCAGTTCCGCAGCCCTTTACGAGGAGGACGCTACTACCACGTTCCGATTCCTCAAATAGCGTACAGTGTACATGAGGTCGGCGTTTCCGTTTTGCACCGCACCAATAGGGCAATTATATTGTGATTTTCCAGTACAGAGATGAATGACCTGGCTAAATTCTTCAAGGAATGTCTTATTTACATGCTATTTTAATTCCAGTCAGTTCGTGGCTCCTCGCCTTTTTGAGCGAGGCTTTTTATCTACCATTAGCTCTGGCAGAGTTGGTCGCGTTATGCTCTCTGGCGCATTGTTCATAAATTCGGACACTAGAACATTCTCACTATTTTCCGAATAATCCCTGGTTGACGTGACTTTTTCCACAGATCCCATTCATCCTTATAGGTAAGTCTATTTACGCAATAGAATCCCGGCTTCTTGCAAAGCTCGGTATCAATACCTGCACTGCAAAGTGGGCTAAATTCCTTGTACTTTGTGAATTTGATCTCTGTGGGGGTATAAATGCACTGCGTATTGCTTTACAGGCAGTCTTAAAGAGTGAGTTCTCTAAACTTCAGCTGGATACGTAAGGCCGACGATAAATAGCGAAGGCAACGTATATCTAGCGGATGGTAGATGATAATCAGTCAAATCTGAGTTATATTTTGATCTGTATGTAGGCGTAGCAACATTTTTCTCTCAGCTCGGAGATTTAGTTACAACGGCCATTAGAGGTTGTCGACAAAGCTATTGTGGCATAGGCCAATCGCGGAAATAGCTTCCTGGGAAACGAGCTCTCCCAAAAGGCTCCGCTCGACACTGTTTTGTACTTCCACGAGATCTCTTTGAAGGATACTCAGTTGAATTTAGCTGCTGAACTATGCAAATTGAGGGCCAGTGAAGTTGACTGAATACTCCAGAACTTCATACCATCAATCGCAATTCACATGTCGAAAATTCCAAAGACGCAACAAGATAAATTCACACTTGATAAGTGGCAGCCGATATGCAAATCTGCAATTGTTTCCTTTCCAACTGAATTTTATTTGCACGGTGGAATGGTAAACACAATCACATACCACACTCCGACACTTACTCCCTCTCTCGCGAAAGCGGTCGTGAACTACGTAGACTGCTTGCTTGCCGAAAACCAATCAACAAAGACAAGAAATTTCAAATACAGATTAAACACTCTTTCCGGGACGGATAGCTCGAATGATCATCTTACCTTGGATCACTCTCACCTCAATATCCAGTGCCGACTTGTCCGATTCGAGGAAAAGATATGTATACATGCACCTGCCTGTTGATTTGACTGAATATTCTTCCTTCTCTTCAATTGAGAAAGTTGTAAAATCGTTGTCGGTGCAAACTTGTAATATAGATAGACCAGGATGACAAACTTCCGCCACCAAATATTCCATAGATTTTGTCGTCACGGCATAAATGACAACAGCGATGGTATAGCATATCGGCCAAGCAATCGACTGCTATACAGATATAAACATTAATATTTCCATAAATAGCCAAAAGAGCAAAAGACTGCCATATAATGATTATGATTCTCAACCACCTTGACCACGTTCGCTGAAGGACAACTTATCCTATCCTACAAATAACAATATCACCAGCACATCAACAACCTTTATATTCATCCAATCAAACCTCTCATTCATCACAAAAGATAAAACTCCAAAACATCACAGCGAAAAGTTACGCCCACACAAAATCACGTTTCTCACCTTAGGACGAAATCAGATCACGTGATATCACATGCACGTCACTTGATTAGTGACGCATTGCATTGCATTTCATCATCATCACATTAGCGCGGGGTAAGCCCATCTATCATCCCCATCTCATCTCTAAACACAAAACACAAATCTAAATTTAAATTTAAACTTTCCCCTCCTTGCGCCTCGTCACTCCTAAAAAAAAAAAGAAAAAGTAAAGCTAAGAGCGGCGTAAAACAATCCAAGCAATCCAAGCAACCAATTAACTAAATTAACCAAATCTTAATAGCTGCAGCTGTAATCTGTAGCTCGAGTATAAAACACAAAACCAAAATTACCAAAAGGTTAATGAGCAAATTGCGGGGTGCAGGACCCCACTATCTATCTATCTATCTATCTATTCATTCATTCGTCTACTCCATATATACTAGGTACTCTCGAGTAGTAATACCAGTAATCTCCAACAAATTTGTTCATGGTATTAATGATATCGAGTAACTCTACCATGATCTATCTAACCTTATGTCGAAACTTTATGTTATGTTAAGACGGGGACTTAAGGTTATGCTCAGGGTACTGGATTTTATGCGACTGACTGACCGACTGACTGGGTGTGGTGATTTTACTTGATTCACTACTTGGATTGGATTCGTTACTGGCTCCCTGATACCTTTATCTAGGTAGCTAATGGATTGTAGAGTGGGATGTGAGATTGAGAGGGAGATGTGAGCAGATAAGCGTGATTGATGGGTGTATGTACTTAGTGTAGGGGAATAATAGATGGGATGTAGCTGATTATATCATAGATGGATATTGTGCGTATTAACGTTTTGACTGATGGGTGTTTGTTTAGTATATATTGTATCGGGTTTATTTGGATGTAATCTTATTTACACATCTATACTTTCGAGTCCTTACTTATATATCTATCTAGTTACAGGTATAGCTACAAATATATACAGACATATCTACAAATATCCATCTCAATACCTGAGAGAAGACACCCGTGTAGTATTCCTAGAAGAACCAATCCCATTAACCAAGCCCAAACTAGCTTGCCACAATTTATCCTCATTCAATAACCACGCTTGAGTTTTATTTCCCTCGTTACCCAAGATGAAGTTAGAAGAACCACCTGCAACGGCAATTTTTCCCAAGAGAATTCCCCCCTCATTCCAAACATTTATTCCGTCTCCACATCCCCCATACACATTTCCTGCTGCATCGGTTTTGATACCATCTGGAATACCTTTTTGAGGGACGGCAAAGATTCTTTTATTGGCGAGAGATGGTTGACCACCTCGAGTAATGACATCATATGCGTAGATGGCTCTTGGAGCGGTTAGTGCGGTGGCATTACCAGTTCCGTCGGTAATGTATGCTGTTTTTTCATCTGGGCTGAAGGTGATTCCATTTGGTTCTTGGATTCCATCGGCGACGACGCGGATATCATTTGTTTCTGGCATGTAGCGGTAGACTTGGTTAGGAAGTTGAGGTTGTGGTCGAATTCCTTGCCATGATCCGTATGATGGATCCGTAAACCATAATGCTCCGTCACTCGTGACGTGAACATCATTGGGTGAGTTGAATTCTACTCCGTAGTAGTTGTTGATGAGAGTTTTGGTTCCATATGGAGCTGTGGCATTCATATAGACTAGGCCTCCGGCTGCTGTGAGAGAACCTTGATCGCAAATGATGAGGCCATCTTTGTATTTTATTCCTCCATTTGCGAGAGAAATGGTTCCTTGTGGTTCAACAATAGTAGCCGTCCATGAATCTCCAGATTTATCCAGACGGGTGATCGAGATAGTTTTGTTGTTTGTTGATGGAGAGTTGGTCGATGCGGCATATTGGTTACTCGTGACGAAAAGAGTTGACTCGGAGAAGAAAATACCAGCTTCGTGGAATTGAGGGAATGAAGAATTCAAAACATTGGTAATGGTCGGTGACTTTCCGAGTATTGAAGTGAAAGATTCATTGTAGATTTGAAACGGTGCAAGGTTGCTGACATTGTACAAGTTCAAAGTTGAAATTGTGTCGGCGGTGTAGGCCTATAAGACATTAGTTGAAGAGCAATGCTAACAGTTTTCTCTACTAACATATACACTTTCTTGTGCCAAAGTACCATTGGCAATGGCCATAGTTGGAATGATGTTTCTTGAATACATTATTTCTTAACTTATCGTCTCCAAGGAATAAACACAGAAAGATCTCGCCAGGTACCAAAAAGGAGAGCATAGCTAAATACTTATACTAAGGTAAAATGAGTATTGGCCCGTCGGATTCGCCGATCTTGTGGATAACATCACTTGGCACAGTGATGAAATGTAAAGCATAACATATACAACGTGGTGCGGACGGAATCTTGACTGCCAATTCCACTGTATTTTAGGTCCAGAGCTGTATCGAAATACGTACCTGCCAAGACTGATAAAGGGGGGATTATGAATACTTCCCAGTAACCAGAAGCGGCGGAGCAAAAGGCTTTTCTTCTCTCATAGTGTGAAACCAAGCCGAGGAAATCTGTTAAGATGCCAAGTTCTAAATCGTCCTCCAGTCTCTAGAGCATTTCTTACCTTCACTGTCGAACTGATTCCTGGACCATGAAGTTTCCTACACCGTATGCTCGGCTGAAATACTTAGTACCTACCGATATACGACCGGTGAGTCAAAGTTTAAATCCCTTGCCGCTCTAGATAAGGTTAACCTCAAGTGTCCAGCTGATGAAAAGGCAGAAAATTGAAGTGTTTGAAGGTTTCGTGGAATTTTCACATCTCAAGTTGTTGAGATCTTCAGGTTATGTATGTAGGAGTAGGTAAGATCTTAAGTACCGGTACTCGGCAGTAGCATTATTTCATTATCTACCACCGATGCCCTCCCTATCTCCGACACCCTATGAATGGACTGTAATTGGAATGCACGTGTTTTGGCTCTGATCGATTTGATTGGGTTTTAAAATCCGACAGTTTTACCGAAGAGATACCAAGAAATCATTGGTTTCTTGCGCTCGAACTCTCAAAAACTTGTCTACTTGTGGCCTTACCAAGTTATTTCTTCACTTTTTGCGATTACGGCAGTGTTCGATATATGACTAATAGCAGTACGAAGTAGAAAAGAACTACGGGAGCCGAGATCTTGTATTTCAGTGTCGCATTACATAATCATGAATCTAGACAGAACATTCAAAAAATGCGATGGTAACAAATACATAAATCCATCCCAACTTTAAACTCCATACCGAATACGACCATTCATCACTTCATCGCGTCTTTCATGTGAAATCGTATTAAAAAAAAGTCTGTGCTGTGCTGTCCTGTGCAGTTCTGTGCTTTCCAAGGTTGCTATTCATTTGTCCCCCGCCAGATTGACACAAATTGATCCAGTCACCAACCAAAACATACATATTGCCTAAAATTGGTTAGCCTCTTATCTACCCCGCTAAGGTCAACCGTTCTTTCGATGTACCGATAAACCTTCAACTCACTCTTCCTTACCCATCAACGACATACATATCAACAATACAGCTTGAAGCTTATAGACAAACCGATTAAAATATTACTTTGATATTGATATATCCATTACCTCAAATCTTGTTGTCCTACCGGTATTACCTTTGTCCACTTACCAAGGTCTTGCCCGGAATTGTTTTCAGTATTACACAGTCATCGACTAAATAGATCTCGCCCTCGATTCAATATGAATACAAGACAGCACGATACTCCCGGTAGCAGACCGACCCGGGTGCAAAAAACGCCACGTATCTATACCTGCTCCGTCTGCCAGAGACAGTTTAAGAGAAGTGAGCATTGTTCAAGGCATGAACGTGGTCGTGAGTACAATCAATTCTGTGCGAGTCATGCTAGTTCCTTTGTTGATTCAAGCTTCAACTTCTAGATACACAAGAGAAACCATTCCCTTGCAGATTATGCGGTCGTAGATACGCGCGAAAGTATGTTCTAATGATGCGCGAATATCACATTCGCTATAGAGGATCATGTTGATTAATTTCTTATCTAGGGATGTCGTCATACGACATGAAAAGTCTTTTCACCGTCTCGAAAACCCGAGGCGTCAACAACCTCCTCCTCCCCTTCAACCATCATCACCAGATCTTGATGCCGACTCTGAGCCCTTCACAGATTCAATCATAGTCAATACGCATAATCATCTTACAGAACCTCAGCTCCCGATGCCAATGAAACTTGAGCAGCATGAAACACCAGAAATGCAATCTACATTAGACCCCTTACTGCGAGAACATGATGCGCAGTTGGCTGGGCATTCAAGTTCCTCTGGGCCTCATATGAATGGACATGGCGGGACAAATCATGGATTTCAACAGTATCAAAATGGTTTCATAGACCCAGCTTTGGACATTTCTGATCTCTTCGGACCTTCACCAAATCTAATAGCTCGAACTTGACAGTAATTGATTTACTGGAGCAAATACAATAAATTTCATAGTTTCGCAAAACGCATTACGAAATTCGACGATATTACGATAAATACAATTCTGGGGACTGGGATATCATGATCCGGTGTTGTGGTATACGCAAAGAGCAAGACTTGAAATTTTTTAAGTAACTTTCTCTTGTGCGATTTTGCAGGACAATGTTGTCGATTCGAGATGTTACTCCACTGTCATAGAGGTCTCGCTCAAAGATGTGATTTCCCATCTCTTTTTTCTTTGGGTGATTTTGCATCCACAGCTTTCAGATAACCAGTGAGGATTTGCACTGGTAGGGGGTTTTCACTATTTGATTCCTTTGAAGATACCTCATTCATGCACTTCAAGAGCATCAGACTTATTTCTACCCATTAGCTCAATTCAGAAGCTGCAAGATTTTGATGAATGCAATCCGCACTGTGCCTGTGAGGCTTTTAATTTTCTCTATAATGGTGAAGAGCAATAGATTGGCAACTAATTTCTCCTTCATTCTTCTTTGTTCGCTGGAATGATTGGAGCTGCATCACATAGTGTCTCCTGGATTATTCAAGCGCTTTGCATTTGATATTCTTTTCACTACTACTAAGTTTGAGATGTGATCCAAATATTTTCTTTCCAAAAACAGGTCGGGTACAAAGTGGGAACAATATGTCTTCGAGGCCTTTTAAGCATCGAGTTCCTTGGATATGCAAATATCTATCAAAATTCACCACCAGTTATCAACACATATCCATCGCAACTACGACTATCAATTCGATAAGAGTTTCAGTTGATAGCATACTTCATCACTTTCAAGATGCCACCACAGTTAACACGAGTGAGTGTCGATTCTCTTCCAGCGGATCAACGCACATGCCCCATTTGTCAAGAAACCCTTGGTGGACGTGAAGGCGGAGAACCAGTCAAAACAGAATGCAATCACTATTTCGATCGTAACTGTATTCAACAGTGGCTTGATGGAGATAAGTCAACCTGTCCCGTCTGTCGCAAAGAAATTCGTAATACAGGAGGTGGCTTGTCTGATCGTCTCAGAAACATCAACAGGAGTGTCCATCGTGCTAGAGAAAGAGCTATCGAAGAAAGGGAACAGATGGCACAGGCTCAAGCAGATTATGGCGGTGCTAATGATTATCCTAGTTCTGATGCTAACGGTGGTGATTCGGATGATGAGCCTCATTTGTGGATGGAGTATGAACCAATGTCCCCATCTTCGCCTGGAAACTTCAATACTCCAAGGCCGGCGCCAAGAAACGACCCACCACCACCACCGAGAAGAAGCTATTCAACCCCACCCCGCCGAAACTATTCCCCGCCAAGGCAACGTTACCAGGAATCTCGACCTTCCATCTCAGACTCTAACATGGAACGCGTAGTCAACAACTACTCCTCCACACTCAACTACATCGAGCGCCTCGACCACAACATCATATCGCAAGCTCAGCGATCCTACCACGCCAACGAACGACACCACGCTGCCGAACGCCAAATCCAAGCCGCTTTCACACAACTCCGAGCAGCAGCTGAATCCAGAGATTTCTATGCTATAGAACATGCGCTTGTGATGCAAGATTCCGTAACGCCTTTATTGAATGAAGCGTATGCAGTGCTTCAGAGGGAAGGTTTACCGCTTGTGGAAATGATTGAGCAGAGGGAGCGGGCGGATGAGAGGTTAACGCGTGCGAGGGAGGATTTTGCGGCGGTGAGAGATCGGTTTATGATGAGGGTTAGGGATGCGGTGGATGTAGGTCGGAGGGGAGGCGGTGGGGCAAGAGAAATGGGAAGAGAAAGAGCGAGACGGCCAGAAAGAAGACAGGAGTACTGGCAGAAGAATGATGATGAAGATGAATGGGAACCTTATGATCCTGCGGCTTGGCAGGGCATTGAGTAGATCTTAGGATCTTGAATATAACTGTTGGGAATGGTGTATACCGAAACATTCTGATCAACGGAATTCTGATACATAGATTAGAAAACTATAACACAAAATCTATAATTTGTATTTTTTTCGAAAACTTTTAATTTATATTGTAAAAGTGGTAGGTCGAGATATGTGCGTCCCGATAGCATACTGTGAGGAGGGAATTGGAAGAGAAAGCTGAATTAGATTATATTGTAATACATCACTTATAGGTAAAACGGGGTTCACAATGGTTTTGGGGTTGATACTATATGGGTTCAAATGTATATATATAGAAGGTTGATTATTGTAAAAAGAAAAGACAAAAGGTTCTTCTTTTATATCTAACTACAGAAGGTCATATGATTGACTAGCTAAAACCTTTATGTATTTGGCCTATAATTCCAACTTTCTCACAATATATATATATTATATCTCTCTATTTAAAATAATTTGATTGAAGATTATCAAATATAAATTTACTTTAATAATTCACATTACATTTTATATTTCTATATATCTTAAACAATTAATAATTAACTTTACAAATTTTTAAATTATTATTATATATATATAATACTATATTATATCTTAATCTATAAAAGAACAAGATTTCACCAAGAATATAAATTATCTTATAATATATTATAGAAAATTATAAATATTATATTAAATTCAAATTGATTATCTTTAATCACAGTTGAATATATATCTTTTAATATAAGAATTGAAAATCAAAGAAACTATAAATATAGTTATATAATTAACCTTATATAGAGCTGTACCTATAAGGAAATTATAATATCTTCTTTTGATATAAAAATCTTTTTATATAATATAATAATCAAGACTAAATCACAAATAAACTCATAATAATATTATATAAATAATATCATCTAAAGTAATATCAATAGAAATATTTTATCTGATAAGAATTCTAAAACTTATTTATTATATATTAACTCAAATTCATAATAGAATCTTTATAAAAAATAATTTTTTTTATAAAATAAAAATAAATATTAAATAATTTTTTTAATATTGAATCAAATTAATCAAAGTTTTAAAATATGATAAATTATTTATAAATATATTTTAATTAAAAAGTTACAAATATTCAAAAATTTTAAAATTTCTTTATATAAATAAAATAAACAAATTTTCTTAGTCTTTGTTTAATTTCTTATTGTTACAGGTTCAACCCGTTCTGATTAGTCTATATGAGTGTATATAGCTTTCTCACTTTATATAGTCTATACTCCTTCTAGTATCTTCTTTTTCTCTTTGTAGAATATCATCATATTAATTAAAAACCTATTTATCACTGTGATACTTATATGTGTATATATATAGTTTTAAAATAAAAATAATTTATTAAATTTTTATTAAATTTCAATTGATTATCTTTATATAAATATAAAATTATTTAATTATTTTTTATTTTTCATAAAGATAATAAAGATCTAAAAAAGATTAAAAATAATCAATTTTGATATAATTTCATTTAATATACAATGAATAGTTTCCAGAACACTTACCACCTCCGATTACCCCAGATTACACTACCCTTTGCCCAACCCTAGTACAAACAAAACTGCCATTACCGACTAATTATGACCCCGTCTGCCAAATATCCCGTTGAAGATGGATCCGATCATCCCTCACAAGATTAATTCTCCTAATCCGACCGAATATACGTCTCTACACTCCCAAAAGGCGAAAACTCCAATTTCATCTGCGGAAAACTTTCCTCCTTTTGATATTCTTTTAAGGAGGAAGAAGCTTCTATTTTGGAATCATTACATTCCTTTCGATGTAAAGAGTCGACTCTCTCCGACAGTGATTTGGCTGGGGAATCTTTGGTACTTTGATTTTTGGATGAGGTTTTATAATTACTCCAGAGTCTTGGGGATTTGAAGGATAAGGATGATTTTAGGGCGAGGAATTTGTGGTTGTGAGGTAGGAAGTTCCAGGTTGCGGGCATGCAGGAGACGATTACTCCGATGAACATTTCGGCTAAGCTGTTTAGAGTTAATTGATGAGTTAAAAATGATAGGGAAGTTTATGTATATGGCTTACGAGAAAATAATGACATTTTGTAGGCTCCATGTTGTGTCTTTAGTGTTGCTCTACTTATTGATGAATCGATAATAGACACTGAGGGTAGAAGCGATATAAGCACTGTAGGAGTAATTGTCAGGATTTGTTTCGGAAACTAGGCTATAATAGTGGAAGTTTGAACAGGGTGCATACAAAATACCAGTCAAGAAAACAACTCCTACTTCGAACTTGCGTCTAAGCGGCAAGTAAAGATCATATACGGCCTTCAATGGAAGAATAAGAGGATACAAATCAATAGCCAAACCAACTGCCGCAAAAGGCGACGCGTAGATTTGAGCATATTGTTGTTCCATTGTAAAAAGATGCGCTTTCCAAGTTTGTCCATGACTAGGAGAACTCCATACTGTCATTAGAGCTCCTGTTGCAAGATAGAACATGGTTGTTGTGATGACTCCGATGTATACACATATCTTTAACCATTTAAAGGGATGGAATAATTCCAGGTAGAGGGCGAATAATGTGACTTTCGTAAGAAGGAGAGTTGGGGAAAATAAAAGATTGCTGAGGAATGCAACGGCCTATTGCTAGTTGGCTAGGCCCAGTAACAAAAGACTAGTCAAACACGTACTATGATGAAATCATCGCTCGTCACATCTCCAATGGTGATATCCCACTGATGCTTGCCTACGGGACCTTTCACAACACCTAATATTGTGCCATTAGTAGGTACCCTGGGGACATTTGGTATCTGTACTGACCTATGATTGACGCAATGTAATAAGCTATTGCGAAAATCTTTTCAAGCAGCAAGTTAGACAACGAAGCTCTACCACAAGTTATAGACTCTTACTAACAATAGCAAACAAACAAGTAACTCAATCAATAATATTAGCAACATTCCCGAATCCCAAGCCAAGCAATCTAGTTCAAAAAGCATCTTACCATCACCCCAAACATAAGTCTTACTCGTAAACCGAACATACACACGAGCGGAAAAACATAAAATCATAAGAACAAGAAGCAAAGAACAAACAATGATAAGAATATAGCCTTTATCCTCCAGATGCGACAGATTAGAAGTAACACCAGGAGGCGGTTCTAGTGCCGGGACATCCTGCAAATATGCCAATGTAGAAGAGCTAGACATAGAATTCGAAATTAAAATGATATGTATACGTATTGAGAAAAAGCTAATTAATTATAAGACGGCGATTACGTTTTTTCTTAAATAAAGTCAATAGCAAACTTCATATTTAAGAAATAATTTTTACAAAAGGTGGAGAATCATTGTAACTTTTGATACACCTTAGTATGTATTCTATATTAAGTCTATAGTGACATTCGGTAACCTTATATGCATGGAATAAGCACTTGGAGATGCGATGACCAAAATTGGCGAGGATTGGGGGCGGACCGGGGGCGGAGAATCAGATTTTCAATTCAAGATTAACCTTACAATAAATAACCTTACCCCTCATTTTCAAATATGGAATTCCGTCTTTACTTTACATAATAACCTACAGAGTACGTATCTTACCACATCATCTCTTCCATCTCCTTATGCACGATTGTAGCTTTATAATTAGGATACCCCTTTCTTCCACAACTAGCTAACTATACCACTTTTGCCATATCGCATACAGGACATTTTCGCGTAATCTTATCCTCAACTCACTCAATAATACATATATACATACATACATACATATATACAAACAAGCAAACAACTACACAGCCCATTAATAAAACCGCCCACAATAAATAGATAGCCTTATCACCATGTATATAAATTTTTCAAGGTTGCAATGCAATGTAATCAATGCATTAGACCTTGATTAGCATCTGCATATAACGTTCAGCACCACACCACACCACATCACATCTTAACCTTGGCTAGTACACACACACACACACATACACGAAAACAACCAGCCGATCAATCCATCAACCAAAGAAGAAAAGGGAGGAAAGAAGAAAAAGTTCAGATGAACTACGCCGTACATATCCAAATTCTTACTTACTTGCTTGCTTGCTTGCTTGCCAATTGCTCTAATTTATCTGTCGAACCACCTAGGTAATTTAAAATAGATTTCTTGAGATCTATTTATTCTATTTATTCTATCTATTCGTCTATCTGTCTGTCTAATCGGCCTATTTTATACCCCGAGGTAACTAACCTAACCTTATGGCCACACATACAAGTAATACTAACACCATATGACATAATCTAACGTGTAATTTTGTTCTTGCCCCTGCATCACTTGATGAAAATGCCAAAGCCATAATAGAAATTGACTTGACTTCTTTGCCTAAGTAAAGTAACCTAGTAAAGTAACCTATTAAATTCAATGCATATATCAAAAACTTTCATGAGGCCATGGAAAACATAAGATCTCATTACTAAAACACATTTATGTATCTAACGAACAATTTTATTGATTGTCTATATAGTTCACCGCGTCTAGTATCAACGCCATCAGCAACCATCCCCCATCTATATGATTAAGTACTGGACAAAATATATTGTCTCGACATAATCATAACTATCATGAAAACATCAACAAGATCCCATCCAACCCGTCTATAATTTACGCATAACGCCATTCTTTTGATGTGACCGTATTCATGAGAGCATGACATGAACACTGCAGAGTCATGCTATATATACGAGTCCAATCCAGAAATAAACCCTTTCTAAAAAGACAAGACCACCACTTTCTAATCAAATATCAACATATATGCAAGAAACAAAGTTTGCCATGTGACTCTCCCTAAGACTCGTCGTCTGTGTCTACTGGCGCTGGAGTACCCTTTGGCATGTTGTACCTATAAAATTAGTTAGTATGATGTAAAATAATAATAGAAGAATGGGATTCTACTAACCATTGAATAATTCTGAGTCTTCTTCTAGATTCCTGATCCTTCAACTCCTTCTTAGTCTTCTTCTTCTTCTTCTTCGCCTTGAAACCCAAATCTCCATTATCTTCCACTCCACTGTTAACAGCACTGGCATTCGCACTAGTTGCAGCACTTGCAACGCTGCTGTTGAAGCCACTTGATGGTCTGCTATCCTCAAAACGATCAGCTGAGATAGCCATGGTTCCCTTATGGATAACACGGCCAGCAACGACATGCCATTGTTCAGGGCAAAGAGCACCAACGAATTCTTCATTGTGAGAAATCATGACCACACCACCCTTGTAGTCACGAATAGCGACAGCGAGACCTCCCAAAGAATCACGATCCAAGAAATTGGTAGGTTCGTCAAGAACCAAAAGATGAGGATTGTTCCACATAGCTCCTGCAATGACGACCTTGACTTTTTGTCCTCCTGATAGACCAGAGATCTCGTTGTGATTGGCGATTTCCGGGTCGAGTCCAAGGTCCTCGAAATGTTGGGAGATGGCAGTTGGAGTAAGCTCGCGGAAACCGAGACCTTCACGAGATGCTTCGTGATCGTCAAATTCTTGGATCAATTTATTGAATCCAAGAGAGATCAAAGTTTCCCTAGAGATTTGAGAGTTGTACTTTGGCAACAATCCGATCCACTTGATCTCATATTGGAAAGTCTTCTTCCACTTTTGACGACCCATAATAGCTTCGATACGCTTTCCACCCGATCCATCACCAAGATCAACCAACTTTTCCATTTGAGCCTTGTCCTCATCGGACAAGATACGTGTTTGCTTCATGTGGACTTCACGATCGTCTCCGTTAGCATAACGCCATTGGAGGTATTGATTTGGAGTCTTCTCCAAATGCATCTCAACGTGCTCCAAAGCGTGTTGTTTAATGTATCCGATACGCAAGTTAGGATGTTTGTCTACAGTACCAACAGTTGGAACAGTTTCACCGGTGAGCAGTTTAATCAAAGTAGACTTTCCGGCACCATTACCTCCGATGATGGCGGTTCTGGAAGACAAAGTCAATTGACAGGAAACATCGAAGAGAGATGGCTTGGTGGCGCCAGGATAAGTGTATGAGCAGTTGCTCATTCTAAGAATGGCTTTGGTCCGGGATTTGACACCACTGAGTATACCAGGAGGAGGGAACTTGAATTTGACAAGAGAGTCAGAAAGGGTGTAGTAACTCTTCGCTTCAGGCTTTTGCTTTACGAAAGCAGCAAGGTTACCCTTGTAAACAGCGAGCTTCTTTCCTGGTTCGTAATGGTAGATATCGGTACAAACTTCATCCAAAAATCCAGAATCGTGAGAAACAATCAAACTGGTGATCTCAGTGTGAGCTTTCAAGTATTCTTGTAACCATTTAACGTTGGCAACATCCAAATGATTGGTAGGTTCGTCAAGAAGAAGGACGTCAGCCTTCATCAACATAGCTCTAGCCAAAGCAAGCTTCATCTTCCAACCTCCTGAAAGTGATCCAACCTTCTCGGATTGGCGACCTTCTGGACCAGCAGTGAAGCCGACCTCAGTCAAAACTTCGGAGATACGTTCACGGCCTTCCTTGGCAATCTCTGGATCCTTTGCGACGAATTCCAAAATGCTAATATCAGCGTCCTCTCCTTGGTTGTGTTCGACAAAGCATGTTCGGAGAACATCTTGACTTGGGAAACCTTCGAGTTTACCGTTTGCAATGGCACGCATGAGTGTCGATTTTCCAGCACCGTTACGACCACAAAGACCGTATCTGTGACCCTTGAGAAGGCGCAAGTTGGTGTGGTTGAGCAAAAGCATACCTCCATATGCCAAAGAAAAGTCGGTGTTGACGATTTCAACTTCGCCATCATCCTCTTTTACTGGTTCTCCGAACTTTCGGTGGTCTTCCTCGACGTAGAACTGCTGAACAGCGTCACCAACAGTGGCTGCAGATCCTGATTCTTTCATGATTTGCTCAAGGTAAGGTGTGATGTTGGAGGCGATGCGATCAGTTAGACGATGGTTGACATTCTCAACGACCATATCACACATATATGGCTTGGCAAGCTTGAAAATATCCAAGTCACCAGCGATTCCACCAGCCTTCTTAATTTCGGATTCGAGGACCTTGGAAACCTCATCGGCTGTGACTTTAGTGTTTAGGCTTATGCCATTGGCAACGTTGCCGGCATCATCACTCATGGCCTTGTCCATGACTTTCATGGCACGACCAGCCATTTCTCTAACCTCTGGCAAAGATGCACGTTCTTGAACACCTTTCACACCAGGTTGTAACTTTGGCAAGAAAGTACGAGCCTCAACGGGATCATGAACCAACTTTGTCAAGTTCTCAGCGACGACAACCGTTTGTCTCAGGACTTCTTGTGCAGTAGAGCGATCATTAAGGGATCTTTCGAGAAGAGGTGTGAGGAGAGCGAGGACGGGAGATGTTACAATAGCAACGAATGTGGTTTGCGACAAAGCGTGAATGGCCTTTTGAAGGGTCTCTTTTCCTGGCTTTTGCATAGTTTCGATCAAAAGTGGGATTCTTGGAGCAACATCGTCGTTGGAAAGAAGAGTGGTCATAGAAGTCATGGTAATGACGGATTGCTTCTCAACCTCCGACTTCAAGTCGTGCATACCAGCCTCGACAAGGGGAATCAACTGTGCTAGCTTTATGCCCATGATCTCTCTTAACAAATCCTTCTCATCAGCTTCTTCCTTGGTACCACCGATGGACATTTGTGCCTTGTCTGCCATCTTTTGTATCAACTTGTAGGCGGCGACTGTTCCTTGCCATTTTCCGGTGCGCTTGGCAAGATATGTGACGAGGATTGGAAGGAGACCGATGACGAGAGCTTCAGCGTTCAGGTTGGAGAATAATGCATCGAGGGCATATTGGGCAGCGTCGCGGACGACAGCACCCTTATCTGCAAGAGCGTCGAGTGCACATGGTACCGTGCTGTCATCTTGCAAAAGGAAGACAACCTCCGAGATCCTTTGCTTAGGCGGTAAGCGTTCAAAGAGAGCACCCAAAAGATTTTGAGCACTTTCTCTTCTAGTTCCACTCTTCTTATCGCCCGCAGCTTTCTTGATCTGTGCTAAGATACCATACTCCTGAAGTCCCCGAAAACCGACCGAGTTGAGAAGGAGATCGCAGAGAGCATAAGATGCATCCACTGATGCAGCGGAAGTTTTGGCTTCGAAAATGCTTTCGAGAATACTGGAAATTTCAGCTTGTGTTGGGGCGACACCGTTTGGTGTCTTTGAAATCATTGTAGGCATCTCGTGAGTTGGGGATTCGAGATGTGGCATTATTTATGCCTGGAAACGCTTTCGAAAGTTGTAATATTAATGTATGCGATTAAATGATTCAATTAATCAATGTAATTCTGTTTCAATATGGTGGTGAAGATTTTGGTTCGTGAGAAACCAAAAAAAGTCTTTGCAAAAAAGAAAAGCGAAAATGTGTTCTTTGGGTCGAAAAGTAACCTGGAACTGGTCGCAATTCGAAAAAGATTGACGGTTTGGAGTGGAGATTTTCTGACCGAGCAGAAGGGGAAGTCTTAAAAGGACAACAAATGAGGAAACAAGAAGAGTTGAATACCTTTCTTGTAAGTAAGTATATCTTGGCCGCGTGTGGCTAAGATGAGGATTGGAGATGTAGGATTTGATGGGAGGGTGAAGAAGAAGAAGGAGGTGAAGGAAAAAAAAAGATAAAGATAATGGAATTTTTTGGTGGGTGGAGCGTAATCGCAAATCCCCACTTAATCAGAATGTACTAGTGACCCTTTAAAAAAACTCAAAAGCCCCTTACTATTTTCGGTTTAGCCTCCGGATTATCTCAAAGCCGCGTTGAGCCTTTTCATCAAATGGATTATTAAGCATGTCACTTTCTTGATTGGTCCATATGCGAAACTGAAAAATTCCCATCTTTTCTGAATCCACTCAGGACTCAAATCCAAGGGACCGGAATGATATCTAGATAATGCCGGTGATTAATATCTAATCATCGATAAGGTTAATTTATTCATCCAAGCGTTCATCTCGTATGACGTCCGTTTTTAGAAGCAAGTTCTCGATGTTTGTATGTATATATATATAAAATCTTATATTGTTGACTTCATTCCTGGATTAGAGTTTGAATATCAATTTAAAATTCTTGACTTTCTATTAGTCTGAATTCCTGAATAGTATTTTTTTATTAAAAATCTCTTATAAAAAATAGGAATTTAAAATTCTGATCATTATAATCATATAATATATATTAGAATTCATGATTTATAGTTTGGTAACTGAATTTGTAAATTAAAATCTAAATATAATACAGGTTCTGAGAATTATATATAGAAGTCAAAGATTCTTTCCAAAGACATCTTGTGATCATACCTCGAGCTCTTCTCTTGAAGGTCATGATCAAATTATCAGCTCCTCATTCCCTCGTTGAATTCCTGTTTCACAATATTAATTGTAGACATCTCTGACTCGTGTCTCCTCGAGCGTATATTCATATATTCATATATTCTGTACATTCATGTTATAATCGTGCTTTAAAGATCGCCTTATCCTCGAGCATTTATCGCTCATTCATTCAGTCAATAATAATTCATCATTTCGTCAACCAATAAAGGCTAACCTTAACCTTCCTTACTCGGGGTGAAATATTCCGACTCACTATGACCAACACTTCTTCAGTCAGAGAATCGAGCACCGAAGCTCAAAGTTCTCTCCCAACAACAAGGCTTCTTCTTCCTTCGTTCAATATATCTGAAAACGATTTAATTCAAGAGCCTCATGTTTCTCTATTTGCTAGAGCGAAATCCCATCTCAGTGAAGAGATTACTCTCGTTCACGCCGATATTCCAATAATAGCATGTGCTCTCGTGGCCGGCATCTGCGACAGTAGTGCTTACAGTACTTGGTCTTGTTTTGTTTCTATGCAAACTGGTAGGCATTATTGATGAAATCTACACGGTATTCACCATCGCTAACGCTTTACTTTCGATTAGGAAATACCATCTTTCTGGCTCTTGGTGCCTCTGCGCAAACTACCACTCGTCCATTCGGCTGGGTCAAATCCATAATTTCGATATTCTTTTTCCTCTGCGGCTGTCTCTTCTTCGCCCAAACTCGACATTTCGGTGCTGGAAAAAGTCGCGGAATATTAGCTATCTCCTTCCTATTTCAAGGAATTTGCATAATAATAGCCGCTCTGTTGGTACAAACAAATGTGGTTCCAGAACCAATCGCCTTGCTTGATCTCGAGGATAAAGTCAATTTTGTCGAATTAATACCACTGGCATTCCTGGCATTTCAGTCTGGCGGTCAAATTGTTACATCAAGAATTCTTGGCTTCAATGAAGTACCTACAACGGTTTTGACCAGTGTCTACTGTGACCTTGCCTCGGATCCAAAGTTACTTGCGTGGGACAACATCAAGAGGAATAGAAGAGCAGGAGCTGTTCTTGCTATTCTTTCCGGTGGAATTACAGGGGGTTGGATAAGTCAAACTTCTGCTGGTTTACCCGCTGCCCTTTGGCTCGCTGCTTCTATAAAATTTATGATCTCTTTTAGTTGGGCAGTATGGAAACCAAAGACAGTCGCTTTGGAATGAGTGGTTGAATGTGAAAATCATTGCAAGTTGGAATGATTGGGATTAATACAGTCATCGAGTTTGGATTCTACTGCTCATTAGTACAAGATGTTCAACTGTAAAGCACGATCTACTTCAATTATCTGACATAATCTGGGGTACCCGGTCAGGTCATTTTATTTATATCGGTGTAGGCAAGAAACCCGGCCTTCGGAGTTCTACATTTCTTGAACAACACCTGGGAATTATGGAAAGTTTTAGATGGCAATGGAGAGGAGTTTAGAAGTTTCAATGGTTTCATAAGATTATGGTTTTAATGATCAAGAAAATGTATCTGATAACAAACAATGTGTCTATACCATTCATGTAGTATACATAAATCTATCAGCTTGAACGCAAGACTTTAGGTATACAAACAAATCCAATGGTGCTGTGGCGTGTACTTATTCTCAAACATCCCATCAGTGCTGCAGCTGTCGTCCAGGAAATGTTCCGTTCTTTTCAAAAATTGGAGAGATTCAACACGAGCCATCACTCCCTTTGCTTCCGTTCTTTTCACGCCCAATTTTCCATCTTTGAGCTTATAAAGGGAATAGTAAGTGTCTTTGAGAGAATATACAGCCTGGCGCTATGTTCGCAAGCGCCTGGTAGCAAAGAACATTCCATCAACCACTCAAGATGTATTTGGAAAATGGTGGAAGGCAGAGAATTCTAGGATTTTATTTGGGTAACTGGAGTGCGGTTGGTTGAGATATTTGCAGATGCATATGCAAATGACGACGTGGCCAGGAATGTGAATAACGATGACGATGAGGATGACTTTATGACAACAGTACTATGGTTCCGGAGACAAGAACAAAGGTCTGAAATGTTAGGCTGGAAAAAAATATGTAGAAATTATCTGTTATGAGAGATCACTTTCGAATTTATTCCTGGCTGCATTATCAGGAGGGTGGGATCTGTATTGTACAGACTGATGCTTGAAGTCTAGACTGTAATATAGATGGTTTATTGGTTTTTCTGAGCCCTTAATATCTATACTAGGTACCTCTTAAGTAGCACCGTGATGGAAATTTTATTCTAATCAAGCGGGGATTAGGGAGGGGTAGGGTCTTATAAGTTGATTATTCACTTATGTATTTCTCCTTTTCTTTTTGAAAACTGCTGAATTATTCTAAAAGTTTTTTTCCTCGGGAGATATAATTAATAATATTATCTAAATGAAAATAAACAATTAGACTGTGGATATATAAACCACAAGTGATTTCCTATTCATCTCTTCTATACAACTAGGATTGAATAAATGGGCTGATTGCAACGAGGAGAATCTATATGATGAGTGTCTATATAGTTTTACGTATTTTGTTATTTTGATTTTGAGGTGGCTTTTTGATATGATTTGAGTGTCGGAATGATGAGAATGTGAGTTGATATTAAATAATCTACATCTGACAGTAAGATCTTATAACTGTTATTTTTTTAGAATTGTTGCTATTATCCAGCACAATCTATATAGCATCAATTATCTAAATAATTATTTAGATTATAATCTGATGAGAAGAATCTATATTAATCTTACATTGTACTTTAAATCCAATAACAGATATCTACTAAACTTTTAATATAATGATCAGAGATCAATGATCACTGATCCCTTGATAGATATTAAGGTATATTTCTACCATTTCTGGTGATAATTAGCAATATCTAAATTCAGGGCTATTACTAGTGTCGTTCAAGCTTCTCCTAGATGTTATTATTAGTTAGATTTGTCTAGAATGACTAAGAGCTTTTATAAGACTTGTTTGTGGTAGTTTGTGGGTGGGTTGAAATATGTATGCGGGAGAAGGGTGAAATAGGTGAATTGGGTGAATTTATGAGGGTTGAGATGATGCGTTATTTTGTGATTGTGAGTAACTAAGTGGAGTGTATAGCTCATGATTTCCCATTATGGGACTCCGTTTGATCTAAGATTACAATATCAAGATTATAACTTGGAGTTACATTCACTTTTTTTCTTGTGAGCGTTGTCCCGCTTTGTTTTGATGTTAGAGTTGTATAAATACTAATTCTGTAGACGTCATACTGTTAGACTGTAATGGCCCTAACTTATAGGCACCTGCTTTGTATATAATCTACAGGATCGTACCTAACCTTAAATAGAGTAGCCCCTCGATAATAACCAATAAGACCTTGAGCCAGGAATGCTTTCATTGCACACGAAAATATCTGGGGACACTTGTATGGCCTTCTAGTCGAATGCCATTGCACATTACGAAGATAACGTGAGCGATATCGTTCTATCTGGTTGTCAAAAGCTGGTTTGTTTTCTGTCTACTGTGATGGAAGACTTTGGTCATAGTGAGAGTTATTGTAACGATGAGTAGAGACGATAAGAATGAGGAACAATGACAAGAGTTACGATTTGCGATGGCACTGATAGCATTGATAGCACAATCCCACATCATATTCACCAGTTAAAGATTCAAGAAGCTAGGTACTCGAGTAATCTTTGAGTTTCTGCATCTGAAAAAGAAGGAAATGGAGAATTCCCTCTCATCTACACATCTGCTATATCTCCTGACTTTTCTCCTTAGACTGGAAGGATTATTTTGAAGTTCTCATTCATCCACAGATATAGTGTGTATTTATAGTGATTTGTGGGATTTTTCCTAGCTAGCTTGTGATTCCGAAAGGTAGGAGTATGAAAGTGAGAGCAGGATATGGAAGGAGGATTGATTATATTCACCAATTTGCTCCTAATCATGCTCCGCCTCATTAGCTATAGTTCGTTGGGTCGAGGATAATAAGGGAAACGTCAAATAGTCTGGTATAAAACGATCTTCTGTCACGAATTCCTTCAGGGTAAGCAATGTTGACCTTAGATGACGGGAGAGTGCTAGGGTCCACTACTCCCAGAGAGACATTTTCCAACATTATTTCATATTTCATTTAAAAAAGTAAGATCTTAGTATAAATAATCAAACTTCTTCAAATCTTATCATGGACTTGAGCCCGGCTCAATATCACTGTCATGGATCTCTCCTCATTGCCAAATATATATATCTCACTTTAAACAAAAATTCTGAGGACCTAATGATAATGAAAACAAGGATACATTCTTAAAAGACAAGCTACCGTATTCTAAAAAGATATTAAAACTACTAGTTTCCTTTCCCCAGGACATCATCAAGAACTTCGGATGGTCATAACCGCAAATATCCTTTGCGCCACCTCGAGATGAGCTCCTTTCTTGAGTGTACACTGTACTATTTTGATAATTGATACTTGAATCCTTTTATACATCTTCATTCCGGGGGGTTTTTTTCTTCTTTTTTGGGGGGTTTTTTTTGGAATTATGGCATCATATTATGGCCAGTGGACCTAAAGAATCAGATTGCGAGGAGTGAATATAGAACCTCTAGGGCGTGCTTCAAGCTGGAGAAATAGCTATGCTTTTTTTTCCTTTTTTGGAAATTATATTTCCATCACTCAAGATCTGTCGAGGCCTTGCTAAAGTTGAAGGTGTTTAGATATTCAATTTATTACAAAATCCTACATTACCAGATTTCACTAGTAATGAATTAAGGGATGATTAATGAACTTTACATTCAAAGACACTAGGATTGTAAGTCTTACAATAAGGAAAAGAATACTGTGAAGGAGCTGTAAGCTTCATACTTATTCATGTATGTGCATGTTTGGAATTCTATTATTAGTGAGGGTCTCTCAAAATATTCTCACGAAGCAAAAGTTGGTGGAAAGATATAATACACCAAATGCTACACTTTGTATTGGTGCTGGCTGACCTAGAACTCGCTAATAGGGGATTTAGCGAGAGGAATCTCATATCTAATCACTCATCGATTAAGGGGATAATATAACAAGGTGGTGAAAAAAATAATGATTCTAAGCTGTGAGAAAATAGGAGGATAGGAGTGAGTACAAGTATCCCAACTAGTTACTATCTAATATTTTTTGTAGTGATATAAATACAGAATAAAATAAGGAATAAAAGAAAAAGGAAATCATGAGGAATAATCCATGAAATAGGAAGTATAATGTAAAAGTGGTAGGTCGAGATACGTGTGTCCCGATAGTATGTTGTGAGGAGGGAATTGGAAGAGAAAGCTGAATTAGATTATATTGTAATATGTTATTTATAAAGAAAACAAAATTCACAATAGTTTTAAAGTTGATGTTATATAGGTTCAAATGTATATATATAGAAAATTGATTATTTTTAAAAGAAAAAACAAAAGCTCTTTTTTTATATCTAATTATAGAAGATTATATAATTGATTGGTTAAAAACCTTTATATATTTGGCTTATAATTCCAACTTTCTCACAATAAGAGAAACGGGAAGGTGGAAATGAGAGCATTAATAAACTTTGATTTTACAATAGTCGACAATGTTGCTATTTAGGGAGTCTTACCTTAGTCGAAAGACAGTGAGGTGATATTACCATTCTAGCACTTCACTTCCGAATTAAAATTCTGATAAATCACGCAACTCCGTATGCACCTTACGATGCATGTTAGATAAGAATTGAACACACAAATCAAAGCTCCCCTTTTGCCTCCCTCTCTTCTTTTTCTCCCACTTTCCTTCGACGGGACGATTTCTCTATGACTTTCTCTCCTACCCTGCTGCACTGAAATATCTTAGTATTACATTCCAATGGCTTGAGCTTATAGACCTTTATTTTCCAGCCCTCGCTGGCTCAAATATTGATACATACACTGTATCTTTCAAATTCGTATTTTCTTGTTTGACACCTTTAATGCTTATCCTATCTTCTATGTCGATATTACTATTCATCAAAGACGTCAATCAGCGGACTCTTCACAATGGGATGTTTGCAGCGCGTGTTCTCTACTACTTTTAACCACACTACACATATAATTAGTCTTATCAAAACCGAGAGTGTTTATAGATTCATATAATCTCATCACCTAGCTTTAGTGTAAATGATGGTTCATTTCTAGATTGCAATTTTGATATTGAGGCCTCAGTCACTTGAAGCGAAATACCCCGGGATGGAACATTTATCAAAGCATCATTTATCCTCAACGGAACCCCTATGACAGTTCCCCAGGAATCGATCATACTAGCGACAAGCCAACAGCAGCTATATCATACCCCAGCAAAACAGCACACTTAGCTATTAATACTTCATGGCCAGCGACTCGGGATTCGACATTCTATACTCCATTGACTACTACAGTCGCAAGCCCACTAAGAGCTGCTTACACAAGTACAGCAAGTTCCCATTCTCCCAGTTTCCTGCTCTTTTCCTACAATCTCAAACTCACTCACTAACTTTCAATCTCTCCCACCCCGCCAGCACCCTCCCTCCCCCTCATCGCCCCTCCCTCCCTCTTCCTCTCCATCTCTCTCCCTCGCCATATAACTCCCATACACTTGTCTCGCCAATATAATCTTCCTTTCAGTCGGCGACAGCGAAGAGGCAGCAATGGATTTATACATTCCTAGAAAGGAATACGCAAAGAGACCAAACATGCCAGATCCAGGCCCAGTAACTAACCCCATTGCGCCTTTCGCTACTCCTTTTCCGAAACCGGCCCAGCCGCCTTCTTTGGCGCCTTTGTAGGGCTTGGTAATTGTGCCAGACAGGCCGTCCATGAATCCGTAGCCGAAATTCTGCAAAGAAATTGTTAGCTCCAAAGAGTCAAGCACTATACCAAGGGAATTAAAGAAGAAGAATCAGAACTACCTTTCCAGCTACAACACCACCACTTTTCCAATCCTTAACCTTGCCATGATCCCTTACCTCATCACCATATAACCTAGGCATATGATGAAGACCCTCCGTCAAAGCTAAAGGGAAATCTACCAGTGTAGCTTTCGGAAGAACACCCACCATCTTTCCAAACCCCTTTCCGAAAGTCTTCGCTGCTTCTCTACCGCCTCCGCCGTTCTCTTTGCTTTGAAATGCCTTCGCAGGCCCGGTGAAGATCTTGCTGAAGCCGACGGTGAAATCAGTCATAGTGCTGAGAAGAACCTGGGTTCCGGCTGATACTGGATCCCAGCGGAGATTTTTGATCGAGATTGGTTTGGGTTGGTAGCTTGTGTTTGATTAGAGCGTGAGCTTAATTAGGATGGGATTAATTCGTGAGGAAGATCAGGCATACAGCTTCAAAAACTTTGGGTCAATCTTCTTGTGCTCTACAAGTATGAAAGCAGCTTCATCGGATAGTTTGATTGTCTTCTTTGGTCCCTTTTTGCTCTTGCTACTGTATTGCCATACAGCAGCTTGATTGGAAAGAATATCGCAGCGGAGGGTATCTACTGGGAGATTTGTGTGGAAGGATTGTACCGCCATCTGAACACCACTTTCTTGTCTCATTCTCTGTGAAATTTCGGCGGCTGCGCTCATTGCTGCGGGTGTTAAACAGTACTGAATAGCTTGGGTGAGATTTCCTTGGTTGAGGGATTTGTGATGGATAGGAAGTGGTCCTGCACCTGCTGCGGCGATCATTTGTCCCCAGAATGCTTGGCTAATCGGGATCAATTATCAGCTTAGCATATCATTCCATAGCATTGACGACAAGAATCTGGGAATTATAGAGGCGCATGAAGGACAGAATGTAACTTACTCGCCAAAAAATGGGACAATGGCTGTTGGGCGTCCGTTGAGGAGACCGCATGCTGTGGTCCCAGCACCACCGTGATGTACAACGCAAGATACGTGCTTGAACAGCCATTCTTAAAGAGAGCCGTCAGTTCAAGTCCTTCAATCCTGAAAAGGCGCATATGAATCTCACCGTGAGGGCAATCGCCTAGAAAAAGAATGTCTGGGTTGGCATGCTCGTTTAGGCCAGAACCCAGCTTACTCCAGCCACGGGAGATGATTGCTCTTGTCCCGCAAGCTTGAACAGCTTCGATCAGGATATTGGTTAACTTCTCTGGGCTATCAATAACAATGCTACCAAAACCAATATATACAGGCGGTGGACCACTTCTCAAGAAATTGTCTAATTCCGCATCTGGGGTATAATCTAGTTCTTCTCTGAAGAAGAAACCGCACACGTCTTGATTGCGTTAGTCTTTTAATAGCACGATAGAATGTGTCTTACCAATATAATTTGGCCAATCAGCTGGCTTTGGGACAAATGCAGGTGACCAACAGTAGGTGAAGGGAATTTGAAGGGTGTCGCAAAGTAGAGGGCCCATTGCCATTGGTATACGTTCGAGGCTCAGTGACTTTTTGCGCCACAGGTTTATAACATCGGAAAGCCTAAACGCTCATTAGCACACCTTCCGACATCAGTTCCTAGCAAATGTGTCTTACCCCTGCCAAGTCATGATATCAACAAGCGCATAGGACAAGTAATTCGTAGCCCGTAAATCCGCATCTGACCGTTCAATATTGGCCAAAGGATGAGGAAATGACCTTGTAGGGCTCCAAGGCATCGTAAACATTAAATGTAGAGGAATGCCCAAAGCTTCTGCACAATGCACATGGGCAAAACTTGGTGGGTTGGCGATTATTGCTTCCGCAACAAACGGTATATTTGTTTCCGGATCTGGCTCGATGCAGGATCTCCAGCAGCCGTCAAGCATAGTATATACCATCTTGCGTTTATCTGAGATCTCACCGCTCATTATTGTTTCGAACTTTGGAATTATTCCTGGATTTTTGACCATGTACTGTGAAATATTAGTATAGAAAAGAGAGGCATAGACAAACTTCACCTACGGCCATAAGGGATGCCGGGTCTCCACCAATAGGAAAAAACTCCAAGCCGGTCGCTTTGACAAAATCTCGGAAAACATCGTGGGTTGCAATTCTCACATGGTGCCCTGATGTTCGTAATGCGCTTCCCAAAGCTATGAATGGTTGAATGTCGCCTATGAAGATTTAGCCACGGATATGTAATTAGTATAGAGACAACAATACAACTCACCTCTGCTACCGACGATTTGAATCACGATGTTCAGAAACGGTGATTTGGAGTTAGCAATATTGGGTGCGGTATAAGGTTTCGGCTCTGCTGGAATTGGAATGGGTACCTTCTCAGTGGCGAAGAAATTTATGGCAACTCTCCCATCATCTGGAAAGAGGTCAAAGTCAGTAATGGACAGTGTGCCCCAACCTATTGACTAAATCAAAATCTTGGAACAGAGAACTTTTCTTTACCTTGAGTAACAACACTCGTCTCGATGTTTGGACCAGACCCATGGAACTCGTAGGCTGGCGGCTTCTCCCAATCGAAGTCTTCTGAAGCATGTGAAGCATTGTCGGCTTCGTGCCAGCTGCCATTGGCAATAATCCCTTCGCTATCGCCAAACGTATCTGGTGGTGCCTGTGCACTCTTTTGGTAATCATGCTTCTCTTCACCTTTTCCCTTCTTCATGGTGAATAGCTTGTAACGACCTCACAACCTGCGACCGACGCAAGCCTGGATTGATGTGATGTCTGAGCGGATGAAGCAGTGTAGGTAAGAGAGTTTGACTTCGAGTGCACGTGAAGAACTTATATCTAACCTTGGAGCAGAGGCGGGTGGTCAAACTTGGTCGGCGTCCGCGGCAGGACCTTTAGTCGAAGTGTTCTCTCTTAGATTAAACCGTTGATGGGATGAGATGTCGATTCTTGATGTGATATCGAATGCTTGCAGCGCAGAGAATTCTGCTCATTCTTCTATTGAAGATATCCATGACTCACATCAGTTCGGAGCGATTCGTAGCTGTCGAGGCTGTGTCTCGGAACCTTGAGCTTTCTCAGAAAATGGGTTAAAAGTTACATTGACCCTTGATGCCATAAAGCCACTAGCCCCTAAAGGGCATCGCATTTGGAAACTGCCCCACCAATTTGGCTTCGCATCTTGACGCACCTCGGGTTCGGGTCCCACATTTCGTATTCCGCCGGTTCTCATTGCTCCAATTCTAATTCCGAACACTACAGTAGCTTACTGCCCCGCCACCTCCATATAATTCAAGAGATGATAGATGATTATTTTCATCTCGATGATACGTTTGTTCATTTTCACCATCGCTAACCCGGTGACCTTACGTAGTACTACGCAGCAACTCGACGCGCTTTCGGGATCGCGCACCGGGTGCATAACTTAGAGAATCGGGTCCCATCGCCTTCCATCTCAACTCCCTCAGCCTCGACAACTACACTTATACTTTGATTATATCAATCCACCCATGGGTGCATATTGGAGTCTATTCGTCCTTAAACTATTAAATCCTACACAGCATTAACCATTCTAGGCTTCAGCAGTGTACCCTCCAGATGGCATGTGTGTAGGGTTGAACAAAACGTAATAAAGTAGCTCGCTTTATATTTCGTAATAATACGGCTTATGTGATTATAATATACTTAGTTTTTATAAGGTTATTTTATATATAAATGATTTGTTATTATTTATAAAGGCAATCATCATTCTTAATTTATCCAATTATTATCATCCCAATTTTTATATTTAATAAATTATCATTTTCTAATCCTTATCTACATTAAAACAAATATATAAATAACTTCAAAAATCTATACTGATTCAAAATTTTATACAAAAAATAAAATGAATGATAACAATACTAATCGTGATTACACTTTACGTGTAGCAATGCTCTATTTTACGTAGAGTGCCCAACCCTATATGTGCGGCAGTACGTTGTTCCCCAGATCGCTTCCTCGCACGATTTCCTTCCTCATGGGCTCCTTGACCTTGCCGCCTCACATCTCTCACGGATATTTAGACCTTGAAAATGTGGGAAGCCAGCAAGGAAAGACAGCCTGTGGGCGCCCTACAATATCAAGATAAACAATGTGGCACTGCAGGACCTTGCGTATAAACCTTGAACATATTCACAAGCTCGAAGAAGATTGCCTGGTATCATCTCTTTGCCCCGTGTAATTGACGTATCTAGTACCGGTCAGTGTAACTTTCTTTCTGCTGACAATGAGTGAAACTCGATGTATCCAAAACTTGCTCCCATACCCCGTACACCATTCCAGATTATCGAGGATCGGCCAAGCCAAACACTCGTCTACATTGAGTGCAGTTAAAATCCTTCGACGTACTCTTTGTGATCGAAAACGATGTCAGCCTTGTTTATCTTAGCACCTTCGAAAGGCTCTGCAGAACCAAATTCGATCATCGTGATTCCGCCTTTCTGCTTCCATTCGTCGGCGTTGTAGTGGAGAAAGGCAGGCACCCACTCTGTGTTGTGCAGCCAGGGTGACAAAGAATCTGCTGCGGTGCCAACCACCCATCCGTTAGCCGAGGCTGGATTATTGTAGGTTGAACCAGTGCAAAGGGACCGTTAAGACTTGTTGCTATTCTGTACACAGATATCGATTGCCGCTCGGGAGCTATTTGATTGATGTCAGATAACTATACTTTGCAATTATGGCAAATATTAGGACAGTGCAAAACAGTAGTAAGAATGAGTACTGATCAAAGTAGAATTCGGCAGTGTACAAGTACATCACTGATGCCATTAATCATATTTTTCTCCTTATCTGTAAAGTCCGGGAGAAGTAATCCGGAAAAATCATTCGAAACTACTAGAATTCCTCATTGATGGAAATTAGATTTTACGAACAAGCCTTCGAGAAAATCCCAAGCGCGCTCGGCCGTCTCGATTTCTTGAGTCGAATTGATAAGGCAGATCTTGTAGTCTCTACTGTTTTTGAAAGAAATCGCCATTGCCAGACAGTTGATTTCCCAGCTTACCAGAAGGAGACTGATTCGTAAGCGTATACCAGCAGGATACGTTGTCGCCATAACAGGAGAAGAGCAGAGCACCTCAGCAAAGTTAACAAAGTCATCTACAATTTTGCTACTCGGCTAAAGCCATAGCTATAGCTATTTTGGAGATAGAGTGGCAGGTTCCAATGGTAGGATGTTTCACTTGGCTCAATTCCATAATGAATGCATATGCTGGTAACTTCGCCACAACGGGCAAGCGCTAACTGGTTGACCCGTCCATTTTCAAACGGGAATACGCGTGACCAAGTGACAAAGAAGGAATACGTGCTGATAACCAATGCAGCAATGCGAGCAGGTATATTTGCTGTCTTCAGATCGGAAGGTGCTCCAAAGCAATAGGATGTCTTGAGTCCTTTTACATTTCAACTACAGATTATAAAGTATCTTACAGTGGATGACGATATCTCCACCTCAAACTAAAATCAAGCTTCAAACTGACCTTGAGCTTATGCCTAAATTCCTGAGCTACACCCACCTAAAATTCGAAGTATTTCCACATCTTTGCCATTTTATGTATTATTTCATCAAGAGTGGTATGAATTATGTACCACTTAGAAAGATTTGTTAAATGAATAGATTACTGTGTTTAAAGACTCAAACTTTCATACATTGAAACAACTGCTTATTGTCAATCTACTTCGTAACTTGGATAGGTTGAATTTCGAATTTGTATATGCTGCTCTCTTTAAGCGACCAGTCTTCATAATAATGAAGCCCATGTCATAAATCCCCATTCCATTCAAAGTCCCTTTTCAAGATCAACATTATCCGACATCTCCATCCTCGTAAGCGAAGCTTCTCCACTCAACATTTCCCCCACGCCTTCCTTATCCGTGTCTTCCTTGGAATTTTTATGGTCCTTAATACGCTTCTGAACTCTCTCGATCTCCTTCTCGAGTCCCATGGGCCGTTCCACCGTCGGGATATCCCAAGATTTTAAGATTTCCTCAGTGCTTCCACTATCCCAAGAGCTTTCAGAAGACTTATACCGCTTAAACTCCTTCTCAGTCAAGACCATAAAGCGTTTAGGCTCTTCCTCAAGCAACCGCTCCCTCCGGATTCTTTTCTCAAGATGTTGATAAATTTCCGAAAGGACTTCATTGGGTAAATGAAGCATCTCTTTCTCATTTTCATTCGAGACGAGAAAGAAGCACAAATCCAGAATTCTCTCGAACCGTTTACTTGGAGGTGTCTGCAATAAGTCGCAAAGTATTCTTGCTCTCATCTGATCCTCTGCTTTAGGAAGTTGATACATCTTAGCATAGTCTATCCCGTAGAGAAACATCATGAAGGCATGGAGTATCATGGCAGCTTCTACCACATAAATCCAATAAAAGGCCATATTACTGTTCGTATTTCTATGTATTATACCAATCGAGTACCAAATCTGAAACACGATTTTTTTATTAGTATCGGTTCAAGCTGAGCAATCTTAAAAATTGTTGCGGTACCTTTGGTAGTTGGAATGAATGCAGTGATTGTTATTGCTGTCGAGAAAACGAGGAGTAAAGTACGAAATAAAGTTACCTCAGGTTTTTATAATTAGTTTCAAAGTGAAAAGTGTGTGATCACGGGACTCGTCCCGTCAGTAGCCTAGTCATTAGCTCTGCAATGGACTCCAGCTATCATTAGGGTTTAACACAAACAAGCGAGACGTGCTAATGGCTGTATTTCAATAGATTTCGATTTTTGGCGGCTTTTGGATGGAAGGAAAGCCCTGTGATTGAATCCTACCACTTCTGATACCTTGTAACCGTTATGATTGCCCTTGAACCTGTGAGCTTGACTAAAGTTGAACATTTGAATACGATACTTACCTTTTGAAATAAAAGCATTTTGAAACCTTTCTTCCCGGAGGTCAGAAGGTAGCTGGAAACATTCAAACATCCAAGTGCAAGTGTTATGGTATCGCAGCTATCGCGAAGCAATAAAGCGTCATCTGATATGTTTGATTTTGATGATGCTTCATGTTGCCAAAAGTGCAAAAGCTAAATAGATAGTCAACTTATTGCCGCTGCATACCCATTTTGATTCTTGACTTCATGATCACCATGGTAAAATTGGTGAAAGAGCCACTCCGAAGAGGATAAAGACAGACCTTCGAATCATTTGACAGCAGTCTTAAATACTCTCAAACTATGTTAAATTTCACTCTTGTTCTGACGTTACAATATTTGAGTCGTTCTCGAAGTATATTCGAATGGAATGCTGACCTTGATTTGAATGTCCAGAAAATTCCACAACATGAAGTCCGTTAAAACACTTCACCGGAAAATTATCCGTTAACACTTGAATAGGACATATGATAGTCGTCTTGGAGGCGAGAGAATCCCAATAAAGTAAGGCTTTCAACAAATTTAGTAACCGAATGGCAGAAAGTACACCAGGGAAAGGAAAGACACAATCGCGAGTGAGTTTTCAGTCGAGGATATGTGACTGCAAGCATTTGGGATGAAAATTTTCCCCAAGAACCCAAGAAGATTAATCAAATTAATCATTGTCTAGCAATACTTCTCCAGCGAATATTGTAGCGATTAGGGAATTTCTGAGCAGAACAGAATCCCTTACTGCAAACAATACTCCAATTACCAGCAACTATTTCCACAAAGTATGGATGTGCCGAACGTCTCTATTGGGTATTCTTGTCGAGGAATCTTTTCAAATTTAACCATTCAAATAACTTCAGCGAATCTTCTGTTAACAAGACATTCCTACTTCAAAGTATGTCCTAACGGATAGAGTCTTCAAGCAGGGTCCTCGAGTGCTTTGATGCGGAGAGCATTCTGGGTTTCGGTGGTTGATCGAAGGAAGCATTCTATCGTCTGATCTAACGAGGACTTTTCCAATCCCGACCAATAAGCTCCCACGGAAGGGATTTCAATGCAAAGCATTCCAATCAAGGGATTATTCCGGCGAAGAGGATGTTAAGGTTCCACGAAAAGAATGTTTTCCATAAATGAGTATTTTGATTCTCCAACAAATTAACGGAAATATAAAATTCCGGTGAATTCAGCCTTTGATACTATGAGATATCAATGCAGAGACTGTTGTAATGAACTGAGGGGTTTAAAATCCAGGATGGTCCAATAAAGAGATCGTTTTGGTGAAGTGTTCATTCCCTTCCATGAGGTCCCATTACAGAAATCGTTGCGATGAAGTGTATGTTTCCACTCCCCAATATTATATTGAAGAAATTACTTCCTATGCATAGGGTGTTCCAGTGAAGTGGGTGCCCCGACAAGCTAGTAGCCGAACGAGTTCTACACCGAGAAGTAAATGATGCACTTATTATTTCCGTGAAAATGATATGCCATTATGCGGTCGTTCTATTGCAGGGTGACAGTCCTCAGCTACACAGATATGAGACAAGTGAGCTCGAGGCAAGAGAACCTTTATATCAAATTGGAGTATGAACAAAGAAGAGATGATGTTCTCGCAAAGCAATAAATCAAGAGCCTTGACCATATAACTTTGATTGCAGATCTTGAGGCAACTGTCAGGGTAAACTAGTCGATTTAAAGTTCTGATTTTTTGATTTCGAACTTGAAATTGAGATGACAGCCGAAGCAAGCAAAGTGGTTTGTCCAAAGGTTTGATTGCTTAGCTTCGAATTAAGACATTGAGATAAAGTTGATTGTGGATCTCAAGTCTGAATTTGTTTAAGCCCAGCTTTGCCCAAAGCAAAGAATTTGCTTAGGGAAAGTTTTTTGAGGAGAATGTTTGAACAAGCAGATGAGCGGGGTTTCGATAAGTTGTGTTTTCGAAAGTGAGGATATTTGATTGATGGTATTATCCAAAGGATATTTGAATGAGAATGATATCCGAATCTCCTACAGGCGAAGAAATCTGACAATGATTATATGCAGATCTTCACATAGCATTGATTGAGGTTGAATTGATATTTGTAGGAGGCGACCTGGTCGTCTTTGACTTCCCATGCAGCTAATGGGTCGACCAGATCTGAGTTCATTGTTTCTTCGAGTTCGCAAGGATATACCCAGCTCGAACATATGGGAAGCTGTCTAGTGATGATTGACAGTCCCTCGAATACTTACACCAAACAACGACTGTGAACGTTGAACTCGGTAGGGGCTCGGGAAACGGTCCCTTGGCCGTTGGAACTCGGTGCAAACATGGTCGAATTCCAAAACAGCACCATGCAGCTGCCCTCGGATGCGACTCCTAGGTCATCCCGCTCAAGGGGTTTATTCACTGGACTCAATGGTTTTTTGTTGTATGTAAACAACCACAATCAATAAGAAATCTATTAGGGCTAGAATGAAAGGGACCCTTTCACTAGTACCTTCTTTCTATTGCGCGTTGTCTTTCTTCTTCTTAAAGTTCACATTTACCATGCTAATCAGACAAAAGAAGGCAATGGCGGAGTTGAAAATGGCGAAAGAAAAGGTCAATTTATCAAGGCCATCCCAGAACAATGTCAAGAGGTCCAAAAAGATCAGAAGCGACGAGAAAGACTGGCAAACCATCAGGGCCGGAACCAGGTCACTACCGAGGGCCCACCTCTTGGTGGCCCACCAGGAAACAGAAAATACTGCCAGCTGAAACAGAAGAAAGAAGACCTTGGTTTTGGACAGTTTTCTTTTCTTATTCCAAATTTCGGATGTCTTGTTTGTTATCATATAGTACCAGTCCACTACGTTCTTCCGAGCATCAAATATCCAGGTATACATCCCGGGAGAAGGTGAAGGAATGATTGGGTTGGGTTTTATTGGGTTGAATTTGATTGAATTGAATTGCATTGGATTGGATTGAATTGAATTGAATTTGCAGAAACCGGGAATTGAACTCTGGTACCTCATGTACGACAAAGAGAGAAAGGTTTTGAGAACAAACGAGATAATTTAAGATATACCTAAAAGACAGTAGTTCTTTCCTTTCCTTCCCTTCCATCCGCTCATTTAACTTTAATAATACTTTCTTCACGTCTCTTTTCTAAGGAAAGAGCACCTCCTTAAGCTTCCCCTTCCATACCGAGCACACATACCTCTCGAACTTTATCACCTTTTAGCTTTCGTATGAATTTTTCAAAACTTGAAGAAATTTACTATATGTAGTCTAATTTGAGTTCCAACACAGCTTTTGTCGAACAGATCTGAGCTCATTGTTCCCTCGAGTATCGCGAGGATAAACCTCGCTTAGCTTATTAAAGAAGTCTTGTAACAATTAAACTTCTACTGAAATACATACATACGCCCGAGACTTATTCGAACTAAGGCGCTACTAAGTGTCTATTTACATTCGCATATAGGGCCTTTATATTCTTAAGTTCTTATGAATATAATCTTGAACATAGATATATCTTTTATAATTTATCTTTATATAATCTAAGAGGAATTGAAAAGGAAAACTAATTAAATTATATAATAATATCTCATTTATAAAGAAAATAGATTTTATAAATTTGAAATTGAAATTATATAGATTGAAAGATATATAAAATATTATATATATATTAAACTTTTATATTTTTATATTTTTATATTTTTATATTTTTATATTTTTATATTTTTATATTTTTATATTTTTATATTTTTATATTTTTATATTTTTATATTTTTATATTTTTATATTTTTATATTTTTATATTTTTATATTCTTTTTATATATATATATATATATATATATTATAAAAATGGTAGGTCGAGATACATACGTCCCGATAGCATGCTGTGAGGAGGGAATTGGAAGAGAAAGCTGAATTAGATTACATTGTAATATATTACTTATAGGTAAAACGGAGTTCATAATGGTTTTGGGGTTGATATTATATAAGTTCAAATATATATATATAAAAGGTTAATTATTATAAAAAGAAAAAACAAAAGGTTCTTTTTTTATATCTAATTATAAAAGATTATATAATTGATTAATTAAAAACCTTTATATATTTGACCTATAATTCCAACTTTCTCACAATATATATATATTTTCTACCCTCCTACCCTCACACCCTTCTATCCTTCTTCCCCCTCCCCTCAAAATCCAAATCCAAACCTTATCCAAACCTTACTCCTACAACCTATCTAAGATCTTACATATCAAATAATAATAAAAAACAAACAATCCTCTCCTCCCTTCCCTTCTCCTTTCCTTCTCCTCCCCATCCCTATTCCCCTTCTCTATTATACTCATACTCATACTAAACTAATTCTTATTCTTATTCTTATACTCACCTCCCACCCCAAAACATCTACATCCGGACCTTCTCAATAGCATAGCCTACAAAACCCCCAAACCTCATCTCCTCTTTCTTCCTTCCTCAAGATATCAAGATACGCAGAGCTAAATTAGCGATTGGTCAATAAAAAATAAGCGATTCAAGTACATAAAGAACGAAATCTGAAAATCACCCACCATGAGAAAAAAAGTCACACAACACAGGTTTTTCACAAGTTTCACAAGTTACAAAATCAAAAAAATCAATCAACATTCAATAACATTACAATCATTTCAATTCAAAATTTTGTTTCTCTCGAGGAAAAAAAAACTCCATTCGCCCGAAGTGGATTTTTTCCCCTTCAACTCCAGTCCAATCCATTTCGTTTCCAGGAGACCAAAAAAAGTCTCAAATATTTAAGATAAGAAAAATGAATGAATTGAATGAATAAACCAAATACCCCATCACCATGCCCTACCATGCGCGCAACCCAACCATATCTCAGAACCAAAACCTCTTTTAAGTTCGAGTACATGTATGCATATACGTTTTGTCAAACCAGTCCTGGTAAACAATAAAATAACCTCCAATCCTCCCCAGCGCCGAAAGTATGGTTTCATACCCCAACCATGTATGCACATTTTAATCGTGAATAGAATAGAATCCGGCATTTGGACTCTGTCAATAATTAAGTGTAAGAGAAAAAATATGTATAAATGGGAAGAAGATCATACCTGTAAGCTAGAAGAATTTTCCTTCGATTCCAGCTCCAGATGATGTATGAAAGAAAGTCGAGAAGAAATCTATGATACAAATTATTTCCGTGTTGAGGAGCATATTCGTAAATCCAAGAAATTCGAATTCATGAAGGCCCTAGCGTGACACATTTGTTTGAAACCATGAATCATAGATTACTGCATGGCAGGATTTTGAGATGGTTGCATTCCAGCCATACCATATGGATTTTGAGCTTGATGCATTTGTGGCATCTCTTCGTAAATTTGTGGAACAAATGCCGCGATACCTTGTTGAATACCAATCGGAGTATCCTTATGAGCCAAAAGCATGGTTCTAAGTTGAATAATTTCGTGACCCATTTGTTGGATTCTTTGTTGTAGAGCCTCATTTTCGTTGGTGTAGGTATCAACTTTTTGTTGTAAGTTGTTGAGCCATTGCTTCTTACGCTGTCTACATTTAAGAGCAGCAACCCTGAAAATTAATTAGCATGAAGAATCATATATCATGAAGAAAAAAGCTAACCTGTTTCGTTCAAGGAAACTCTTCCGTTTCTCATCATCTGTTTCAGGTTTCTTGGGTTTGCCATTGTTGTTGTTGTTGTTGTTGTTGTTTTCTTCATTCTCTTCGAAATCACCCTGATCATCCATGTTATCTAGGTCTTCATTTGTAAATTCTTCATTCTTCATATCATCATCCCTCTTTGAGGCGTTACTACCCCCCTTGGTCCTTTTGTTATTCTTTGGTGGAGTTTTGTTTGCGCTTGCCTTTCGCTTTGTGGTTGCCCTCTTTTTGCCCATTGACTGAGAACCATTTCCGTTCATGTCATTATCATAACCAATGCTATTGCCATTGCTCACCGGACTCGATGAGTTTGAGTTTACGGAATTGTTCCTTTCTCTCGAATCCATAGAATGACCATTCATTATAGATGGGTTGTTTGGCCGACCAGCCATTTGGCCATTGACTTGCATAGGGTTCATAGGGTTCATCTGTTGGTTCAAAGTTTGCTGATTTCGATTTAATAACATTTTTTGTGTCGAGGTCTGTGCTTGTCGTGGTTGGCCCAGGGCAATGTTGTAATGTGGCGAGGAATCCCGAGATGATGCCGAAGCTTGATTAGCCAACATGTGGAGGCTCTGGGCTGCAGTGTAATCACCCCCAGGATAGTCCGTCATGTCATTACGATTACCTTCGTTCATCTGTTGGGGCTGGGAAGTAATGTTCATATCTCTCTTTTGCTCATTAAGACTAGCGGCAACTTGACGCTGACGAATTTCGGAAGCAGTCCGCTGAAAGTCGGCCGTTCCAGGTGTTGCGACAATTCCACCGCTATACATTCCAATTCCTGGACTTGCAATTCCTCCAATGAGTGAACTTGAATTCAATGAGTATGGATTGCCAGGACTTAGAACATTCCCTGGTGATGGCAAGATCCTCTCATGCCTCAAAGCAGATTCCATTGGAGTGAAACCCCTTGGACCCTCAATCATATTATGATCTCCGGAGAAGTAATCATCGGCAGGTTCTTTTGGACCAGCGAGCATATTGGGACTCAATGGACCCGACCGTAATCCTTCCATATTACTAAAACCAGGTAAGGATCCAGATTGTAAAGCTTGAATCGAAGGTAGTAGGGTACCACCAGGAGTTTTGGCTAGATTGGGTTTCGCAGGACCACCTCCAAATTGAGAATCGAAAGGATTTTCTTCTTCTTCAAGTTTATTACACCGTTTTGCAATATAATCGCTCACTTCGTTGCGCGACGGCACGGGTGGATTTGGAAGTGGTCGACTTGCCTCTAACAGTACAGGCTTTACTGTGGCATCTGGTATTATTGAGTCGCCTGCTGAAGAAAATATGTTAGTTGTCTAGTCATTAATGTATAGCATATCATTGTTGATGACGAGGTAGAAGGATGTAAGTAAGTGAACTGAATTGGATGGATGAAGTTGAATGGAAGCAGAGATAAAGGATTGGGGTCAATTAAAGGGAATGCTTGCCTGAAGGTTTAAAATTATCATCTATAGGACTGTCGATCTTTTGTGAAAAGGACACCATGATGGGAAAGGAAAGAGGAATGACCACCAAGGAGACGTAGCAGGTGTCAGACGACGCAATGAATTGAGTTCAAGATAGCGTGGCTGGCTGGATAGATGATGGAATTTGTTACAGTATCGATTGCCCTTTACACGACGATGACGATGATGACGAAAGTGGTGTAAATTTTATACCGCAGAGTAGATAGCGTGTGTAGATAGGGTGTAGTTGTATGGCTGTATAAATGGATGGTTAGGTTGGATTGAGGTTCGCAGTACTGTACCTAGTACTCTCAGCACTGTAGGAATGTAATTATTGGTTTGCGGTGGTGATGTGGAGATGGATTTATTCCTTGAGGCTCAAGCCGTTAAAAGAGAAGATATTCCCAATTCCAGCCTTTACTCCGTTTATATAAATGATTATTGGATTTCGAAAGTTTAAAGTGATCGATCTTCAATTAAGATGGTTGGTTTGATGTACGATGTGTGTGCGCGCGTGTGCCTGTGTGTTGTGTGTTGTGCTGTGTTGTGTCGTATTGCGTTGGGGTTGGGGTTGGGTTTGGGTTGCTTTTTGGATTTTGGATTTTGGATTTTGGATTTTGGATTTTGGATTTTGGATTTTGGATTGTGGATTGTGGATTTTGGATTCTGGATTTTGCGCTATTGCTATTATTATTGTTGCTTTGCTTTGCTGTGTTTTCGCGACTTTGGCTACCCTCTATCTTGATCAAGTTGGATGGACGGATTTGGCTGTGGATTCAGATGAGAAACAAGATTCGAATGATGTCAGAATCTTTAAAAAGGAGGGTACGTACCTATTTTAGATGATAGATAGATATAAAGACGCGGGGAAAAGAATAACTCTTAGGAATTATGACTCCTAAGGTTACTATTCTTCTTCCTTTGCTTCTTCCTTTCCTTTCCTTTCCTTTTGATTAATAAGTAGTAGTCAATCAATCAATCATCAATCAATCAACCAAATTCTATCTGATGGACTACCGATATCCTTTCTTTCTCTCTTTCTTTCTTTCTTTCTTTCGTTCTTTCGTTCTTTCTTCCTTCAAACTTTCAAAGATTCAAAGGCTTGATAATTAGCGGTGACGTAACCTTCCTTTTCGATGGATTCGATTGCGAAAAAGCGTGAAAATGAAAAATTGCGACCGGTCGTCTTGGAAAAGGAAGCCGTCCCCTCTTAATACAAGTCGATCGAAAACTTCCCAATTCCTTTATTCAATAGGTAGATACTGACTGGGTAGGTAGCTATTAATTATCAATTTCATCGATAACCTCTCGAAGAAATTCTCTTCAAATGAAAACAATCCAATCTCCAGATGTTTAAATGAGGCTCTGCCTTTTATTTTTATCTCGAGATAAGGTTTTTAAATGATTTCCGATTATTCGATTATTCGAGGCTGTTTGTGCTCTTTTTCTTTTTTGGGCTCGAGTTCTCTCTCTCTCTCTCTCTCTCTTTGGCGGTCGTGACTTTGGGGGGAAAATAATTGTGCAGGAGAAAAAACGATGACGAAAGATGATGACGCTGACTCTTGTTTTGATTTTGAAGAGTGCCTTTCAATTAGCGCGGGCTTTAAAGCCATGTCCCACTCCATTTCCATCCAATCATGGACCTGCATTTCTGGTTAAATCCATTGTGTTGATGTGAGCTCTAACCCATTTTCGTCAACAGCATCTCCTTGATTAGAAAGAAAAAATGAGGGAAAAAGGTTAAGAGTACGGTAGACGATAAAGTATTGAAATTACATCCACATTCCAATAATCCTTAGGCGGGATAAGGTACGCCGTAAGCCGAGGTTTTCAATATTTCCAGACGAATCGATTTGCCAAGACAGGATGTTCAAACATATCAGACAAAGTCAATGCACTCGACTCACTACTCTCACAATGCTCATTATGGTGGTGTACAGGAGTAAGTCGTGTTCGAGTCAATCTCTCGAGAGTCTGGCATCCCTTTGCTTTTCTTTGGTCTTTATGTATTCCACATTTGTTGATGTCGGTCTCTATTGATACACAGTTTACCCATTTCGCAGATATCAGTTCAGTCTACCTAGTAAATTTAATTGGTGCTGTGTTCTGTGTTGAGTGCCTCTTCCTCCTATATCTTCGTGTGGCAAGCAAGTCGGGGCTAAGTACGGTATGCCATTTCGAACGCAGAATCCAATATTCGAGGCGTAGGCGCAGAATTGAGTACAGAGGTCCTGTAAATACAATGAGAAAACTGACTTGCTTACTGGATGTCGTCCAATCGAATAAGGTTGGGTAATCTACTTCATGTCCATGCTTGTATCATCCATCCCACAAATCGCGAATTTGCCTTTTCATCTCCCAACGACCTTCATTTTGATGCCAGAGTTGCACTTTCTTCCCCTCCTGAGTAGTACCGTACCGTACTATACTATAATTAACTTAGCCGGACCAACCTCCGATCTCCGAATAAAATCCCAAGTACCCGTATCCAATTCAATTGTGGGGCATCAAAGTTTCGCTGCATTTCCTCCTCCACCACCACCCTTACTAATGCCCCTAATCCTAAACCCGTGACGAGGAGTATGAATTTTAACCTTCACTCCATCTTTCGTTTGAGATTCTATGATAATCTCTTGAGATGAAAGTCCTACTAACATCCCCTTATCCCTATTGTTCATTCCAGTATCAATTGGCCAGACTTCAACTTCCTGTCCCTTTTGAAGTCCGGTAGGATCTAGAGCATCCACTATCTCATCCATCTCCACAAAGTCCGATGTCGACACTATTTTTATCGCTTCGGATCCTAGGAGCCTTCTAGCTTTTGGAACCTTCTCTGCAGCTAATCGAGTTACCTTATCGAACCTCGCTATCCATGCAAACGTTTTAGGGAATTGTTGGCCTGAAATATAGTCTTCTGGTAATGCACCAGGTATTGTGCTCAACCAATGGAATGGCCAAATAGCTGTACTTCATAGTTAGCATGGGACTATCATGACAATGTCTTCATGTCGTCATACCTTCAATATCCGATAACGTTGGATTTGAAGTTTTAAGTATCCAATCTCGATCGTCTGAAAAGAAGGTATTTTCCATGAATTCAAAAGCTCCTTTCAAAGCAGCCAGAGCTTCAGGTCTTCCTCTAGCAAGACTATCTTTCTTCCAGCTCCTGCCAGTATAATTCTCTCGATCGGAAGTGAACTTGGGATCATTCATCAATGGTAAATTCGTTGGTATCAACTGTGCTGCTCGTGAGAACAAACCATCAACAGTCCAAAATTCAAGAAGTTTTTCAATCGCCATTTGATCGGGTGAAGAAGTTGACGACGCTGATATTTGGGGATGATCGGGATAGAGCTTCTCAAGCTTTTTAAGAATCAATCGTGTATCATTGTATATGTTACGACCAATGACGACGATAGGTATACGACGATACTTGGTACCTAAAGCTTCAATATCAGGCCTGGGCATGATCATGCCTTGAAGCTATTATCGAGTATTAACGTCATTCCTCTAATGATTCTCATGACTTGAGTAGATACACGATGGAAGACTTACACATTCTGCATATGGAATTCCACGAAGGTTCAAATACCATACAATTCTATTCGAATATTAACACAAGTTCCCAAGGCCGTCAAAGCAGAAATATGAACAGTGAACACACCTCTTAGCAAATGGCGAGGATCTGTAATGATATAAAATGATCTCCGGGTTTTGTATCGTCATCTTAGTTAGTAATTGAAAACAAAACAATGAATTAAATTCTACTTGTATACTACTATAAGTTCGAATAATAATAAATAGAGGTCGAGAATCGAGAGATGAAAAGAAGAAAACAAGACGTTTCTAGTGATATCAACTTCAATTTCGTTTTTAACTTTTTTAAACTATCAAAAAGAAAGTAGAGGATTTCAAAATGCGGAGATGGATCCAGATACCTCGGTTTGTATATGCACGTTTCATAGAGATAGAGTTAACGCCACAATGAGGCTGATATATGATGATATGACGGTGATAATTTTATAAACAGGTATATGTAGACTTGTATAGAATATGAGATATTAGGATTTTGATAATATTAATTTTGTTAAATAGTGATTAAAAATCTATATTAAACGATCAAATAAAGAGTTATTCAAAAGTAATAATTTAAAAAGAAAAAGAAAGAGAGAGTGTGTTAAGTGTTACGAGGTTTGCCGTCTAGATCATGTGGAAGTGCTCTAGGCTCTCGAGGTGGTTTATAACTAGGCGTCAAGCAGGGATTTAAGTAACGATGGTAATAATATACAATTCGTAACTAATAGTAGATTATACTATACAATTAATCTTAAGTACGAAGCTCTACAGTAAGGAAATCCATCCTGATTATATAGACCTTCGTATTCCAAAAGTCGATCGGCTTTCGGATCAGGTGACACTTGTTACATAATTCCATTAACTAATTGATCATATGATATAGGGTATGTTACACCGTTGTAATATTAAGATCTCCGAATACAGAATGTCGGCTAGCTGAAAAGAGGTCAATGGTTTCAAAGGTTTTATAATAATTGAATTATTATAAAAGTTAATAATTAATCTTTTTTAATATAAGATTTTATAATAATTTTAATTTATATAATTTAATTTTTTTAGTTTTATTTTATTTCATTTTTTATTATATATATTAAATATTTATTATTTATAATTATAATAATTAATATTAATATAAAATAAAAAAGATAATTTTTACTTTTATAATCTTTTAAAATATTTATTTTATCTGAATTTATATATAATAGAAAAGGTCTCATCTTGATATTTAATTAACTGTTGGTACATCATGTGATTCACCTTGAAAGGAAACCATACACAAAGAGAGCCGTATAACTAGCTAGTTCTAGCCCCTCCCTCTTCAATATAAATAGGGCCTCTTCTTCGTAGATAGTTACAATCAATTAGCATTCAACACATACTATAATAGTACTATGTGAGTAGTATCACCGGAGTGATACCAACATTAACTTCTCTCTTTATTATATTATGATCTCATCTATTGTATTGTTATAAATAACATCTTTAAAAACTTATCAAATATCTTCTAGGTAAAATATCTCAGAAGGCCTTACAGGTTAATATATTATAATATATCTTGATTAAAAAGTACTATATGAATTTCATTCAGACCTAATAGAATAATATATCGTTATTCCTTCATTATCAAATGCTTTCTGATAACAGGACCTCAAAGAACATGATTGCCACGCTACGTGGAAGTCTTGCAGATCCTACCATTCCACAGGGCCGAGAACCCCCAAATAATACTACACGATAGCACTCCATAGACAAAAGGACCTCCTGATAGCAAAGAGTGATAAGTCTTAGCAAAAGAAAAGTAACCAAGTCCCTCAATCCTTACAACATATGCATGAAAGCTCTTCGCAAACCTTAAGAAACACCACATTATGACATACTGTTCGAAAAAGATACAGGTCGAAAGTTAAATTATAATTAAACTAAGGAAAAGATCCCCTAAAAAACCTCAACTACGAATCATCTTTTAGAAAAGTATCCAAAGAATTGAAAGAACTCAAAAAGATACCATGCTATAATACACCGCCCCGAGAATATATACATTGAGATCCTCAAAAAATATCAATCCCAGCAAAAAGTTATTTCAAAATCCTTCCCATCCATCAACCCACGTTCCCAGAGACGTTAAATAATACCGCAATTTAGTATACTATTCGAAAACACATAGGACAACAATAGCTACTAGTACTGATGTAAAGAAAACAATTACCAAAAGACATCTTACTCAACATTAACCTCAAACCCCGAAGTTAAGCCGCTCGGTAATTTCAGGAGGTCAGAAATTCTTCAACCACAGCACAAATACCACTAATACAACAAATACCATCTTAAACCTTGCCAAGTATTATACATTACATAATTTTCATTTCGACGTATCGTTGCGTGTCGTACTTGGAGGAAATAACTTTGAAAAAATCTCCCGATCTGAGAGGACACGCGACAGAAATGATGGAAAGAGTGCTGCATTTGAGATCTTTGGGAGGAGAATTGGGAGGAAAGAGGGAAATATGTACGAAGGTGTTGATTAAGAGGGTATCTTTGGTATTTGGCTGTAATGTTGATGGATTATTGGGAAGTGCGATGTTAGATTGCTTTGATAATTCCCGTTAAATACTTCTAGACAGAAGAAAATCGAAATCAACATTTTAAAGTTTGTGCGACATGCACAGGTAATCATGACGATCGGGTTTAGTTCTTCCTGAGGTTTTTTGAACGGGGAAATTATATGCAAGAGCTAGCGTGTTAATGTGAGGCTGTGATCCTTGGATGTAATTCTACTTGTAAGTAAGATTACATCGATTCTGCGATTACTTCTACTTCGGCAGGAATATCTGCTAGTTAGTAGGGTTATTTGAGCCCATATATAATGGTTCTAAATGAGAGACTAATATGCGGATGATTTACGGACATGACTAACTCTATTTTCTGAAGATACGAATCTCGGGAAACTCCCTTCCGCTTGCGTTCGAGCCAAAACCCTAGATCTGGACTGTCTCCTCCCCCCCAAGGCACAACTTCCCCGACAGACTCGATCGATAAACCCGGGTCAACAAACTCACTTTTTGGATATATCCCCTGGAATGTTTGTATTATCAAGTGACTACTGGCCATTTAAAATCCCCAGTTCCGTCTAGAGACGATAGTTGTATGCATATCCCGAGCTCAGTGTCAAAGGCTTTATTTAATAAATCATAGATAACACACATTTACTCTCACTAGGTAGTTAGTTACAGCTTGGCTGCTAAATGGAAGACTGACAAAATGCACCTATACCACACGATATAACATAAGCATTCACTCGCTAGTTAATACCTCTCGCATCACTAAACAAGCATCTCCGAATCCTCCACTTCAGTTTTCTGGAGTGAGTGCGCAGAGTCGTTTATTGATTCAGGTGTAAGTACAGCCGGCTTCTAGCAAAATTTCTACAGATTTTTTTTTCCAGACCTTCTTGATGGGGAATAAACATGCTCACTTCTGATACCATGATCATAGAATCACTTTATGGACAACCCATATAGTTGAAATAAAGCAGAATTGTTGCAGCGCAGGACTCAGACGGCGAGCCTTTGAGACTAGATAGATAATAGAATTCCTTGGTTCCAACACCTCACTATGTATACTATCCGCTGTTGGGCTGCATGCTTAACACAAATCTTCTCTAGAAACCTAAGAGACAGTGGCTCTTTCACCACACTCACTTGAAAGATAAATTAGTCTTCGAATTCATGCACGGTGGATAAATGAGTTAATATCGAGCGGGGAATAATGAGATCTCTTAGCCTTCTGCGGAGTTGGATGGAAAGTTGGGATACCTAAAGCTTGAGTTTTGAGCTTCGGAATTAAGAAACCACCGGAGGAACAAAACAAGACCAAGTCGGGATCCCCGGAGGGGTGTTGCAAAACCTAGTTCACAGGAAGATAATAAATGAGCAAGAAAGGTGAGCATATGACAGGTATATTAGGAAAAAGGCAAATAGGTGGAGGATACTAGTGGTTTATGCATCACTGTCTCTTAATTCCTCCCTTTCCAGGGAGATTGGTGTGTAAATGATATTGTCCGAAGTCACTGTTCCGAGCCTGGTATTTGCACTACCTTCTTCGCTTGTCATTCTCATTTTTCTAACAGTTATCAGTCTAATCACTGTCAGACGTCAACAATAGTACCTATGCCTATCCAGATATATCATTTGCTCCTTCCATCTTTCTTCCATTGATGCCATACTCTCAACCTACACATTCTTTATAGCTGCTAAAGGTAATGTAGCCGCTTGCCAAAGACTCATCTTATCTCTAAGTCTTGATTTAATAACTTGTGAATGATGGACTCTTAAATAGAGATGTAATGGATGGGATCTCTACACAAGATATTTGTAGGATCTAAAGATTTAAGTTGATTCACTTGGAATGGGTGGATAGAGTTTTGCCGAGTACCTGCTGAGTAATAATACGGGGTTGAACATATAAATGCTCAATATTAATGAGCTGGTGGGATCAAATATATTATGAGAAAGTTGGAATTATAAACCAGATACATAGGGGTTTTTAACTAATCAATTATATAACCTTTTATAATTAGATATAAAAGAAAAGCTTTTGTATTTTCCTTTTATAATAATCAATTTTTTATATATATATATTTGAATTTATATAATCTCAATCCCAAAACCATTATGAAATCCGATTTCTCTATAAATGATATATTACAATATGATCTAATTAGTTTTCTCCTCCAGTTCCCCTTCACAACATGCTATCGGGACGCACGTATCTCGACCTACCACTTTTACAATATATACAGTAAAAAGACAGTCAAACAAAGGTGGTACAGCCTCGAGCCATAATAACAGCTCCTGCACCCGTGCCTCTTCCTGTTCCCTTTTTGTAAGGCATTGAAATGGAAATAATATCGCCTAATAGTTCATCTCAAGATCCACGAGTATTCACGTTGTCTTCTCTCCATACTAAGATTGCTATTGCTATTGAATGCTTATTTTCAGATTCTCATTCTCATCATATCCACAATATTCATCTCATTCTTTCCCGGTATTTCTGTACTAAGTCACCTTTCCTACCAATACAATCTACACCAAAAACCACCAATTTGGTAAGCTTGATTTTGATTCTGTATCCCACTACCAAATACTACATCCCATTCCTTAGATGCTTTTAATTCTACATCTATCCAGTATGCTCCAAAAGTCTGTGGGTTATGACCTCTAGATCTTAAGTAATGGTGTGATAGAATACTGCTAGATCAAGAGGGTAATTATGTTAATTCACTTAAAAATAACGCTTGCAAATGATGCGGCGTTTAGTACGGATAGAGTAGACAGTAATTGAGGTACGGTGAATGCACAAAAATGATCACACCGGTTCATTTCACATTTCACTGTCTTGCATTAATTCGTCAGATACCTACCTACATAAAGATCTCTCTCAAACTTGATTTACAATGAAAAGCTAGAGTATACATCTACGTTAACTGATACTTAGTAGAATCTAGCAAATGATCAGTGAGTTCAACAAGATCTCGTATTGCTATTATTCAATTTTTTTTTTCATATTTCCTTGCGGGACTGTGGTAGAGAGTATCTCATCTTGAGATATTTGCCTAAGGCTAGCATTTTCATTGTCTCTATCTAATAAAGTCCCTAGTGTTATTACTCGTTTACACTGCTATAGATGCAAGTTATCTGACTATTATACTTTTCATTGCTGTATCCGTTAGTCACCCTCAAGTTAGCGGGTATACTTGCATTTCCTTAACTCTTATTTCCATCACTCTTCACTTGGGTTACAACCTCGTGCTAACCAATAAGTCTAGTACCCCTCTTTTCGGCCACCCCCTGTTTTCGGCCACCCTTTTACATAAAAAATCGTCTTTTTCAGTTATTAATATTTCAATAACAAATGAATGAAATCAGTTGAAACTTTTATTATAGATTTATTATATAATTATTAATGGATTCTGAAATTTTCAGATTTTTAATAAATTTATTGATTGAGAAATTGAAAGTTGAAATTACAATTTTCAATTTATATATAATTTATATATAAATTTGAAAATTATTAAAACTTGAAATAATCTTTCAATAAAAATTATTAAAAATAAATTATAAATCTTTTTCAAATATTTATATTATAATTAATCAAATAAATAAGAATTTTGAATTTTGAATTATAAAGAAAAACTTTGATTAATATTTTTAAATTTTGCAAAAATTAAAAATTATAACATTTTGATTAAAAGGATGTTTGTCAAATATTTTTTAAATAAATTGATTTGTTTAATCATTTATGATATAAATATTCCCAAAAAATTTATAATTTATATTTAATTCTTTTTGTTGAAAAGTTATTCAAGATTTTAAAGATTTTGTAAGTTTATATATAAATCTTATACAAATCAAAAATCACAAAATTTAAGATTATAGATCTCAATGAAATTAACTCCAAAAGATCTAAAATTTTCAGAATTGAGTTATAATTATATAATGAATCTACGATTCAAGTTTCATTAAATCCTATCGATTAATTGTAAAGTTATTGATAAATGAAAATCACGATTTTTGATGTAAAAGGGTGGCCCAAATTAGAGGTGGCCCGGAAGTAGAGTACTAGACTTATAATCGTTTAATTAATTATATACTCTTGTATTTTGTATTGAAAGATTGTATTGATTTTTGATCTAATATTTCTATAATATAATCAGTAGTATAACATGATGAAATTCTAAACAAAAGTTGATCCCTTAACCACAAACACCAAATTCCGCCCCATTCCATCCCATTCTAAATAATTTTTAAGAAAAGTCATAACCAATCATAACCTCATCACTACAAATCTTCATCCCTCTCTACCCCGTCCTTAACCCTCCCCAACCCCTCACACACCAAACCCCAAACTCCCCACCCCACAAACCCCGCCAACCCCACAAACGGCAAACCCAACCAACCGTCCCACCTCCCCCTCCAAAGCAAACCCAATTCATACATGCCCGCCACCGCTGGCCCAGCAGTCAACGCACTCGAAGTTTCCACCACAGCAATCAAGGCAAAAATCCTCGCTACATATTTTTGCTGCACTAAGCCCGTAATTAGTGATCTAACTAAAGAGACAAAACCTGTTCCTAGTGTATAGATGATTAAACCGAAGATGGTGAGGTGAAGAGAGGGGGAAATGGCGATTGTGAGGGCGCCGAGGATGAGGAAGAGAGAGGAGATACGTGCTAGCAGGAGATCTTTGTGGGTTGTTGAGAAGGAGAGTTTGGTTATGAGGAGGGAGGAGAGGGAGGGAATGAGGAGGAGGAGGAGGAGAATGTTGATTAGGGCGCGGAGGGAAAGGATTAAGGCGGCGTGGGATAGGGGGATGGAGAAACGAGTTGATATGTAGCGGATACAGAGCTCGATGGATTGTTGACCTATGACGCGGGTTATAGATGGGAGCAGGAGGAGAAGAACTGGGATAGTAAGAAGTGGTCGACTAGTGGTGTAAAAATTAGTGAGGTGCCGAGTTAAGGTAGGTTTTTGTTTCAAGGGTTCATTGAAATCTGACGAGGAATCGCTTAGGTATTGCGAGGATGATATATCGGGGACTAGTGTGGATATATGAGAGGCTTGAAGATGGAGTGTTTCTGGTATAAAAACAATAAGACACAATCCCGATGTTAAGACAGATACTCCGCAGCATATTGATATCCAAGGAGAATGAGCCATGATTGCGGCGGCTACAGAAGGTGCAATAAGTTCTGCAGAAAGTGAAGCGCATGCGCCAAATAGGAATACATTCGCTCTATTATTTGTCAGTAAGAGACGCTGAAAGGATGATTTCCTTTGGAACAATACCTTTCGCTTTGCGTAGTGACATCTGAGATAATAGCATAAAATATTGCTGCGGCTGTTTTCTCACCACCACCAATAAATTGTAAAAACGGTGCAAACCATACCACACGAATAGGTAACATCATCCATTCGGTCATTATGAAAACTTCGAATAGTAGGGAGAGGAGGATTCCAAGAATTGCCAAGGCGAAGACTGGTTTACGTCCAATTCTATGTCAAGGTCAGGTCACATCTTCCACAATGAAAATTGCAAATCTGACGATGATAAAATTTGGCAATGTGAGTATTGGGGTAAAGAAAAGTCGTACTTATCAGCCAACAGCCCATATGGAACAGCCATGAACATTCCTAAATATCATCAGCTATAATCTCGCAGCTTGTTCACCGAGTTCCTCCTTGCCTGGTAACGATTTCAACGTTTCCAATACCGCAGTCAAAATATTCAATTCCTCCTGAACTTTATCACCCTTGCATCTAGCTTCATCAATTTTACTACTCAAGCCTATTCCCCCTTGGCCTTGTAACTCTTCATAATATCGACGACACAATACATCCTCATAAATGCGCATCGATGGTATCCAAGCTAAGTATCCTCCAAACCCAATTATAAAAACGATCGTTGTAAGAAGGAAGATAATAATTCGCGGAGAATGCGTTTGATGAACCAGGGAGTGTGTGCCAGTGAAATTTGGTCGCGAAGAATGGATAAGGGGAGATTCCTCGTCGCATGAGGGTCGTGATTGTACTTTCGGTGAAGGCATTTTCGCAGATGAAGTGAAATATTGCGCCGGCGCGGAAAACTCTCAGAAAAGGAGGGATTCAAGGAAAGAGTGAAATAAGAAACATAACATTGAACAAACGCATACTTACATATTTCTGAGAATCGGGATAGCAACAATCAACGTGTTTGAGAAAAGGAATGTCAGACAGAGCGAGCGGCACGGCTCGCAGCAGAAATTCTCCCCGAAATAGAAGCAACTGACCTCATTTGTCGTATGGATGTTGAGATGAGTATCAAATGAAGCTTACCTACAAAATTCAACGTGTTCTCTCCTCTCCTGACAAGATTTTAAAGAATTGAGGCTTTTGGGACGTATATGGATGAGTGGTAAAAATAGTTGCTGATATTTTTATAAGGCGTAAGACGAGAAGATGAAGGGGGTTGTTGGAAGATGGTACCTGACATTGACGCGTGGGCATGGCGTAATTCACGCGCTGAGATGCAAGCATGAATGAAACTTGATATGATCGTCGCAACATGAAGAAATAAACGACGATGAAAATGAAAATGAAAATGAAAATGAAAATGAAAACCACAATCAACAAGAAATAACAATCAATCATCCATCAATCATCAATTATTAATTATCAAACATTAACCATCAAACATTCAACACCACCCAAAATTACTCTACCGCCAACAATAAAGAACAAAACATGAGAGAAATTCTTCACCAGGTGATTGCCCTTCTCTTCCACTCATTCTCTCTCTATCGCCGTCTACTGATGCTTCTCTATGCAGTACACCATTGGTTTATCTCAATAAAGTGATGCAGTGACCTTGATCTCATCCAAATACTTCGGATACCGACAGATTGTTGTACGGCTTCACCGAACCGATGCAGGAAATCAATTCTCGCAATTATTTCCCACTACATTGTCCTCGGTCGTCCGAGCTACGCACCCCGCTTTCTGAGGCACAATTGAGCTTGCTCTTTTCGGTTTGAACATTCAAGACCTTGGGCTTCATGATGAGGCAAAAGAAAGCCGCCATATTTCTTGGGAAAAGGGGAAAACCTTGCTTGGTCTCTCCAGCTCCGAGGTTGATCAAATATAGGATGTTTTCGTGGGGTCTGGAAACCGCCATCTGTCTTAGCCACAAAATACGTAACATAGTGTCAATTCATGTGTCGACAGATCATTTTCTAGTGAAAATGAAAATGTCTTGACTATTTCATCGCCACATTTTCATCGTCGGAAAACTCCATTTTCTTTCTCGGCGTGATGCGTTGAAAGGTAAATGGAAGAAAGAGTCATGAGGGTCATGAACATGCTGGTAGCTGCGGCTCATAGAATCATGTCATTTTACGAGCAAAAAGTTTGGTACACTCCATTCACTCCACTTTAAGCACGCGCCGCAAGATGGTAAACTACAAAGGGAATATTAATTTCCCTAATGATAACGTGTGCTAGTAAATACTACTGCACAAAATGTTTTTCCTTACCAATGTTTCCCGCAATCCGTCTGTCCGACGTTGAGCTTACTCATATTTCAATATTCATCCTACTCCAAAAATACCCTAGCTGAGCCAGCTCGCGGATGTAGAGTCTACTTAGGGTAAGTGCCTCTGTTTTCATGCAGCATATGCGGCGCAGTATTTGGCCCGACCCCCATTCTTCGTTTGCGCAACTAAGTGGTTGTTTTGAGGGATAAACATGATGTCAAAGTATCAATTGAAATAATCTGTATGTGGATATATGAAGCGGAACCAGCGGCAAAATCACACTAATGAAGGAGATAAGTAAATCCAGAAGCTTTTTTGGCTGCCCCGTAGGGCAGGGCATTTTCTACCACATGGCATAGAATGGATGGCCCAAGTTGACGGGAAAAGATCTTGTCCAGTCTCCTCAGCTGTCAAGATTGTAGCCTCTTCCCCTCATTCCTGACATGTCTTCCGTATCATCCAATCGATGACTTTTCGTATCTGCGTGGTAGTGGACCTTCGTATCACGAGAGTTAAGGCATGAAAAATCTGCAATTTTATACAACGATCCCATGCCTTGGTTGATATTAAGGATTTGATATTACTTTTCTAAGTTTCTGATTCGATTGATGCTATTTGAGCCGCTAGAAGAAAACGGGTCGTCGGTTAATATAAGGGCATGAGCTAAGAGCCATAGCTTTGGGTCATTGCACGTAACATTTGCAGCGGGTGATCGGCTCTAAGTCTGTTGATCTTCCCCAGACATATTTTTACATCAAAAGCTTTATCTTCAAAGTCGTTGATGTCAATTTCCACAGAGAGGCGAATCCTATTTACCTTTTTCCCACCGCTTACAATCGTGATATCACATCAAAGATATCCCGTCCCGCAATCAAACTTGGGCGGCAATAGCTCAAAGTATGTAAAAGTTACTTCTTGACAAGTATCTACGTCGTTGTACGAACACGTTCAATCGACTTGGCATGAAAGACCCACTCATATTTCAGCTCGGAAAATGTACAGAAGCAGTTGAAGTTTCACAATGACCACGGTGGTTCATAACAGTCGATAGTAAACATAGAACATTCCACTTCTTGTCTGGTATGGTCATAGTGGCGAACAAGTGTGTTTTAGCTCGGAACATTATCTTGAAGTACGTGCCTAGGATATATTTCTTTTTTGTGTGTGAGCCATGCTTTTACATTAATGTTCGCTTGTTCCTGGTACCTGTTCGTACAACGCTACAGTCCATGTGTTTCCTTACGGCTAGGACCGCCCATCGCTAAGCTATTCCATGTTTACTTCACCAGAAAAAGACATATCTGTGAAACGTAAATTCCATTTACGGAAGTGTGATTATTCTATGCGAGCTTTTTCTTCCCAAAATGGTCAGAGCGTTACGCACTCTTGACTCTAATCATAGCCACCACTAAAAATCCAGGCTTGGGATTTGAAGATAACCAATCATGCGCACGGCCTGCACCTTGATTTAACTTCATTCCCCATTTTGTGGATCAGCCCTTTTCTCGCTTCGGACTTTTACCACATGGATGAATCCTTTGATTAATCTACCTTCATGAGGTTAGTACAAGTAAGCGTATGGTTGTGTTTTTCCGCTCCATGACTACATGATACCTTGGGAAACTCGTACAACAACCAATGAACCTTGTTAACATGGGATGGAATGTATTTCAAAATATAGAAAGTCATGCCGAAGGTACAACGGAACAGCTTCTTGTATTCTATGAGACTAGTAGCTCGATGTGCGGCTAGATACTACGTTTATCTTGCTTCTTTGACCGCTGGCATCTGTATCCATTTTCAACCCTCCACTCTATTGAAAGTGGCGCTTGTTCTACCTAGTGGTACTTCCTACGCTCGATCTTAGAGTCTTGGTCCAAGATAGGCCCACCAGGCTGATATGGAGCTATCTCGAGTAGACATGCTCGCGATGAATGATGAAGTATAAGATTGAGCATCTCTTCCACCTCAAATCGACATCATCATCATTACCTTCTCCTTCATCTCACAAACAAACACACTTCTCAAACATCAAACATCATCCCTCTGAACATCAACATGCGTTCCGCAATCATCACTTCTGCCTTTGCAGTTTTGGCCCTTGGAAATCCTATCCCTCAATCGATTGATTTGGGTACTATCGATACTTTACCACCAGCTGCAGTTTCTAATGCTCCAGTTGATATTTCTTCCCAAAGTGTCAGCGTCAAGCCACCTGCTGCGGCAACCTCTGTAGGGGCCGCAAAAGTAACTGACACGGCTGTTCCGAGTGGAGTAGCGGCCAAACGTAATACCATAAAGCGGTCTTGCGAGCCTCAACCTGCGGGAGCTGCTCCAACTTCAACGTAAGTACTTGATAGCATTCAAGCGTCTGTCAAAAACTCTCACTAACAAACAGCCTTACAGTCCAGACACTGCAGAAGCTTTTTTAGCCGATTCTCAATACACTGCTATTTCTGATGTAGCTGCCACTCCCCAAGGTTATAACCTTTCATTCAAGAATTTACAAGGTTCTTCCCAAACTACCTCGTACCTTGGATATAAGACCTTGGATTCTTACGACACAGTTAACTGTGCTTCTTACTGTGATCAACAAGAAGGTTGTATTGCATTCAATATCTACATGGAGCGCGATCCAACAGTTGATCCGGGCGCTACCTGCGCTAACCCAGCTTCTACCACCAATTACAAGTGCGTGAAGTGGGGTGTTCAAATTCAAGCGGCTACAGCTACCAATGTCGGACAATGGAGACGTAAGTTTTTCTCTCACAATAGGCCAATAAAATTATAAATGTACTAACACCAAAATAGAGGATTTCCACGTTGTTATCGCCGGATCAAATGGCTACAATAAAGATGCTGCTCCCGCCCCAGCCGATGGTTACACGGGCCCAGTCGCCCTCGGAGGAGCAATCAATGCCCCACTCGACCCAGTCACCCACACAGACACATACATGGGATATAAATTCTTCTCCTTCGATGATGTTCAAACCTTCGCCAACGGCGTCGTAGCTTGCACTGCCGCCTGTACCGCGCAAACCAAATACAACGCCGAGCATCCCCCCTCCACCGGTAACCCATCCGTCTGCAACCAATTCGTCGTCTACGTTCTCAGCGACGAAAACAAACCACAAGGAATCTACTGTTCCATGTACACGGAAGAATGGGCCAGCAACTACGCAACCAATGTCGGTCAATACCGCGGAAGTGATTATTGGTCTGTAAGCCAAGCATATACATATACCAATGCTGCCTATGCGGCCAAATACGAACCAATTTGTGATGTTCCAGGATGTCCAGGAGGATCTTACACAGGGGGTAATTATGGCGGATATGGATATCCTTCGCCTGCTCAACCAGCTAAATGTAAGTCTAAGAGGGGAGAGACGAAGATTTTGTGATTTTCTTTTTCCTGTTTCTTCTATTTCTAGATGGATGGGTTGCTAATTTGATGTCTACATTAGAAATGATTTTCTAAAATAAGATTACATCTGAAATTTCGGGTCCGGCTTTCGGCTTCGGGTTCGGCTTCGAAAATCAGAAATCATTTATAGTTGGTTGTTAGTCGGTTGACTAAGAAAGGGGAGATCGCTTAAAAATTATTCTTCATAAATCAACCATGTTTTATCATGATTTGATGGAGATATTGGATTAGGTTGGAAATTGGATTGGGCTGGAATTGGATGGAATGGGATGGGATTCCACGGGATGATATCATTGGAGAAGGCTTTTTTTTAATCAGGGATTTAATGTATTGGTGGTATTTTTCTATTTCCTTTTAAATAAAATGAATAAATACTAGAAAAGAGAATATCTATTTCATTTTCATAGACTTTGAATTGTTTTTCTTGTAGATTTGATATTTATATATCTAGTGAGTGGTCGTAACAATTATATAATCTCTCAAAAACAAAAATCACTACACGGATCTTACAACAACCGGTTGTATACTTACAAGATACGATTTGAACGATTTAATATAGGATTAAAGTAGTGTAAGGAACAAATATGCACAAACCTTGTTAAGCTTGGATTCGGATCAATAACAAATACGGAACTATATGATTGGAGGATTATATGATGGAGTATTAGAGCTTCGAAAGCTTTATGGCTTTTAGGTACGAAGATCTATATAGCTAGAAAGGATTCCTTATTGTAGAGCTTTGTGCTCAAGATCAATCATTTAGTATACTCTACTATTAGTTACGAATAGCAATCATTGATATTACTTTAAGTCTTTGTGTTACGAGGGATGCGATCTAGATCACGTGGAAGCGGCCTGGATCTTCGAATGGTTTATAACTAGGCATCAGGCAAAGGTTTAAGGTAATATCAATGATTACAATTCGTAACTAATAGTAGAGTATACTAAATGATTGATCTTGAACATGAAGCTCTACAAAAGGAATTCTTTCCTAGCTATATAGTTCTTCGTATTCCGTATCCCACTCCTTCCGCTGAATAGAATCAGTGGGATCGATGGGAATAGTATCATATGATCACTTGATCATACGACTCTATTGTTGTTATTGTGGTGGATCCAATAATAACAATTCTGGTGTTTACTAGGTCCTCACACCACCTTAATCTCATATTAAATTGATCAAATCATATCTCGTAAGTACAGGAACGGTTATTGTAAGATCCGTAATCGTAACACTTTGCTTGACGCCTAGTTATAAACCATTCGAGGATCCAGGCCGCTTCCACGTGATCTAGATCGCATCCCTCGTAACACCACACTCGCACTCCTACCCCTACCCCTACCCCATCTTCATCTCTCCATTTCATTCCCCCCCTCCCAAAATAAAATCAAAATATACACGCCAAAACTAATGCTTGCCTTCTTGCTTGCCTGCTTGCTTACTTACATGCTAGCTTACCAGCCCAGCCTACGCTCACCAACTCGACATAGGTATCAAAGGGATATTTAGGAAGAACTAGCCATCCTACCTACCACAGCCAGGCAACAGCTCCAGGAAATGCAATTCAAGTAACCAAGTAACAAATTTTGCAACCGCTCATCAAAAACCATGCGATATGAATCGATATAAATCGATATATGGTCTAACCATTTTTTCATCCTTATCCACCATCACTCTTACAACCTTCCCTAAAATCAAATACCCCACATCTCTTACAACCATCTACAATTTCTCCTTCAAAAGCCCCTTCATCCTCTTCTCTACTGCTTCCAAATACTCCCCAGTAGTAACATAATCATCCTTTCCTGTATTTCCACAAGCTAATGCTAAATCCTTCGTCATGATTCCCTCCTTATCAACTACATCTATACAAGCTTGTTCTAAACTTTCTGCGAAAGCAACGACTTCGGGTGTATTATCTAAAGTACCTCTTTGAACGAGACCTCTTGTCCAAGCAAAGATTGATGCGATAGGGTTGGTGGAGGTAGGATTACCTTTTTGATGTTCGCGGTAGTGACGAGTGACGGTTCCATGAGCGGCTTCAGATTCAAATGTTTTTCCATCAGGGGTGATGAGGACTGAGGTCATGAGACCAAGGGAACCAAAACCTTGAGCTACAATATCGGATTGAACATCTCCATCGTAGTCTATTGTTCATAAAGTTAGTTATTGTACTGGTTTGAAAAAAAGAGGGGTAACATACTCTTCAAAGCCATAACATAACCGCCTGAGCTCTTCATCATTTGCGCAACCATATCATCAATTAATCGATGTTCATACCAAATCTTCTTCTCATCAAATTGAGGCTTATATTCCTTGTCGAAAATCTCTTGAAAGATATCCTTGAATCTTCCATCATACTTTTTCAAAATTGTATTCTTAGTACTCATATATAAAGGTAATCCCTTATTAAGAGCCAACTTGAAACTAGCATGAGCAAATCCACTAATGGATTCATCAGTATTATATTGAGTTTGAGCAACTCCTCCTCCTGATTTAAAGTTATAGACAACAGTTTCGGTGGGTGCGCCGCCTTCAGGTGTGAAAGTCATGGTAAGGGTACCTGGACCTGGAACAACCATATCTTTTGCGCGGTATTGATCTCCGAATGCATGACGACCGATGATAATAGGTTTCTTCCAACCAGGAACGAGACGAGGAATACGAGGAATGACAATAGGTTCGCGGAAGACTGTACCGCCAAGATGGTTACGGATGGTTCCATTAGGTGAGAGCCACACTAGTTGACACTTTATTAGCTTCTCTAATTCATCCTCATCCTCGCAGATCCACACGGACTAAAGAAATCAACTCACTCTGCTTCAAATTGAATTCCTTAACTCTAGCCTCATCCGGGGTAATAGTAGCACACTTAACACCAACGGAATACTTCTGAATAGCCTCCGCGGCATCAATAGTAACCTGATCATTCGTCTCATCTCTATACTCCAAACCCAAATCATAATATTTCAAATCAACATCCAGATAAGGATGAATAAATTTATCCTTAATATCCTTCCAAATAATCCTCGTCATTTCATCGCCATCAAGCTCCACAATTGGATTCTTGACTTTGATTTTCTGGAAAGAGGTAGCTGAAGCCATGGTGCGCGAATGAGTAATGGCGCTGCCGAATCGAGGTACGAAGATTGAGGTACGAGGAACGCTGCGCAAGAATGAAGAGGTAATGCTGCGGTGGAGAGACATTTTGGAGGAGGTGCAGACGAGGCTTTTGATAACGAATTGACTGGCTGCTTGCTTTGCTTGGTTGGTCGGATGCGATGCGCTTGTTGTACCGAGGACCAGTGAGGAGCGCGGAAGTGAGGTGCGCGGGGGATTCTTAACCGCGGGGAAGAAGAAATATGTCTCGGAGAGGAGGAAGGCAGAAGTATAGAATTTGAATCAATCAGTCAATCAATTCTATCGCGTAAGTAGTATAGGAAATGTAGAATAACATCTCAGAAAGAAAGAGAAAAGGAAGATAGGAAGAAAGATGGAAAGGAATTTTTCCATCCAAGCTATGATCGATAACGGAGTCACATCTAAGGTTGAACAATAAGATGACCAAATCTCAACATAACAATAACATAATAAAATCCAATCCAATTAATTATGATTACATTTACCAATCTATACAATTTATACCTGTCATATCCCATCCTCTTCAATCCCGAAGCTTTCATCGCCCAAACATACACCTCACCCTCACCAAACAATACGATGCCATCCATGCCTTAATGACCAAACCCGGCAATTACCCAACAACCTCCGCAAAAATACCCAAACAGATTCAACCACAAACAGGCAAAATGCAAATCCCAAGATTCTCAACCTCCAAAAAAGAGCCATCAGCTGTGCCCCGCCTACGAACAAAAAGAGCTATCCGACAACGGAGGTCACCAGTGGGCTTGGAGGGGAAGTGTATCCCTGGCTGGAAGAAGTTACCCCACATCGGTTTATTTAGCAGCGGCCAAATGGCGGATTGGCAGACGAGGGGATTTCTAGACTTTGGGTTTTGGGAGCCGTTGCAACGTGCAGGGTTTCGGGTTATTTGTTCCGGAAGAGGATGTTGTGTCACGTGGGCGGAAAGGAGGGGGTGGTGACTTCAGCTCGTGCGATGTTTGTGAGGCTTGCAATTGGAAAGGTACAAGAGCTGTGTTAAAAGTTATTCCCAATCTGTTCTGATATATCCAAAAATAAAGTGCAAAATAATCGCTGTCAATCCATACAATTCACACAATCCACACAGTTCCTGCTGAACTCCTCCCTAAACTCCGCCAAAATAAGTACAAGAATCCATAATTTCCTCCCCTACGTATACATCCAGGGAACCAATTCCTTTTCTCTTACTATAACATCACTACTTGAATTCATTACCTATAATCTCTGGGTATAGCATTGAGCAGCTAAGAGACTGACCTCCTGGATGGTTCGCCGCGTAATCTTTGCTTCGTGTATTAGGAGTAATAATCTTAATGAGAGACTTGGTTATAAGATGCTATCTTAGGAACTTTAATTACATGCTTTTCTCCGTCCGCAAGACAATTTGACCATCTTCTCTCGAGTATCCTGATCAATCACAAGCTTCACAAGACGAATTGTCATAACATTTTGATCCATTTCATTCCTCCCTGCTCACTCCTTGACTATCCTCTATGACTTCCAAAAAAAAATTATAAGCCTCTGCATTTCTTCAATATTCCCCTTCTCCTAGTATTGTACAAATCATGCATCCTCCCTTAACCCTTTGCATTAGAAGTAACCAGATACCATTCGCCCCGCTCAATACTCCGTAAACCAATATCCATCATCAAGAACCCTTCCCTTCCCTCAAAAATACAATCTAATTATATCGAATCAAACCAAATTAGAATAGAGTCCTTCAAAGTGGTATGATTGCCTCTGAAGGTAAGACCCAGAAGAAACCACAGCAAGTCGCAGTAGCCCTAACCTATGAATGAAAGACCTACGCTCAACGACCTTCTACCTCAATCAGTCGATTGGACCAAAAGGATGAGGAGCTGGACCTGTGTCGATAGGAGACGAATGTTTCGCTCTCGATTTACTTTTTCTCGAACTCGAGGAAGTACTTGGCTCGCCAGGTGGATCAGACTTTTTCTTTGATGGTCTTTGCCTTTTGGTCTTATTGACTGGATTGCCAGATTTGGGTGTATATCCACCATCATCCTCTGGGTCTCGCTTGCGTTTGAATTTAGAGCTAGATGGTCCGCTTAAAGTAGTATCGTAGCCAATGCCATCTTCTTCGACAATTTCTAAAGAATCAAGACGAGTTGGTGCGGGGATATTCGCACGTTTTCCTGCTCCACGTAAGGCACCAGGCTTGTTGTTGATCTTTTCAATAGGGCCTTCACCATCTTGAAGGAAGATTTTGGGCTCATGACGACGAAGCCAATTAAGAACGCTATAGGGGTTCTTGAGGGTGACATCTTGCGTTGTAGGAGGGTAGACGACAGTTGCGAGGGAGGGGGCAAGGCCAATTGTTGCGTCTACTGCGTGAAGGTAATTATCAATTTCTTCGACAGATAAATAGCCAATAGGATGCTTCCTCCCAGGCTGAGGTTCGAAATCAGCCAAGGATTGTGGAGAGACGTGATGGTTCATCAAGGAAATATGCGGGACAGTCGCCATGAGTTTCGCGAGAGATTTTGATGGTTTAACGGTCGTATTTGTACCATCTCGGTCCTTCAATAAATCCTGAATTTCTTTAAAGATAGCTTGGCCTTCAGGTGATGTATGTTCCGCAGCTTTCGCAAGCTCTTCTTTTGTGGCAAGAGCAGGGACGCTTGCAAGAGCAGGTCCAGGGACACTCAAATCGATACGCTTGTTGGCAGGTATTTGTTCAGAGTTGTTGATATCAAGTAGTAAATCCATAAGTCGACTGTAGACCATAATATTAGCTATGTTTCCAAAGAACAGGTCCAAGGTTTCACTTACTCATTTTCTCGAGCCAACCTCTTAGCAGTTTCATCTGCCAACTGCTCCTCCATAAATAATGAATTACTTTGGCGCATAGCTTCATCGAACTTTATTCGCATTTTACGATACTTCTTACTATTTGCGCCCATATTAGCTGATTGACGTGCTAACTATTGAAGTATTGTGGGTGGCTTCGGAATGTGGAATTCAAAAGACGAGGTAAGGTTTTGAGGAAGTATATACGGCCGTAATGGGTTCAAGTAGACCTGAGGTGAATCTTTCGGAGAATGAATATTAATTGAGGAATGACGTACCGGAAAGATTTGTATGGCGGTGGTTTGGAAGCCACTGGAGGGCTGCTTTGAACACCCTCCTGCTCTTCAACATCTTCACCCAAGATTTCCTCATCGATTGAGGAAGTCATATTCGACGATATATCCCAGAATCAGAACCGCAGCAACTGCGAGAATAAATTTTGTCGTTCGGACTGTTGTTGTAGATTGAAGAAAAGGATCAATGTCGCAGAACCAAAATTGTTTGTTCGAACAATCGGAGAATGAAGCCATACATTAATTTAGAGCATCATCAGGCTGAAATTAAGCGTATGTCGAGATTAATTCAGGGTGGAAATAGCCGCCACTAAAATGCAGCCTTCCTGCAGGGAAGCCAGGCTATGCTAGACCTCGTTAGATCCGGGTTATCTTATCACCGGCAGCCCAGAGGAAAGTTTCTCGATAAGAAATTTTGATGGATTAATTTTACTGGGGAGATTTTAACAATTGTCATTTATTGCCAACCACAATGCCATACATTGCTGAATCAGATACTATGGAATCAATCAAGGATCATAAGAAGGAGAAAAAGGAGAAGAAGGAAAAGAAGGAAAAGAAAGAGAGCAAGAAGAGAAAGTCTAGTGCTATCACCGAACAACCAGTTTCCACCGAATCTATGGATATCGACACTGAGATGACAGGTGGTGATGAGATAAGTACAGCTGAAACCAAGAAGAAGCGCTCGAAAAAGGAGAAGAAGGAGAAAAGTGAGGAATCAATTGAAGCCTTAGAGGAAGCAGAGGTAAATTCTGCAGAAACTCTAGAAGAAGTCGCCGAAACAAACAACGATGGGACATCAGACGAACCACCCACCAAAAAGCGCAAATCCTCCGTCGAAGAAATTGAAGTTGATATCACCCTCCCGGAACCTCCTTCCAAGAAAGCCCTCCGTCGTTTAAAAAAGGGTAAACCACTTCCTCCATCTAAATCTGGCGCAGAATCCTCTCCGGAACCTGAAGCCAAAAAGAAGGCCGAAGTAGAAAAGCGTTCGGGCCATGGTGTATGGGTTGGAAATTTACCTTGGAGTGTCTCAAAAGAAGAATTACGCAAATGGTTTGTGGAATTGTCGGATCTTGAAGAAGAAAATATTACCCGAATTCATATGCCTGGTCCTAATGATGGAAAGCCTGCAAATAAGGTTGAGAAGAAATTTGGAAAGCCAGTTCATAATAAGGGTTTTGCTTATGTGGATTTCGCAACAGAGGAACAGGTTAAGATGGCAGTTGAGTTGTCTGAACAATTGCTCACAGGTCGAAGACTTCTCATCAAGGATAATAAATCATTTGAGGGTCGTCCAGAAAAGAAGGAAGCTGTAGTCGATGGCAAACCACCTAGCAAAAAGATCTTTGTCGGTAATCTACGTTTTGATGCCACGGAAGAGATCTTGAAGGAACATTTCGAGAAATGTGGACCTATTGAGAAGATCCACGTAGCAACATTTGAAGATTCAGGAAAATGCAAGGGTTATGCTTGGATTGTATTTGAAGAAGTATCAGCAGCGCAAAGTGCAGTCAAAGGCTGGGTTCACATCGAAGAAGAGCTATCTGACGAAGAATCCTCATCCGACTCTAGCGATTCCGACTCAGACTCAGAAACCGAAGCTGCACCAAAGACGGAAAATACTAAGAAACCTAAAACCAAAACGAGGAAATGGTGGGTAAACAAGATTCAAGGACGTCCTTTACGTATGGAATTCGCGGAGGATGATCAATTGCGATATAAGAAACGATATGGCAAGGATGGATCAAAGAACCCTAATGAAAGACATCCACGTGAGGAACTGGAACCTGGTGCTAGAGTTGGAGCTAATGATGAGCCTGTTGTACCGAGGGTTCCAGGAGAGAAAAGAGAGAGACCTATTAAGAAGGTTGAGTATAGACAAACATACGCACCACGTTTGACAGGTGGTATTGTGGAGAGTGAGGGAAAGAAAACTACATTTTAGTTATAGAATGGTTTTTTGGGATGGGTTGGAGGATTGTAATGAAAATATACCTGTGCATCAATTTACTTCTTTTTCTTCTCATAAACGATTACTAATGATATTTTCATCTCATTATTCTATCTTTCTATACCTATTTAGCATATTGCCTACTAGATAGTACTCGAGTACCAATCTGCCTTTCACAATATTCACATTATATCATCCACAAAACACAAAACTCACCTCTCACATCTCACATCTCACACTCACATCTCACAACCACAGAATAAATAACCATAAATTTCATAGCAAGTTGCTAGGTTACCATCCCATCCAATCTTCTTTCTTTCTCCCCTCCCAATAACAAAAAGAAAAGGAAAAGAAAAAAATCTCCTCATCTATATCCCTATTCCTATCCAGCCACAGCCACAGCCACAGCCAAAGCCCTAGCCCTAAATAATTATCCTACTAAGATTACCATCTCATGTATCGCTTATTTACTTGCCACTTTATATCCTTCTACATGTGCGGGTATTATCCATCATCAGAATCTCATAATTCATCACCCTAAAACCTATCTTGAACTGCGAAATGCAGAATACCAAATCAAATACCCAATCCAAACTCCCTTAATCATTGACCTACCTACGCATAAATCATAGATAGATATTGCCTCTCCTCTTCTCTCTCTCCCTCCCTCTCTCCTCTCCTCTCTCTCCTCTCCTCTCCTCTCCTCTCCTCTCCTGAAAACCACGAAATTGCCAACCTATAAACTCGCTTCTCTTTCTCTCTATGTTTCTATCCCCCTTTCTCCCAGCTAGCTATATTGCAAGGAAGGGAATAGAGAAAATCTTTTCGAGATCCTGCAAATTCTGTTTAAGTAACCTTATATTGTCTAAGTGTTTCTCTGCGGGCCATTCCGCCTCTATATCCGACTCATGGCCACACGCATCTCGATCCGGATTTAACACCCTAACCATGACCACAAAAACTCCCTTCTACTAATTTCAGAAAGTTTGTAAATCTTAGAAGTATCCTGTTGAAAATTGAAATCGATACCTAGTAACCTAGTAACCTCGTGTGAATACCACGTCGATCGAACAATATAAATCTTCTTCCCATATTGCCCAAAAACAATCCACCCACACTTCTGCTCCCCCAACTCAAATCACCTCAAACCTAACCTACTACCTACTGCAACCTCCCATCCCCCGCCGAATCAACCCCCACCTTTGGCTGAAAATAATGCACCATCCGCGCCGCTTGTTGCACATGCGGAAGAAGTTGCGTTTTGTTTAACATATTATTATTTCCCTTCAAATTCCCATTCGCACCTACACATCCATCCTGCAAACCATCCCCAGACGACACCAATACATTCGCGCGTACCTTCCCACCAGTACCCACAGCCTGCTTTACATGCCGCGAATTTCCAGTTCTAGTTCCAGTTCCAGTTCCAGTTGATGTTTCAACTGCAGGAAGAGGCTGCACAATTGGGGTTTTCCTCGGTCTTCCTCTTCCTGCGTATTTACGCTTAGGTTCTGGTGCAGCAGCACTTTCACTCGCATTCGCATTCGTAGTAGAAGTAGAAGCAGAAGTAGAAGCAGAAGTAGACCCCCTACCTTCACCTTTACCACCTCCCCCCATATTCCGTCTCTTAGCACCCTGGGCTCCATTACCGTTCGCACTAGACATAGAATTCGAAGCTGCTCGTTTTTTGAGATTATTGGGTTTTTGAGGGTAATTTAGTTGGGTAGGTGATGATTTGGTATTTTCATTGCGTTTTTGTGCTTCTCCTTGGAGTTGGCCACTTTGTGAGGATCGTCGTGCAGGTCGTGCAGGTTGTGTAGGTTGTGTAGGTGGTGGCATGCTAGAACTATATCTAGACTCTTCCTCTCGCAGTGCCTTTTTTTGCTTGCGGAATACATCATTTAGGATAGCTTCTGTGTGGGGATTTTGTTGTTGGTCTGGGATTTGAATGTGCGGTTCGTTTTGTTGTTGTTGTGCGGGGATTGCAACATTCGGATTAGGAGGTCGCTTTTGTTGTTCCTGCTCTGTCTTTTGTCTTTCATGGATAACTAATTGTCGTTTACGTAGATATCTACCTACGACGAAATTCTTCTGTTTTTCTGTAAGCTTCGAAGCTTGTTCCATGGGGATATTTCCATGGCGGAAGATCTGCTGAAGCATAGCATCTTTTTGTTTTTGGGAGAATGTGATTATGGGTTGTTTGGGGGTTTGTCTCCGCTTTTCCTGGTCTTCTTTTTGTTGTTCTTCCTGCTGCCGTTGTTTAAGACTCGCGAAAGAGGAAATCGATGTTTGCTTTCGAGTGGCTCGTGGATCATCAACGGGATTATCTTTGTGATTGATAAAGAATGGTTCGAAGCTCATTTCGATTCCTCTAAGTTTCATCTCGATTGTCTTGACATACCACATCAGCATTCCAGTTTGTAACATCCGTTTGATAGCTGTAACCCAATATAAGTTCGTAAATTCATTTGTCAAATCAACAAAACCATCTCGAGTATTAGCCATATCCATAAAAACACTTGCCAAAATAACCTTTGTGGTAAGTGTTCCGTTAGCTGACTTGGTTTGAAGTTCAATAGGGAGGTATAATTGCTGTCTGCCTTTCAAACTTTGCTCTTGTTCTAGTGCTGCCAAATCTGTATTTGACATGGCATAAACAAAGCCCAATAGACCTGGAGGCGGACGCATTTTGCATTGATCAATGGTTGTAGCAGGAGGCAATACAGGAGCGACCGGATCGTGTAATCTCTGGTTATAGAATCTCAGTCGGATGTTAGGTAAACCTGCAGTCTCAAGTCAGAAGAGGTAATTGAGAAGAAAGATATTCAGATTGAACATACTATTTCCATCAATGAACCATTCCCAACTTGATAGGCCACCGAGAGATCTCAGTTCGCTGGATGGATATTTATTCTTGAATACTTGTTGCGATTCGGCATAATCGTATTGAAAGAACATTGGTAGTGGAGCTGCCCAGAAACGACGACTGTATTCATCTTGATTTCTAAGAAAGGTGTTAAGTTGTTGGATCGACATGGTGAAGATGTTAATGAATACAACTGTTGGAAAGGCTGTTTTGAAATAACACAGAGGTGAGAGTCGCAAAGCCGATGTCGATAATGGAAGGTCAAAAGTGGTTAAGAGAAAGCGCAAAAGAATTAGTGATTGTCTTACAAAGATTGTCGGGTTCTTGATTCTGGAATTATTGAGAAGAGTGTTCGAAGAGTATTGGAATTTCAAGAGGTTGGATTAAGAATGGGTTGCCTCAATGAGTGGTTGAAAAAGAGAGTGAAATTGAAAGTGAATACCTGCCTATTGAGCCGTATAAATGATAGTCGATGTAGTGAACAAGTATAGGTAACCGACAATACACTTTCACAGAAAAGAGATGCATCAATACAGCCAGGTGAAGCTAGCTCCTGCATCCTCAGAAATAATTCCATATTATTCAACACCACCATGATTTACCTTTTGTCGATCATGAGTCGACGTGCAAGCGCGAAGTCATTGGGCGCACTTTCATGTTCTTTCGCTTCTCATCTGATGATTCTTATTATTACTTTGAGATGACACTATCTTGTTGATTAAGTTCCTGCGCTTATTCTATAAGCTCTGATCAGTTTCTCCTGCAAGGTATCAATCTCTAGTACGGTACTGTCTTTCTCAAAATCTACCCAAGTGATGGAAGATATTCCTGTAGTCCAGCTTGAAGTCAAAAGTCTTCCAATACCATCAGCTACCCATCAACTCATTTGAGATTATCACTCCTAAAATCTAAGCTTTGGCAGCCAAATTCTATCAAAGATATCGGTATTATCTCGAGAATATTCAGCAGTGTATCGCCAGAGTCTTCAAAAAACAGTCTAGTGGTTCAAATTGCTCATGGACAACAGATTCACTGTCTGCAGTCTTTATAACACCATATATATAGCCAGAGAGGAACAGTATTTGACAAACTTATCAATATATTGAATGCAGTATATTCACAGGCAGATATTCTCCACACACACATCAATGAGTTGGTAAGACCTGGGGCCAGACAGGTAAATGTCCAGTTCAAGAAGATTGATGAAGAGAGATTGAACCTTGGACGGACATTAACGAACTGAGCTTGTGTTAGGCCTGCTTCTCCGTCTGGGTAAGTATTCTTAGCTTCATAATATCTGGGGTAAAATGTCAAGCATTTCAGCCCCATCAAGAACACAAATTACCGTCTGATCAGGCAATCGAGACATTGGGTTTAAAAATAATCAACACTACCAGTTTTATTGAATTCTCTGCCCTCTGCTTTTTCAGTTCATTTCTTGTGCAAACTCTCCGCTCATCTCATCTCATTTGACATGACAGCTTTAGACTCTCGAGTTTTCCTGTATTCTGTAGATGCTGAACGAACCATCAGCCCATTATACAGACACCTAAACGTCAGAAGTGATGAACCAAATTGTCAATGAAATGTAGTGCTCAGGAAGGAGCCGTTAGCAATATGTATTTTAGCAAGCGTTATGGATCTAGACTAGAATGCAAGATAGCATTCAATCCAGTCGGAGGATGACTGACCTTCTGGAATCATTTTCCATGCTTGACCACTATAATTTTCCGAGGGATCCGAACGCTGTCCCTTGACAAAAGTTGCTCTACCAGGCGAGATGATTGACGGTACTGTTGCTACTCTGTATTTGGACTTCCACAGTGAGGATTGAACCGCAGATGTGGTGGAACGAGAGCTTAGGAAAAGCATTTGTATTTTGAAGTATATGCCACAAGTAGGGAAGCAAAGGTATTAAAGGTATTCCTTGCAGAAAGAAAGGATGTTACTAATAATATCGCTTTCCCATTTGTCCACAATTGAATAAGAAGGTCTCTAGCATGCTGCTACCCGCTGTCGTAGCCAAATCGAAAAGAATCGCACAGGGTAGCATATACTTTAACACCCAACAATAAGTCCATACCCGTAGTACTTTTATTGCTATACCATCAATTATCTTCCCGCAGTCTAAACCCATTATACTTTACTCCACTCTTCTTTTGATGTCAATGACTTTATCCGGCACAAAAACTTATCCTCGACTAATGTCGTACTTAGAACTACGAGAATGTCATCTTCTCATAATCATCATCAATTCATTCTACCTTTTATCGCCATCACCATCAGTCATTCCTTTTAAGTGCGCATCGATCCAGAAGATCAGGAAGTCAAATTCAAGAAAGAATTTCTTTCAATTTGATCCTACCGAATAAAGCCAACGATCGTATTCTTTGGTGAAAAGAGGAATAGGAGATACTGGATTTTCTATAGACGATTGTTCTGAAGTTACAGCTAGTTGCGAGTTATTTTTTGCGGGAGAAAGGGTTGGTGAAGATGTATTGGAAATGTTAGAGTCGTCGTTGAAAAGAGGAGCAGAGGTTGCTGAATTGTCTAGAGACGGTAGCTCTGAGGTTGTATCGAGCTGCGAGCTACTGTTCGGGGGAGAAGGGGGCTGGAAAAGATATGTTGGAAACGCTGGGATCGTTGTCGGGTATGTTACAGCTTTGAAGATTTTGAGGTTGATTTTGGATAGCTAATGAAGGGCGAGGAGGAGCGGCGACTGGCTGCATATTCGGCTGAGGCATATTCGGCTGAGGCACATTTGCCGGGAATAGTGGCTGACCCCAATTATTTCGTGGTGACTCCTGTAAAATACAACATTAGTATTTACAACAGAATTCAGGGATTGCATTCCTACGACAAGAAAGTACATGGTTGAATCCATGTTGAGGTGGGCAACAACATATTTTGCTACGGAATCCTATGTCATTTATTAGTCAGTCGCATTGAAGATTTGAAGAACGGAAAACTGACAGGGTCGTTCATGAAAGCCGCACTAAGATCCTATTATGATTTTGTATCGTTAGCAAAATGTTAAATCCCCGTGTTAAACACCATACAAACCTCAGCCCTAATATAGTCACCACTCTCTACTAGACTCCTTAGACTGCTAAAAGGATTCACTGCAAACCACCGATCACTCGGTCTGATGAGCTTTTTGATATCCACATTCTTTGGTGGCTTCAAAACTCTGGTTTTATCCATATTCTCCCTTGTAGTTGAGAGAACCTGATAATGGTAACGCCCTTGTTGCACACCGAGTTCCCAATGATATCTGTTATTGTTAAAGCGGTTAATGAATTGCTCCACTGTTTCACAAGCGCCACGATTGGGGACTTTCATGGTAGGCATGCCCGGGATGTAGGGCTCGAACGCCGTACTGAAGTGGCCACGGCTTCGGATTGTGCGCGTTTGGAAACAATATCTTGGTGATGGTCGTTGCTCCATTATCTGATGCTCAAATTTCAAATATTGATGTATGAATATGATAAAACTTGGAACGATGGAATAAGAAGATGGTATGTTGGTGTTGCAAGATTATAAGATATGGCAATCGCTTATTTGAAAAGATTTGAGGAAGTGACTATAAAGACAGGAAAGGAGGTGACTTCGAGACGGGAAACGATTAACTGCTAGTAGGGAAAGAGGGATTGAGAAGTGCAGTGTAGGATGTTTTATAGTGCCTGTAAATTAAGTATCAGAACGCATTTGCCTGGGGAAAAGTCCATTGCTGGGCCCAAATCAGTCAGACTGCACTGATTTGGCCGAAGTTCCAACTACTTTACAGATTGACATCTATTCAGAGTTGAGTAGATAGCCTGGATCCTTAGGATTGGCAAATATTTCTTCTATTTCATCAACTTGCTATATAGCCATGTGGTGTCACTGGATTGTTCATATAGGTGGTTCTGTAAATAGCTCAAATTACTTGAATAGTCATCGCTAGTGTTTCTCCAAATCTTCGCCAAAGCATTGAACTCCAGATTTTCTTATCCCCGCTTCGTTTAACACACCAGATCAACCCAGAAGATTTACTCATCATTCTTCTCTACTGCATTCTTCTCTGCTGGATTTTCACTACCAACCGGGGTGTCTGTAGTTTTCTTGCTCTCTTGCTCGGAAGCTCTCTCTCCCAACTCTTTCAATTTTTCTCTCGCATCCTTCACAGATCCTAGAATATCCATACCCAAATCTCCCGTTCCAATGAGTTCTTTCTCTCCAGGTGGTGTCTCAAAACGAGGAGCAACTTCCAGAAACCCATTTTCATAACTATTCTCCAATTGCTCCAAATTCTTTTCCCAGATCGGTGCATGCTCATCCCACCATTTGATATCATCCTTCCGAATCTCCTCTCCAGCAATAATAATATACTGCGTGGCTACCATGACCCTGAAATCTGTATCTATTCCAGGCGTGTACTCGAATTGCTGCTCCAAAGCTTCAGGAATATCATAACCTGGGAATTTGCATGCCCTATCATCATGATCATCGAGACCTTCCGCAATACAGCGAGCATAGAATTTAGATAGATTAATCCACTCTATACATCCCTGAGTATATTCATCTTGAGTTTTATAATCCAAATCGAACTCATCCACTGGCAAAGTGTTAGCTCAAAGAACATTAAATGGGTGGTCGACGCACCATGTCTCGCATTCCACATATCGTGCTTTATTTCCATATTAATATCATAGCATATAGGAACTTCGTCGACCATCTACCAATCATCATGTCAATATAATCTTCCGGTCCATTTCAATCCTTCCTGATTGTTCATGGAGAGAACTTACCTTACCATCCGGATGCGTGATCGATCTCCTCGGCATTTTCAAAAGCTCAACGATGAGCTGCAACAACATCTCCTGCTTTTGATCTTCGAATGGTATCAGTGCCGCTAGGTTGTATATCGTTTGAAATACAAAGTTAAGATGTCTTCTTGTAAGGGTGCCAAAGAGCGTGTAATTGTCTATTTGCTTGGCAGTTTCTGAAGCAGCATTCTCACTGTCAGAGAGGAGAAAGTTTTTTAACATGTTCACAACATCTGATACCATTTTTTCCCGGTTTGGCTTCGAAGCAAGTTCAGTGAGGAAAGTAAGCCATGGCTGCTGCGTTTCGATACTAGCAGCTTCAGTCAAGCTTGCGTTCTCAGTACTAGAAGTCATGCCGAGAAAAATATCAGTCGTTGATGGTGATAAAATAATTTGCTACAAATTGCAGAGGAATTGTTAATAAATGTGTCGTATCGAACATGCAACAGTAAGAGAACATCGTAACTTTTATAAAATACACTTTACCAGGTTATCATCTGAGCGAGTAACTATATGATAGAGGTGACAAAAAATGCAGGCGCCTGCATATCACTAAGGTTGTGTGGCTGGAGCAATAAACCGGGGTGTGTTTATAAGCATCTTTCTCATCCTATTCCAAGCGCTTAATCTTCGACGTTCCATCTCTTCCCTTACCAAAGCTGGATCGTTTGCGAAATATTTATCAACAAAATTTACATACTGAGCCGAGCGGGAATGGCGTTACCGCTTGCCAGTACAACTCGAGGGGAAATGATACGCCATCAGATCCATGAAAGCGACCAACAACCAGCAGCACTAAATGCACAGTCGAAAAGAAAGCACAGCGGTACCGGCATTTTGGTACGATGCCACCCACATTGCGCCAAAATGTCTGAACTTCTCCCCAATCATGTATGAGAAGAGAAGTTTCTCATCAATGAAACGCTAAATAAGTAGCTGCCCCGCTCATGCAACCAATAGTCACATGGCGGTACCGGTACTTTGGTAAATACGATGACTGTGATGGAAATAATTACATCGCTGAAATGCAATTGATCCTCACCAAAGAATCGCAATGATACCGGGATGGTCCGCAGTGCGCAGTGCGCTTGATCTTGATGCTTTTTGAGTATTTTATCACATTCAAAATTGCAAAAGCACTCAGCGGTACCGGTATATTGGTAAATAAGGGGCTCAAGCTATGGTTCTTGCTGTTCAGCTTCCAATAGTTAATGAATTCAGCCTTTAGCCGAATTCTTGCGGGCTATTTCGAAAATGCTGTTGCATTATGGCATGGAAACGTCGAAAGCGTTTGCTGTGTCAAGCCATGAAGCAAAAATACGGGCGAGACCTCGACATGGTACATAAGTTGTAAGTCCCAGATTAGTCGCAACAGGGAAAGGAATAACTTGCCAGACCCTTAATTATTGTTAGCAGCTGTCTGAGTACCTTTCCACTCTGAGATGAGGGTATCAGAAAGTGGTGTTGGAACTGGATGATTCGCTGAGAGTAGCATCGCTATTATGTTGGCGCCGACTTGTTGCCAGCTTCATGTTGGATTCCTGCTTTCTGAAATACGCATTCAAGTGTACAAAAAGTGAAGATATAAGGAACAATGATACCTCACGTCCAAATCTAAACGCACACATTTCCATCATCAGCTGGCTGATAACTTCACACTATCCATTAGCTATCCTTTCTCTTGTCATCTAGAATCAATCTCCAGCTCCAAGTCCATTACAATTATCCCTCGCTCAGTTGTAACTGAAATAGATCCAGAGTATGGTTACATCCTTCAGATGCCACAGAAAGTATGGTGCTAACAAATGTCAGGCTTTCCCGTACACTCTCTCATAAGCTTAACTTTTTAGAGACGATTATCTCGCCCAAGATGGATCACGGAAGAAGGAATTCTGACAACACCAAGGATCACCTGGTAAGTCAATAGTCTTCAACCATAAGCCATAATCTGACCCTGTCTTTAGCAATACCACACACCGCGTGGAAACATCACACACAAAGTAGTAGTCGCCGAAATCGCCAGAGCTCCACCCGCTACACCAAGAAACCCCGTAAACAACATGCCACACAGATACATGAACAGAGAAGGCGACCGTCCAAACCAATATCCTCTTTTCGAAAGCCGAGAATTACCTCAGCGACGAATCAACCCAACCAGAACGGGACCAGTCCCTTTATACGAGTATCCGGTCACTACACCCAACAAGCCATCTTTCGATTACAGCCGAGCATCTCGCGAGCAGCAAGCGGCAATCGCACCGCATGAGCGAGCAATGATGCTTGAGCCGGAAAATAGGCCTAATGATGTGGGATTTATGAGGGGTATTACGGGTCCCGATAAAAAGGTCGTGGGTGCTATATATCATCCTGCTGGAGACCGTAGGGGCTTTGCCCGTGCGGAACTCGAACCTCTTGATCGTCAGGGAAGAGAACATAATCGAATGCTTCATGATAGAGCGCAGCATGCACCACGATCCCCAACGTGGCCGACTAGATCATCTTGATAAAGGTTGCCTATGAATTAGCGAGCTTCAGGAGAATAAATTGGAAGGCCCGATGGTACTGAGAAGGAGTAAGGCAATGTATAAGGAAGAGGTTGTAGATTGAGATTGAGTCGGAGAACAGGCGTGGCGTGGGTTGGAAAAATGAAATGGAAATGGAAAATTCAAAGAGCAAGGTATGCGGGATTGTGTTGGAGAATGAGATTGGAGGATGTAGTAGATAGGAATAATTTTGCATTTGTTTGGTTCAAATCGGATGCTTGCTGTTTGGATTTTGTTTCCCTTGTTCATCGTCTCATTTGCGGGAAATCGGCTGTTTAATCTCAATCATGTTACTTGTTCAAAGAGCACTTACTATCATCAAAACCAATAGAACAAAAACTTTATCCCATATTCTAAACATACCAATCAAAAAAAAAAGGATCCAAATACACAAAAGTCATAAAATTATCATTACACATCTATTTTTCCAACCTCATCCATACGAGATTAAGAAACAGCATTCCGCGAGAACGCATCCTTAATCTCGGTAATATTCTTATCCAACGCCAACAAAATACCAAGTAAAACCCTGGATTTCTGAGGATTCAAATATCCAGATGTGATACGCAAAGCGGTCTCACTCTCAAATTCGGGCACTTCTCCATTTTGGACGCGTGTGCTTTGAATGACGGGGATGTTGAATCTGTTGATTACATCTTCGATGGCGTAGTCGAAAGATGTACTTACGCTTCCTGTTCCTGAACCGGCAATCTTGATTATAGGTTAGATGGATGGTTATAGCGAATGTGATGAAGTAGGGGAACTTACGATAATGCCTTTGGCGCCGCTAGAAACAGCATTATAGAGAGTATCATTTTGCATATCCTGGTATGAGAACAGGATATCCACTCGAGGAATCTCTGTTACGTTCGAGATATCATAAGCGATTTTCCCGGTGGGCTCAACGGGAGGGTAGAAAAAATAAGGAGTATTTGATATGAGTGCTCCCAAATTTCCCATCTCGACTGCTTTGAATGTATCCATTGTATTTGCATTGGTCTTGGTAGCATAGTATGCGGAAACAATACGATCATTGAGAACGACCATAGCTCCACGACCAACAGCATCGGAATTAATACCTACAGATACGGCTTCGAGGAGATTGAAAGGACCGTCGGCTGAAATGGCCGTGGAGGGTCTCATGGATCCGACGATGATGATGGGTTTACCGCAGTTGACGGTGGCGTCCATGAAAAAGGCGGATTCTTCTAGGGTGTCAGTACCATGGGTGATGACTGCACCGCTCATGGTATCATCTTTGCAAATTACTTCGTTTATTTGTTTTGAGAGATTGAGAAGAATGCTTGAAGTTATATCCGGGCTACCGACGTTGGAGATCTGAACACCGGCGACGTTTGCAATGTCGAGGACTTCCGGAACTGCCTCAAGGAGGGTTAGGATGCCCACGGCACCTGAGGTATATCCTGTTGTTGCTGTATTGCTACTGCTAGAGCCTGCGATGGTACCACCTATACTCTTCATTAGTACAGTCTCACCCGAAAAGAATACCAGGGAAGTAACATACCGGTTGCGAAAACAGTGATATTCGGCAACGCAGGATCCAGCTGGGTGAAATTAAGTCCATTGGGATTGGTGAAAACATATGGGTTTGTGATGTTGTCTCGTTGGTAAACGACTGGAGAAGCAGAGGAAAATGCTGCAAGCGCAGTGACGGAAAGGAAACGTGAGAACATGATGAAACAGAAGATGATGTTCTTCGGATATAGAAGGATGAAATACCGAATACAGAAGAGAAGCATGATTCTTTATACTCATTGCCTTTGTGCCTATCTATCTCCCCGGGTAGATTTTGGTCCACTGGCGCCAAGTATTTTAATAATAGTTTAGTGCATCATTAGCAAGCTGAGTTACCAAGCGTTTTCTTCATCGAACTAATTTTCAATGCTAATAAAATTATCAAATCCTGCTTGCGATTGTTGTCCAAATAGTATCGGCACAATACGAGATAACTCTTGGCCAGAGTAAAAAGGCCTCGCAATATAAATCGTGGGGTTAGTTCTCGGTGTGTCTAGACGGAGGAGGTAGATAGGCTAAGGGTTAGCGGGGTGGGGAACCGTCATGGTTAGGGGAAACCAAACAACATGTTCAACTGCCGAGTAATAACCTTGCCTATCGAATCTCATCCGTCCCTAAATTTTCCGGTGCACGAATCAAGAAAACATGACGTCGGATGTGGGGATACTTTATTCTCCTTCGACATCGCGGAGCACTCATGCTGCCTGTTGCACTCTTTTTGGCTGTAGCTGAGGCACAATCGTTTGGACCCAAATCGGGCGGGAGCAGGGGAGGGGGAGGGAAAGCGATAAATCCGGACTTGGAGATGAGCCTATTCTGCTTGGGTCAACATCCAGATGATTTCTCTTCAGTAAATCAATCTTATCCTAATCAGAAAGTATGTATCTCAATGGTGCCTTTCTGATGTCAAAAAAAGCACGGGTTGATGGGCTCATGCCACATGGAAACCCCAGAATGATAAGACAGTACATAGCTTAGCCGTATCCTTATCCAAAGACTCAACCAGTCTGCGGAGATATTGAAGTCTTCCACGATAACGGCGGAATCACAAGAATTGGTCAATCCAGTAATCAGTTCGTCGTTGGACCAGAGGTGGTGGAAGTACAATGTTGTTATCGCGCCAATAACAGGGAACCTGGTAGATAGGGTTACCAACTATCGATGCTAGGCACAGAGTAGCTGCCACATTGCGAGCTAATGGAAAGTTGAAGTTAATTCATTCCACGATTCAAGGTTGATGCTGATGCAAACGCGATTGGCAAAGTAGATTGCCTGTCTCGGTCATGTGGAAAAGGAAGTTGTGCTACGTAGTTCTGATAAGGGATTGACCTTACGTAATCACAAGCGGTAAACTTCTCGCCTTCTACAGCAACTTGTTAAGAATGTGGCAGCGGAAACATAAACTAATTTGAGCAAGCAAAGATATGTAGAAATCACGAAGTTGTATATGATGAGTTCCAGGATCCTCTTCATTAAGAGAACCTTCTATCTCGGCGACCTGCTGGTTGCATAGTATCATGCCGGTCGAGTACCAAGAACCTTCAGTGGTACTCAATGTCCTTGCTCAACTGGCGCAATATATCTGCAAAACTGGTAAGCTTTGTGTCAATTGTGAGAGGAGGTATATACAGCACGTCCTTTATCACCAGTATACGGGGGACGGGCCCTTGAAGTTTCAAATGACATCTCTACACACTTTGTTTAAGGGCTGCTTGCTGCTTCTCCTCGTCTCAGACTATTATTGGTAAGCGCAAGAGATATGGTGCTATTCGAGCTTTCAATGAGCAAGATGCTATTTCATGGGCTTCGTTTTGAGTGTTTTGTAGTTGTCAAATGTATCGAAGAATATGTACAAGTTGTCATGTCTTTTCTCTCTTGTTGAAATGGAGTTTTTTTTAGAGAGATAAGTTCTCCTATTCATAATTCGCTAGAATATATGAGAAATTTATCAAGTCTTTGAAGGGTGGGAGTGATATGATGTTTATATGACTTCAACACTTCAGTAGCACTTTGGTATCTAAAGAAGATCATAAGACTACAATGGGTATAATATAATTTTATAGAAACCTTGTTTTTGTAGTCTTAATAACTTGTGAAGTGAAAAGTAAGACTTAGATATTTTGTCTTTCTCTGTGTTATATTCCTCATCTTTCAGATTTCTCTTTTGCTTAATTTATGAAGTGATTATCTGAGTCACTTTATCAGTCCTACCTGTTTAGAATCTTTTATTTCCCCCTAACGTCGTCGCCTAGTTTATTACTTTACTTTTTCTCGCCAGCCTGATTCCAATTTTCTTTTCAACAAAAACAATAACAACAACAACAGATCAGCTTTATTCCATTCGTATTCGTATATGGAATAAAGTGGTAGCCATAACTTTTCTTTTTACTCTTTGCGATCTTCTGCAGAAGACAGCTGGGAAAAAGGTCAAATCATTTTTAGGTTCTACTTCAGATCGCGCGACGGCAGCAACTCCGAGGAGACTGTCGCGCTGGAGATGCGACATGTTTTGAATAACCCCACTTCACAAGGATCTACTTACTATGCCGCATTACAAATTCTCTACAATCATAATCATATCCATCCCCCTGCCTTTCATCTCCGCCTTCTTGGCTCTCCATTCAAATGCCCAAGTCGTATGCTATCCATGTGCTAACAAATATTTCTGAGATTTAGTGAAAATGCCTGACGTCGAAGATTACAAAAATGGTTTGGCTTCGATCTTCAATATCATTGAACCTTTCCATGCGCTTGCCGTTGAGCGACAAGAAGACATCCAATACGCGCGTCGAGCACGTCAATTTCTTCAGGATGGCAATGTACGTACTCAAATTTAAGTTCTTTGTCAGGTGCCTATGCTAATACTGGATTGCCATAAAAGGACTCGCCCTCTCGCATCCGGCTGCTGAATGTAGTGGATGACATTATTCGCCGTTCAGAAAGCCTTTCTCCATTGCAGACAGAAATGGATAAATTCTTCCTCCTTTTGAATTCTATGATTGAAGAAGGACAAAAATTCCTTGGAGGTCAGAAAGATGTATGTCAAACTTTCAATCGTCGCAAAGTGTTACATTCTAACGTGAGTTACAAGGACGATCAAAACCCGGATGATGGCCTACAGGAGACTTTACCGTCTCACCCACAGTCTATTGCCAATTCTGTGTCTGAGGTATGTTCATGATGAATCTAACCATCAGAAATTGACGAATCCTAATGTTATCCAGAACGAGCATCAAGATTCTCACAGTGACCCAAATGGTGCCTCACCCTCAACTCCGACACCTGGACTCAGGTCCCGTTTACACAAAAAAGCCGAGGTATGCTCAAGATCAATTCCATTGACGAAATCATGAAGTGTTAATATCTTTTAGAATTTGTTTGTCCAAATAGAAGAAGTCTCACCCCCAAGCATCCTTCTACCACTCCTCCACCAAAGGAATCTGCTCCTGGCAAACAATCTCAAAGGGAAACATTCTCCCTCAGAAGATGGAAGATGCTGTCTTGTAAAACGTTCATGATCCATATGCTTTACATTCTCTAGTGCAGAGATCAACTTCCTGGTCACATTTCATGGGGACAAGATCCAATGCCCATCTCATCAAACAGGTCCAATCAAAAACTGGAGATATTAGTACCATAATCTTCTATGCATGCCCATTTGTTCGTTTTTCAGCTGAAAGCCTTGGCCTTTTGCATCATATCAGCATTGCAGCTTTAAATTGTCGATAACCTTCGATGGTACGTGCAAAATTGATTGACGAGCATCAAGCAAAGATGCACATCCAGAGCTTTCATTCACTATCAGGATGAAAATTTATTCCTTGACGTTGAAGCTAACATCGTCTTCTAATTGGGCATTCCCCTCAGGTTACTTGATCCTGCCAAAGACGTCAACGTAACCAAGCCGACCTCGAGCCTACCCCTGGTAGCGCAATGAAAACCCAATTCCTCAACAGAGCTTCCACGCTCAATGGTCAATATCGCACAGCATTCGAAAACTGGTTTTGCAAACTTACCAGCATCACTGAAGTTCACACTGGTCCCAGACACCTAACCAGATGTGACGATTGTAAGATTTTTCTCCCTTCTCTTTTTGCTTTCGTAAAAGCCTCTAAAAAAAGGAATGCAAGGTATTACACCACAATGCCTTTTTGGTCGATACAATGGCGTTCTCGCAGAGTATCATGAAAATCTCTCTCTGAAATATGTGCCTACAAAACCTAGGGATCGTTTAATCAAATCTACAAACGGAGATGGACTGTTCGTTCCATGGTCTCAAACACCATTCCTCCAGAAAGGTAAGATACATTCACATTCTTTCTCTAACTAACTTGATCACCAATCTTACAATTATCAGCGCTTCCAAATCGATCGCCTATTCTCACTCAGACGTCTGCTGAAGAGTATCAACATTCAAAGAAATATACTATCTCCAACAAGCGCCTCGCATGTCAATCTGTTGTCATCGGTTCACCCATCGTTGCTAGTCAAAGTCTTTCGGTCAACAGACAACCATTAGTATTTTGGAGCAATGTGGGCTCCCCTTGATACCTGGATTTGCAGAAATGAACATGAATGACCAATGTGCATTAGCTAAGTCTGTCCAAGCACGATACCTTGAGCTTTCCGATGCTAGAGGCTCAAGCTGTCCAATGATTATGCTTTATGGCTACTTCCCACGCCGAAAATTCAGATGCAAGTTTATCGAGCGATGCACTGAAGCATACCTTGGTTGCAACCCAAAAACCTGTGGCAAATCGCATGTATTGTAGACATTCATATGCAGTCGTACCAATCGACCCGTTCATGATGCTTTGACAATCCACGTCAAACGTTTAGAAGAGATCCCACGAGTCTATCAGCTTGCTATTTAGTACGTACAGAGTCTTGATGAATCTTATATCTACCATCCGTCAACAAAGATGCCAATTTTCAGAAATTGTCCCAAACAACGTTTGCCAGATCTAGCTTAAATCAGGGGGCGTTAGCGGTAGTGACTAGGCGCGCACAACGAGTACTCGCGGAGCGGATTATTGCTTTGCTGGATAATCCGTGTGTAATCCGCCTGCGAAGCAGGTATTGGAAAATCTGAATGAATAATCTGTAAAGCAGGTAGCAGATTTAAAGGATTATCTACAGGGCAGATTATCTATGAACACTTCCGGGTTGCGGATTATTTCTGCGTAGCCTAGTAGTGGCGTGTCTTTTCTCATGACTTCTTTTTCTTCAAGATTCTTCTACAAGAACTTAGCCGGATTTCCCTTTTTATTTATTACTCTCTACATCGCCTATGTAACCGCAACCATAAAGAGAATTGTATCTTAGCATGCACACAACATTTTCATGCCTGACTCTCCCTCTTGGTGAAGTGATGTGAATATATACCCAATAACGCGGGGACCAATAAGTTCCAACACAGATGGTAGATAAAGGATATCCGCCAATTAGCATATTCATCACCTGCTAGAAAATCCATCATCAGAATTTTTTCTCCTCGCCTTCCGCCTACTTACCTCAATAACTCACATCTGAACCCATAGGATATCTCGCTATGATTCCCATTCTTCCACTCTTCAAATCCATTACAAACTACCAACAAACTACAATAACCGCAAAAAGACACTCTACCTCCACCTCTCAAGCCGCCTGACTTTCCCCTTGGGATCCATTCAGCTAAACTATCAATTTCACCTCAGGAAAATTGTTGGTTGTTTCTCGTACAGTCTCGCATTCCGGCTGACGGTCTTGACTGCCGGATAAGGTATTTTTTGATGAACAATTCATAGGGAGATCTTAATCCTATAAATCTACTTTTTGCAGAGCACGGCGGTGACTTATCATGGGTGCCACTGGATAGATGCGGGCGCCTGGTTGCTCTGTTGCTATTTTTGATACTTCTTCTCAATACAACCGCCAACGTTAACTTGACAATTCTTAAAATATTCTCTGCTAGTTGATTGTTCTTACCTCCTGTATTTTCCTACACCCATATAGTGGCAACTGATATGCCATACTGCAAACGTGTCAGACTGCCTGCTCCATAATAAGTTACAACAACTGAGGGTAGCTAATGCAGGTAAAATTTTCCATATTCAATGCTGATACAAGAGGAGATCTGGTGGAGCTATCACAATGGTGATATAACTGGGATAAATCCATATATCTCTGGCAACCAGATAGACTATTACAGTTAATCTAGTGTTACAGAATCCAATTTGCTTCGAGAAATGCCAGAAAAGTCCGCAATAGTGGTTCATCCAATTTCGAAAATTCGCATTCTCTGCAGAATCATATACTCTCGGGGTGATGACAGCGGCAGCTTGTAAGAGCACTAATCAGTGTCTAGCTGAACCTGGACATTTCCCTTACAAGGCGGACTAGGATTATCTGAAGCACGGATGTTTGAATGAGGGCGTCAAAAACCTTGATCGGTTCCATGTGTAATTTTTACGTTTTGTGAACCTGATCTTCATCTAGGATACTCGGAAGATGTCGGATAATGCAACTATACCCAGATTCTGAGATTTCCCTCCCGACAGATATTCCGAAATGATCAGCTCCCGAAAAAGTTTTCGTGTAAATGTCAATTTTGACCGAAATTCTAGTGTACTGACTGCAAAGGGAATTGTTTTATATCGTACGGGGGCGTATAAAATTTCATTTCATTGTTCGTCTGTACCATTTTTTTATTTCAAGGATTCTAATGCTGGTTTTCTATTATCCTTGGCGGAATCTTTCTCAGCCAAAGTTACTCGGTTATCATTTCCCAAAACAATAAACGTTTCAAAATTTATTGAATTTATTAGATTTGGCACATAGAGGAGTTCTTTTCGTCCAGCAAAATCTTGGGATGAAGAATTCTCTGTTCGTGGATTGATCTGTGCCCAATTCAGGTACAAATGTAAATGCTTGCCTGTCTATAGAAGCATGTCATAATGCTGAATCTTTAAACTTAAAGTTTGACAGTATAGCGGGCCGTTAGCTTTATTTTTCTATTGTTTAAATGATTCCATGGAACTTTTTCTCCTCCCTTCCACTTCAAGGATTTTCAACTTGCCAGTGTCAAGGTATGGGTATGTCGAATATATGCTCGATCAGCAGTCTCAAAATAAGCCGATAGTTAGGCCTTTTGTGGATAAAGCTCATCCTTTTCACACAAAGAGATATTTCATCTAAAGTGTACGTTTCTTTTACCGCTTGATCTAGCTAGGCCCCGTGTTTCCAGATATGCCCTCGTCGTCCTTCTCCACTGTGTAAGAGACTCACGGCCGTTCAAGGAGCCCCCGTGGTATCTTTCCGTGTTCTTCTGATATCCCCTGATTAGACTGGTATCGGCGACAATTGTTTAGTCTCTTTTGAAGTTGTTAGCGATACTTGAGTTTGTATAAGATGAGGAGGGATTCCTTCGATTTTACTCTTCATTCAACTCATTTCTCATCTTCCCAATACAGCAGGCTGTGCCTCTTCACTTCAATTATCTTTTACTTTCTATTTTCATCGGGTTATCGACACCATTATTTTCTATAAAACAAAACTTTACCTTACCTTTGAACGTTGTCCCAATTTTCCACAAATTGTCATCATGTACACTCCATCTATTCTCATTGGCCTCCTCGCCCTCAGTCCTCTTGTGGTCGCTCACGGGAAGATTGCCGTTCTTACCGGAGACCTTGGGGGAAACGGTACTGCTTTGGGCATTAAAGGAGCTGTTGTTCCAGGCGCAGGATCAAACTCAAAAACAGAGGTTGATACTACTGTCTTCAACATTGGCAATGATAATTGTGGACGAACCGAGGTAAATCATAGCTTCCACTTCCGGTGTTGAAGTTTGACTGACAGTTCGTAGGCTGGGGGAAGAAATCAAGCAGAGACCGGTGTCACCAAGGCGATGGCTCTTTCGGGTAGCACACTTCCACAAATCAGTACCGATAATGCTTCTATCTCGGGGACTTTCCACATAGTGACTTCTGATGGTGCAGGTGTATGTATATAATTTTCCTTGACACAAAAATCACAACCGCTAACATTGGAAACAGCCTCTCACGGCCATGGTCGACACTACCGGAAAGGGGGATTTTTCTCAAGCCGTCAAGGCCGAGGTTACTACCCAAATTCCAGGTGTGAATGGTAATATCAGAAAGAGCAAACAAACAAGATGGAACCGAGTTTTGAGAAGTGTTGGTTTGACGAAGAGAGCCACTAATATCAATGAGAATTTCGTAAGTAATTCCCACCCATTCATCGTCCAATATCTGCTAATAAATTCGATAGCCTTTCAGTGTAGCCATTCCGGCTGGAACAACTTGTACCGGCACAGTAGCAGGCCAGTCTAACGTCTGTATGGTTAAAATTGTGAACCCATCCAATGCAGGACCTTTCGGTGGATGCGTTGCTGTTCAACAATCTACAGGGACGAATAGCACAGCTGCCAGTGGGAAAAAGGTGAAGCCTGTCAAGTTCTCGGTTTAAATGTCAATTGACATCGTACCACAAATTCGCTATCTTATCAAGATCAGAATCTTTGGAAGAAATCGGGAGTGGAGCTGGCTCTACCCCGGATTAATCAGTTAGAGAGAGATAAAGTTTGGGGGCGGGGAATGTCCCATTAAGGTTGTAAGATCTTACAATTGAAGTCAGATGAGGAATCTCACATATATGAATCGATGTGTCAATGGAATGATCCTTCTCTACCTTTGTGATCTAGATACGGAAAAGAATTATGTCGTGATTTAAGCCATCAATCGTTCATGCATGAGCCTTTCGTGTACTCCCAATAGTAATAGAGGGAATTTGATTGAACGGGGTTCTTAACTGGTGTCGATAGTGATAAACAGTGGTAGATCCCGGGACGTTGCAACGTACGGTCGTGAGTAAGTCTTACCATTCAAGCGAGGTCACTGGAAATGCAGTCACAAAATGTAGATATCCGCCCGGAGTTCACCAAAGGATATAGTACATATTTATCTAATGACATCTCGGATTCAAGGGATCCAATGTAAATTATCACTCGATCTGATATAAATTTCCGCGGCATTTGTCAATATATCAAGTAAGAATCTTGATTTCAAATACGTAACCAGCATTTCATCACGTGCAAAGCTATGATGAAGCTATTACGAGAAGCGACAAGATAACAATGACAATCCTTCTTGCATGGTCAGATAAGAATTCTTCTACTCATTCGACACTCATTTTCTATCCAACTTCACGTCGACCAACGAATTTGCTTGATTTCCTGTGTGTCTATCTATGGATGTCTATGATGCTTCAATATCTATTTACCAGCTTCCTCATGCATTTTGGCGTCGAACGAATCTGCAAGATGCCTCAGCGGCATCCTCCCGTCTCCGTGTTTCATTGCTTGTATATCTTTAGTTTGTAACCTTTGACAAATCTATTCATTGATAGATTCGATATCCTGGCCGTTTTTACAGTTCATAGATGCGGTACTGTACTTTTTACATTCGATAATTTGTCAATGGTAATGATGTACCTGCGTGCTGCGTAGGTTGATTTGTACTTCGTTTTTTCCTTGCCTTTCCTCTCATCCGGATGTCCTGCCTTTGTATCTTTTATTATCAGTGGAAATTCTGATATTAATTATGTTTAGTGGTATCTCTCATACTCACACTCAATAGGTAAGTGGTATTCAGAAGGTACTTTATCCACCTTTTTGTATTTTATACTTTCCGTTGCAATAGATAAACAATATATTTTCTGTATCTCTTGCTTTTCTCTATAAAAATATTGACACCACATCTGGTGGCTATATATCATGAACGACCAAAACGATTTCAAGTCATCATGGCTTCCAAAAGTCTTTCAACATTCAGCCAATACCTTACCAACGTCCACATCTCCAAACGAACAATCTTCACTCCTTCCCCAATCAACCAATGAAGGAGAAACCTACGAAATCGAAGAAGATGATACCACTCCAGCTAAAAGATGGATTTCCGAGTTCCTCCTTCTATTACGAGGTTCCATTCCCGTTATCCTCGCATATGCATTGCAGAATTCGCTTCAAACAATATCAGTCCTGATAGTCGGACGACTAAGTCCTGAAGCTTTGGCGACTGCGGCTTTTAGTTATATGTTTGCCATGTCTACAGCATGGCTAATCGCGCTTGGTGGGACTACTGCTCTAGATACATTGGCATCATCATCATTTACTGGAAGCAAGAATCCACACGAGTTGGGTATATTATTACAAAGGGGTTTCTTGATTCTTACGGCTTTTTATATACCGGTTGCTATCTTGTGGGCTTGTTCTGCACCGGTGTTTAGATTGTTGGGACAGGAAGAATACATTTGTCTGAATAGTGCTAGGTTCTTGACCGCGTTGATTCCAGGTGGATTGGGATATATTTACTTCGAAGCTATGAAGAAGTATTTACAAGCGCAAGGTACTTACTAATCTCATCTTTCATCTTTTCTATGAAGTGAGATCTAACTCAACCATGTAGAAATCATGCGTCCAGGCACCTACGTTCTTCTCATAACCTCGCCGATCTCCGCTGGCCTGAATTATCTCTTCATCCATACATTTGACCTCGGACTTATCGGCGCGCCTCTCGCAACAGGTCTCTCCTACTGGCTCTCTTTCCTTCTCTTAGTCCTCTACTCCCGTTTCATAACTGGACACCAATGCTGGGGCGGCTTTACTACAAAATCCCTTCATAATCTAGGGACATTCTCTCGTCTTGCTCTCCTTGGTGTCATCCACGTCGGTACCGAATGGTGGGCCTTTGAAATAGTCGCCTTAGCCGCTGGTAGATTAGGTACTATCCCATTAGCTGCTCAAAGTGTCATTATGACAACAGATCAAGTCATGAACACCATCCCATTTGGAATTGGTGTAGCAGCCAGCTCACGAGTCGGCAACTTATTAGGAGCAAGAAATGCAAAAGGAGCAGCTAGAGCTGCAAATGTAGCAGCGTGGTTAAGTATGATAATGGGATTAATAGTTTTAGTTATCCTAATGAGTGTAAAAAATTTCTACGCAAGGATCTTTAATGATGATATTAGAGTCGTCAAATTGACAGCAGAAGTCATGCCCTATGTAGCATTATTCCAAATAGCAGACGGCTTAAACGGGAGTTGTGGAGGAAGTCTCAGGGGAATGGGTAGACAACATGTTGGTGCGGTGGTTAATTTCGTGAGTTATTATTGTGGCGCTTTACCTCTGGGTATTTGGTTAGCGTTTCATGGGTGGGGTTTGAGTGGTTTGTGGGTAGGTCAATGTATTGCGCTTTATATTGTTGGGGGGTTGGAATGGGTGGTTGTTGGGTGGAGTGATTGGGAGGGGGAGGTTAGGAGGGCGTTTGCGAGGATGGATGGGGGTGAGTGGGTTGAGACGGGTGCTGGGGGTGGCGGGATTATAGGTGAGAGGAGGGATGGTGATGGTGGTTTGGGTGTGTGAGGGGAGTGGAGTAATGTAATTAATAGGTTTGGGGAGAATTTGTTTGGTTTTATTTCTTATTAGATAGAATAGGTTGGAATGTATATATTATGTCACTAGCTGAGTAGCTACTGAAATTTAGATATTTCCCGGCATGTCTCACACAAGAATCATTCCTCATTAGGTATTAATTGTTATTAACCTATAACCCTTTACATATATATTATACTCTACCTCCCTAACACCATTGAATACACATATCACACAATCTAATAATTACTTTATAATCTCTATCTAATATAAACAAAGCTCCCTGAATAAGTCTAGTACTTTACTTTTAAACTACTTTTGTTTTTAAACTATCTTTTATATCAAAAACTATGATTCTCATCTATTAATAACTTTTTAATGAATTGATATAATTAATTAAATTTAAATAATAGATTAATAATATAATTATTAATAGATTTTGAAAATTTGACATTTTATATAATTTTATTGATTGAGATATTAATAATTAAATTATAAAACTTCATTTTGATAAATCTTCCCAAAAATTCTAAAAGTTTTAAAATTTAAATTTTTTTATTAATTCTATTAAGAATTTTATATATATAATAAAATTTTTGTTAATTAAATTTTTTATTATTTTAAAAACAAAATTTTTTAAAAGAAAAATAATCTGAAAATAAAATATTGAATTTATAATCTTATTAATAACTTGTTTGTTCTTTAATTGTTTTTTATTAATTAATTAATTAGTTATTTCTCTTTTTATTTTATAAATGTCTATAATATTTGTACTCTCAGCGCTACTATTTGATTCGATTGTAGAATATTCAATTATAAATAAATACAGGTTTGTCTTTCTTCTCTTTTACTTCCCTTTCCTTCCCTTTCATCATTATAAGAAAAACATCCTCTTTTTGCAATCTCATCTAAATACCCTACATCATATTCCTTCTTCTTCACTTAATTATTCTACTTCCCTTTTTTTTCCTTTCTCATTCCTTCCTTCTTCTTTTTTTCTTCTTCCTTTCCCATCGATTTCCTCTTGTTTATCTCATTTCTCTTCCATTCCATTCCCTCCACCATCACCATCCATCCATCTCATCCACCATCTCCTTCTCCTTCTCCTCTCCTTCTCCCATCCTCATCCATCCATCCCTTACCAAAACTTCCTCCCAAAACTTCCTCCTAGAAACCAATCAAACCACAAACCAATCCAGAAATCAATCCAATCTCTCCTCCACACTCTCTAGCAAAGCTCTCTTCTCAGAAACAAATCAGATCAAAAGTAAAATACACATATTAACCGCTACTCCAGCATAAATACTAATTATTAATATATTGATATATAACCTTCCGACTCTACAACTCTACAACTTGATCAGATCAGATTAGATTAGATTAAATTAGATCGGGTCATATCACATCATATCATGATAGATTAGATATATAGATAGATAGGTAGATAGATAGATAGTTCTTATTTTTATTTTGTTTTATTATACAAAAGTGAGAAGGGACATTCATGCCACTCATGTGATGGTAAGGATAGGATGACTCATGAATAATTTGTGGAGAGGAAGAGGGTGATACAGACGTACTGATTAGCGTTGGTGGATTGAGGTGTTTATGCGCATTTCATAGACTCGGGCTAAAAGAATATTCTTCATACCAACATACACGATACACATCAGATAGAGAATTCTGAACGACAAGAATAGATACTGTAACATCAAAATAGGTCATTCATTGATGTATCATAAGCGGCATGGTAAGATATCCATTGACGCATTTGATCCGCTAACATGCTGATCGATCCATCCATCCACAATAATCCACCCTATGTAACACTACCACTACTACTACTACTACTACTACGTCAATTCACCACGAACTTCCACCTCACTCTTACTATCCATGACACCAACCGCTCGCTAACAGCAAACATAAGCTTCGATCCAATGCAAAAGACCATCCCACTACCATGCGTCCAGCCGAAAGAGATATCCATACGTCATTTCAAGTTCCAATCGAAACATAAGGGCCATTATCATCGAGAGAACGCACCATACCAAGACGAAGAAACCGAATCAGAGATCGAAATGCAAGAAAGTAGAACTGAAAAGCATAATAGAGGCTCTAACCTGCAACCAAAAAAAACCATGCCAACCAAATCAAAAGATTGAATTGCCATCCCTAATACAAAAACATGATATGAGAAGTCAAGCCACCGCTTCTGAAGAATGAACAATGATATGTCTTTTTTTCGCAATCGAAACCATAAGCAAGAGACGATAATAAACAGCAACGCTTCAGGAAATACGAATAAGATAGCTGAAGGCATTAAAAAGGAATATAAAGATGTGACTTGCAGATCGTGAATAGAGGTAATGGTGGAGGAAGTTATAGAAGGTCGTTATTGTGTATAGTAGACTACGCCTTGTTGCTGTGGATAATAAAAGCCATCTGGACTTGGTGTCATCATTCCGCCCATTCCTACTACACCCCCTACTTGTTGCATAGGATACTGTTGAGTTTGTTGATAGCCACCAGGGAAAGTTGGAACAGCTGGAATTTGTGCGGCATCATAATAGTACACCATTCCATTGACTTCTTGAGCAACCAAGTTTTGAGGTGCTTGTGTCGCCGAAGTCTCAGTAGTCTGTGGTGCGGCTTGGTTGTATGTTTGTTGTGGCTGCTGTTGTGTAGGTACAAAAGGAGCTGCACCAGCCGCAGAGGTCATAGGTGCATTAAAGGTTTGGGGGTAATAATATCCTTGAGGAGGCTGCAAGACAGGATAAGTTTGGGGATAAAAGTTGGAAGCTTGCTGTTGGTAAGGGTTAGGTTGAAAAGCTGGTGCGTGAATAGCTCTCTCTGGAATTTGTGACAATGGTGTACCAGTCGAAGCTTGACTTGGGTAAGATGGTTGTCGGGAATGTTGAATATTATCGTGCGAGTAACTGTTTCCATTGATTTGGACAGGAACTTGTTGATGGAATGGTTGTTGGGTTTGCTGAGGAGGATTGAATGACATGGATGCGGGTGATTCGATGTCGGCTACAGAGACCGTCTTTTGAGGCCGAGGCTGATGCATGGGAATTGCATTTGGGCGATTTTCCCGAAGAGCTGGTTTCTGAGGAAGGGGATAGGTTTGAGGGCGTGGAACATTATCGAGAGAAGATGCTTGTGGAGATGGATCAATTACTCCAGACTCAGGAGCCTGAGTTTGTTGAGATTGTGCAGCTTGACTCGATGGTGGTAATTTTACAACAGGTCTTGATGAATCCATCGATATTTGTGGCCTTGACATCGTTGAACCACTCGGTGAGACAAGTGTTTCTCGATTGACCTCTCGTGCAAGAGACGAGCGACGACTCATGGCAACACTGGGAGTGTATGTTCCTCCATAAATGCTTCCACCAAACACACTTGTTCGTCTCGAGTAATTACCCACAGATCCAAGGCCAGCTCTACCTCTGCCACGCCCACCAAACCCTTGTTGATTAGGTCGCATAGCTCTTGGGATGAATATAAATGATCTATCGACAGCAGGGAATATGTAACGTGGTGGATGATCAGGTAGGGATATTCGAACTGGTTTATCTCGACGAAGCGGGGGTCGGTGATCAGGCAGACGCGTATATTGCTTCACTGGAATTCCAGGAAATACAACAGGTTTTTCCATATCTGCAAAGAATACACGAATTTGTACATTTCCAATGTGCTTCGTAGTGGAAAGTGATCGATTGAGCGGTGCAGATTTCGAGGTTGGTGCTGGTCTTTGAGATACATTTGAAGCTCCATTTGTAGATGATGGTACGGGTTCAGTTATTATTTCGTGCATATCGTGTGCCCATTGAACATCGGTCGGTTCCAGAGGTTGTGAGGTATTACTATAAAATGTTAGCAGAAATCCAAAATCACAAAAGAGATGATGATATACTTGATAGGTGCATACGGCCCCCCAATTCCGGGCCGGCCCCGACCACCTCTGCCCCTGCCAAATGGCCGAAAACCATTCGCCGCAGGACCAGCATGACGATGATCGTGCATAAAGAATGCTCCTCTATTTGGCACAAACGCAGGATCCGCATCTCTCTTTTTCTTGTATTCTTCATGTTCTCTCCTTCGCCTTTCATGAGGTTGTTCTTGTGGCCGATCCATTTGAGCAGTAGATGTGACAATAGCCGGTGAAGGGGTATCTTTCGTCTCGTCTTCTCGAAAGTCCTCGAATTGTACAGTTTCTACCAGTTCAGATGTTTTGGGCCCGTTCACCATCATTTCCATATCATTGGCTTCATTTGTGAACTTTGAAGCTTCAGTAGTACCATTGCTAGCTTTTGCCTGTCCACCATTCTGCCCAGTTGATCTATTTCCATTCATCTTGGTTGATTGAGGTACCTCATTAGTTGTGATGTCGCCATTGACAGGTTCGTCGTCCTCGTGTACATCTTCATCGTCACTGATTATTGAGCCTTCGGATAGAGAGTCATCATCCATTTCAGGAATATCTTGAGCTCCTTCATCATCGCCCTCGTCCTCAACCCGCCTTCTTCTCACAACCAAATCTCTGCGTTGGCGGGAACCCATTTTGAGAAGCTATTAAACGTTTCAATGGATTTGCGACGGGTTGATAGGCGATCCTGGGAAACTTGTCAAGGGAAAGAATTCGTGACAGATCATGCAGTGGCGTTCAAAATGGGGTTGTGATGTAGCGCCCGCGCTCAATAAAAAGTTATCTGGGACAGCGACTGGGTGTTGGGTCGATGGTTTGATGTAGAGCAAATTGTAAAGGGCGAAACCTGCACACCGGAAATGTATGTGTTGAGATTAGTAGAAGGTATGGGGGTGGTTGATAGCTCTTTCGTTGTGTAAGAATTAACCTTGAGCATTAAAGTTTATCAGAGGCTGAAATCCCAGATAGGTTTAAGGACCTTGCACTTCGATTTCTTCCGTGGAAGATTCGATAAAACCACCGACCGATAAAAGATTGTTATTAGTAAGCTGTCAAGCTGTTCGACCACACACACAAAAACCCGGGGAATGGATGATTAACCACAGCCAACCATTTACTTTGTCTAATCTTTATTTATATTTATATTTATTAACCTGTATTAATGTCAATGTCATCAAGAGCACTGTGCATTGTTCATTTTATCCAATCTACGGTACCAGAATTCAAGACTCTGTCTCCAACCTCCTCCAATGGAATGAGTCCGTACACGTCCAGCATAAAGACGGGACGTTTTGTACCAGCTCATGCCTACTCTAGAACATTCTGGGCAGGGCCAACAACGAACAAAGTTGTTGTCAATATGTACACGCCAACCACGCAGATTTGCAGTTCACCGTTGACCGTTTGGAGTATACTCGGAATAGTACGAAGGATGATTGGTACATCGAATTGGAATGGTGGAATCGGATATAAGGCGACACTATGTAGACTGATTCATGTTTTCCCCTTTAAAAAGGAGGCCACATTTCAATGTTTGTGAGCTGGGAGTCAAATGTATTGGTATTTGTTATATTCATCGTGCTATATTTACGTTTGATATAGTCTTACTCCTTCCCTCGAGCTTGCAAGCTTTCAACTGACCCAATTCTCCTGGTTGAAAGGAGCTTCCTCATTCGGCATTGGACAGTCACGTGATGCCCCATTCAAAATTGAGTTGAGATCCGTGGACCGTGCTGAGATGGAACACCAGAAGTGCCGGTCAAGGATTCCATTTTTGTTGGTAATCATCATCATTGTGAACATCCCTAGGTAGCTCTCTATATTTTTTGAATCGTGAATCTAGTGGCCTGCTTGGTACATAACCTCAACTTTTTACATTTACAAACATGTTATCCTCCCATCATCTTGAAGCAGCTTACTCATAACATATGCCCAAAATAGCTCTTTCTCGATGTGGTTTCTGACCCATCTTGTCGATATCTGGGCCTAGTCTGATAAGTGGAGCGGACGCGATCTGTTACTATTCAATGTTTGTGAATTGATCAAGATCTGGTTCGAAAATGGTGAAGCGAGGCTTTTCGGGATCGCGCAGCCAATTGACAGTTCCATCCCAATTGATCTTCATCCATTTTTTCAATAGACCTCGCAACACCTGGGCAATTAACCCAACTCGAACACCCTCTTCCCTAAACACTATTATAAATTATATTCCCCAGTAGTCTCATTCCAACGACCATCCCTTTGGGCTCATCTGTCCTCTTGCCACTTTCCATTTCAATAAGCCATATTCACATCAACCCTTTTACCTCACGCCATCCGCCGTGAATATCAGATCGAAGCTCCATCCAAGGTTCGTTTTCGCGGCAAGGGAAGTCCAATGCCAGTAGCCAGCCCGGCTTAAGTATCTTACCCTTTGAAGCCGGGTCCGGATAATTGGATAGTAACTAGACTTGAAAGACCTCACAGCACTTCTTCATATGTTCTTTTACATATATGAGTTTAACTTCCACAATGAGATGAGATGGCATTCTTCAATGTCTGAACTTAGTTTACTACACATTACCTCCTGGGATTTGTGTCATTCAGCGTCTTATTTGATATCAATGGATACTGAGTCTATCCATCATAATACTGGGCTAATCAAGACTGGACTGCGACATATATGACGGAGGTGTCATAAATCGAGGATTGTAGGAAAAACGATAGACCATTTAGCAGCTGAATCAATAATTACATGATTAAATCCGTTATCTCCAAATCTTCCAGGTTCTAGTCAAGGTGATAGCGCCGTACCATATGTTGAATTTTGAATACAGACTTAACACTGAACTCGAAGTGGTGAATATCCCATGCCCCGACAGAGACTCTTTTGCGTTTCGATATTCATTGGTACCCCATAGCCTTTTGTATCCCATCATCTTTTGTCAAGTCTACGCATTTTTGGTATATTTAATACTATTCTATTCAACTGTTCAAGCCATTTGAGGTACAAATGTTGATCTCTCTCCAACCTCCACCCAGAATAGAAACTGGTTCCTGATCGATTTTGCAAAGTGCTCGAGGGAGGACGAATTATTATTCCTCGTAATGATGACACCACATTGAGTCTAAATAGGAAAGCATACTAGGACGATAGAATAAGTTCTCAGCTTTGATTCTTCTTACGGTGTGCATATGCTGATCCTGAAGCTTGACAGCAAAGTAACTCAGGACCGTCAGGTCAAAGTAAATGGTTAAATATAACTGGTGATGATATTCAAGGTTGGGAAGTAGATCGTGGTAGTGAGGCTCCTATTGCACAAATATACAATGATGTGAGTCGTGTCATTTAAAAGAGCCAGAAACTTCTGGACAAGCAGATCAAGGTTCGCCAATGGTCTATTCAATCATCAGAAACTATCATAATTCGATTTGGGAGGAAAAAGGTAGAGTTGCGATGGAAGACATGTGTAGCAAGCTCACAAATTAACCCTCACCCAAACTCCATTCCCACACTTCACGCAATGTATGTTCATGAATATTTTGTCGTGGAATTGATCCTATGTCGATGTCAATTAGGATGATTTTCCTCGACTTAAGGCCGGTTCACCAAAATACGTAAAGTTCTAAAACCGTCAACTACCTGCTGAACCAGGCTTCTAGTGACCCCTTCAAAGCAAGATTCATTTGCTCTCAGAGCTTAGATCAAAACTGAAATGACCAAGGATTGAGCCTTGCAACCTTGGCTTTCTGAATTCGCGAGGATGATCGTATCATTCCATCTAAAGCGCAAGAAATTTGTCGAAAATCTTTTTCGCGGGTTCGGAGAGTTGTCAATATCAGTTGAGACTATGGAGCGCATTCAAGAGATGAATTCAAAGACAGCGTTGATACATAATCAAAACAAGATATGAGGCTCTGGTTGTTTCGGAAGAGAATTAAGAAGTTCCCTCTGCGTTCTGTGTTGTTTCGAAAGACGAGGAAGGAGTTCATCCTATCTGGTTTCCTGTTAACGTACGTTGCTGTCGACAAAAAATCATCATAGAGTCTTGACATACCCTCGAAATTGGATCTTCAATCTAGCCTATACACGCTTGTGGCTTGTGTCATTTGCTCACTTTTCCTTGATGAGTTGAGATAGTTGTAGTAGCGATTAGTTGCTTTCGGGGGAAGGGGTGATTGTATTGAATGTCTGTGTCGGATTCAAAAATTGATGCTAAAGGACCAATTATCGTAACAATCTATTCATGTCCATCTCTACATTGCTTGCGTGCAATCAGAAGAGCACAACTCTAAACATAAAATACACGTTCTGTGCCCCTATGTTGTCTTGTAACCTTGATTTGTTATTGGTGTTCAGTCTAGTTTACTGTGAGAGCCTCTTCGAACATGTTCCACTCCCCATGAGTGTCAGTTTTGTTCAAAAATCAGCTAACATAAAACTTTACACCAAGGTCCTGGGTACTTATCTTTTCAAATACTTCTCGTGTATACACACAGCTAAGCTCACTTTGCTCATCCCAACCATTGGAGACTTGAGCCGACAGCTCCAAATTATCACCTTGGTATCTCGTTTCCCACGTCTTTATTTTCTCTCCCGCTTACTGACAAATCGAAAAGAAGAAAGTAGGTAAACAAACCGAATATCTCTGGAGGCCTTCCAACCTTCTCGCTGTCAAGACTCTTTTTAACTTTGAACACTTAAAATCTCAATATTCAACTCAACTTTCACAATCGTGCTTCATCTTACTTTTTTACCACAGCTCCCCCTTTCTTTGCGACACCTTCGCCCACTGTCGAAAATTCCATTCTGCTTCTCGACACGAAACATACTTTTGGTGTGCCATATAGATCGATGTCTTCAATAGCACCTTCTTTCCACATCCATCGGCAATGCCTTGTTCTTCAGTAGACGACATAATGTAGAGAAACCATTCACTGCAAGACATACTTCATGATCTTGACAATGAGACGCGGAGACGAGATTCATTTTTAAAGGCATCCTCAACCATATCTTCAACCAATCAATAGTGTATTCCTGTTCACTCCGATATTTAAAAATTTACTTCTCAATTAGAAAAAACCATTTTGATATTGTGGCAGCTTATCCATCAGATGAGATTAATATGAGCTTAGAAATGAATGCTAGTTCTTCCCGAGGTAGGCTTCCATTGATTCCATTCAAGGATCGGAAATGAAGAAAGCTAACCAATGTCCAGAACCGCACATAACCTTGACGATTCCAGCGGCTTTTGGCAGATTCCATATTACTGTTATCCACAGTAATACGATGTCAGAACATTTGTTTAGGGCAAAGATACGGTTCAAACTTCAAGATCTATCCAGATTGTTTGATAGTAGTGGCAAGCCCTTTGAAAATTGCCTTCTCCAAGCGGAAAGTTGTCGAGGTCAATAATTATAAGCCAATTGCTAAGCATTCAAATCGTCGGCAGAACAGAAGCCCGGTAGATTATTCGGCGATCATCTTTCAGCTCCAGACGATGAAGACCCTCTCCTTTTCACTCAACACCCCCATACGGAGGTTTAAAGGTACATTGGCTCTTGTACTACCAAGGACCACAAAATTCTTCAACCTAACTCAATTCTAGGCCACCCACCAGGGATCAGAATCCAGAGCCATTTCAATCACAGCCGGCTCAACTTGCCTCGGATTTCGAATAATCTAAATTACATACCTTCGCCCGCCTTCCATCTTCCATTTCGGCTCTCGGCTTCAAAGTCCACAATACGCCACGGATATTTTCTTACGAATTTGACGCTCTCTTATGTATGTGCCTGCAGGTACCCCGAAATCAACCCTCCACTTAGCACATACCACTAGAGATACACATCTCATTTCCTTTCAAAAGGAGGCATTTCTTCGGAATCGGAAATCAAGCAGCGCTTCACAGCCTACACTGCCCCAACAAGGACGGACCTGGCCAAACCAAATATAGAGTATTTCGTCGGTGTTCTTGACGCCTTTCATTTGGCATGTGAATGTGAAGATTTTTAGTTAGTTATACATCTCAATGACGTGTGAGACACCAATTCACAATTGAGTTCCAGATGTTATATGCCAGAAAAGATACGGACTAAGATCTTACAAGGCGACTCCATGTCTCCCACCGTCATGCAAACTTCCCCTGTCTCGTCACACTCCAAGCGATTCCACACGTGGCTCCTATGGATTGACCATTTAAATTCTTACATCATTCTCCGTACGAAGTACTTAGGGAGTACCACTGTACCGAACAATTACCTAGGCACAAGTCCCTAGTAACTTCGTAGTAAGTATTGCCAGGTTCCCCTTTAATCTAGAGGAAGCTCGAAAAGGAACGGACAGATGAATCGACCCACTTTGCCTGATGTTGTTGATTGGTTTAATATAACGGATGGACTATTGATAGAAATGAAATATTGAATCCTCAAATAGTATGACAAGATATGTGTTCTGGAGGAAAGTAAGTCCCTAGTAAAATCTAAAGTTTCCAAAAAATGACGCTCTCTCTTTTGAGGAATCTTCGGACTTCAAGTAACCGGTGAGGCTCGGGTGTGGCGTTGTGGCTCAAGCTGTGACACCACGGTACAACTCAGAGCACGTGCAATACGGTTAACTGTACTCACCAACTCCCATCTCAAGTTCTCAACACACAAAATAACTCTCGATCGGATCTACTCAATTTACTTCAAAGCAACCCAATTCGATATTGCAGACATGGTTCAATGTCCGAATAGTGTCAATTAATATATTTTCATTTATTCATCTATTCATTTTTGATCCCGCTTGTTTGAAAGATATTATGAGGATCTCGTTCATTCGATGGACTTATCTACCACGCCACTCCCAACTTTTCCATTCAAACCCAAAATGCCTTGGGAAGCGAAATTGGATGAAGATGCGAGCGCGTCTATTCTCCAATAGGGAAAATTGAAACGGCTTTTTGTTTCAGATGGGACATCGGATATCGGACGCAAGTAGACTAAGCACGTCCGATAGAGTAGCACTCCCGTATAAATGAAACGGAAAAAGCTAACGTCCTTCGCATAACCGCTCCAGGAAGACCTTGCCAGTCGGTCTCACCAGCAGATCGCATAGAGAACAACCATGTTTTATCCGATCGTTTAAAACTCTCTGCGGGGTCAACAACTTAAACTTAGGACTCATTTTGGAAAATTGATTAAGGATCTCGTTTGGTGGAGTCAAAGTCGAAATATGACTCCATAACTCAATACTAGTGAACTCAAATAAAGTTAACCGACTTCTTTGGAAACATCACATCGAGCCTTGTCATCTCGCTCACAGTTTTATCCACTTCATCAACGATTACGATTAGTTCGCTTGCAATTTTGCTTACCAAAAATCATGCTGGTCATTCCTTTTGATCCGTTCCTGGTAAGAATCGTAGGATCTTTCTTCTTGATGAATCTCGAGCGGTTGGCTAGCTGGAGAAGGCGAGTGAATTATTATCTCCGTCCATTCAATGCCCCGGTACATTTTAAGAAGTTTATTTCGGATAAGGTGGTATGGATCCGCTCCTTGTCAAGTAACTTCATGTACTTTGGGGGAATGGAAAAGAATATATAAGGTGTGAAGTATCTCGATGATTAAACTTTCTCACTCATCTCATCACAGTCTTGTACTTCTCTACATTCTTTTGAACCTGTCGCTCTTTCGCAACTCACATTCTTTTTTTTTACATCCAACATTCATTCAAGATGTACTCCGCAGCTGTGCTTGCAACTTTCTCCTTCCTTCTCGGCGCCGGCGCTCAACAAGTAGGAACCTTGAAAACCGAAACTCACCCTCCCTTGACAATTCAAAAGTGTGCCGCCGGTGGAACCTGTACCGATGAGGCCGACAGCATCGTCCTCGATGCCAACTGGAGATGGCTTCACTCCACTTCCGGCTCCACCAACTGTTACACCGGTAACACTTGGGATACCACTCTTTGCCCAGATGCCGCTACATGTACCGCCAACTGTGCTTTTGATGGTGCCGATTACGCGGGAACATATGGTATCACCTCAAGTGGTGACTCTTTGAAGCTTAGCTTCGTTACTGGAAGCAATGTTGGTTCCCGTACCTACCTCATGGACTCTGAGACCACCTACAAGGAGTTTGCTCTTTTGGGTAACGAGTTTACCTTCACCGTCGATGTTTCCAAGCTTCCTTGCGGTCTCAATGGTGCTCTTTACTTCGTTCCTATGGACGCCGACGGAGGAATGTCCAAGCACGCTACCAACAAAGCAGGTGCCAAATACGGTACCGGTTACTGCGATGCTCAATGTCCACAAGACATGAAGTTCGTCAACGGCGGAGTAAGTTTTGATTGATATCTTTCATATATACCTCTTGTTAACAATTTACTAGGCAAACAACGAAGGATGGGTTCCCGATAGCAACAGCGCCAACTCTGGAACTGGTAACATCGGATCATGCTGCACTGAGTTTGATGTCTGGGAAGCCAACTCTATGTCCCAAGCTCTTACTCCTCACACCTGCACAGTCGACGGACCAACTGCTTGCACTGGTGCTGACTGTACTGGAAACACTGGTGTCTGTGATGCAGATGGATGTGATTTCAACCCATACAGAATGGGTAACACCACATTCTATGGAAGCGGAAAGACCATTGATACCACCAAGCCATTCAGCGTCGTTACTCAATTCATTACTGACGACGGAACTGAGACTGGAACCCTTACTGAGATCAAGCGTTTCTATGTTCAAGGCGATGTTGTCTATGAACAACCAAACTCCGACATCTCTGGTGTTTCTGGAAACTCCATTACCGACGACTTCTGCAGTGCTCAAAAGAAGGCTTTCGGAGACACTGATTACTTCAGCCAAAAGGGTGGTATGGCCGCTATGGGTAAAAAGATGGCTGATGGTATGGTTCTTGTTCTCTCCATCTGGGATGATTACAACGTAAACATGCTTTGGCTCGACAGTGACTACCCAACCACCAAGAAGGCTTCTACTCCAGGTGTTTCCCGTGGATCTTGCGCAACCACCTCAGGTGTCCCCGCTACTGTTGAGGCTGCTTCAGGATCTGCTTATGTTACATTCTCCAGCATCAAGTATGGACCTATCGGTTCGACCTTCAAAGCCCCAGCTGGCAGCTCTTCCCCCGCCCCTGTCGCCGCAGTTGTTTCTACTCCATCTCACCCAGCCGTCTCATCTAGCCAAGCCGTCAGCCCAGCCGTCAGCTCAGCTGTCTCATCTAGCAAAGCCGTCAGCCCAGCCGTCTCCACTCCCCAAGCTGTCTCATCTGCCCCAGAAGTTCCTGCATCCTCCTCCGCCGCCCAAAGCGTCGCATCCACATCCACCAAGCCAAAGTGCAGCAAAGCTAGCCAATCCAGCACTCTCGTAACATCTGTTGCTGCACCAGCCACTACTTCGGCATCAGCCCCAGTTGTTGCTACTAGCGCTGCTTCTTCATCTGGTTCCGTTCCTTTGTACGGTAACTGCACTGGTGGAAAGACTTGCTCTGAGGGTACTTGTGTTGTTCAAAACTCATGGTACTCTCAATGTGTTGCTTCCTCTTAAGTGGATGCACATCTAGAGAAAATAAAACGATTATACTAGACTAGCACGCTCATGGATTGGGTGGAAGAGGAGGATGAAAGCTACTGTACACTTTGTACAAGCCGGGTTGAAGATTTTGGTTCTTGTTTTGTATATATTAGAGTTGAGAGTTGGTGTCGTGTATAAATTAACGAAAACGAAGAAATAAGAAGTTTTCATATATATTATCTGCTCTTTAATCAGTGATTGCTCTATTTGATTCGGTTATGTATTGTATGTTTTAAGTGGATGTGCTCATTTATTCAAACATTCAAATAAATAAATGACTTGAAATCTCTTTAAATATAAATAATCTTAGTTGATAGAATCGACAAAAGATATTAATAAATTCATCTCAAATTTTAGTAAAAGAAAAAATATAAATATAAGATTATTGAAAAAATCTTATAATTTATTTAGAGTTCAGATTTATTTAAAGTTATATTGATATAAATAAGTGATGTAAACTTGTTAAGCTTGTATAATAACTTCTTTATATCAAAGTTTATATCTTCAAAGATCTCTTATAGATATTGTATTATATAATATATTTTATATTATTTCTCTTTACTCTGACTTTATTCATTTATATCCTTTGATGTTTATGATCTAGAGACGGGCCCTTTATATAAAACAGAACTAGATTAAAATAAAATATAATATAATACTTTTTACTAGATTATTTATTATAATTATATATATGATTATTATACTTTTATTATAATAATTAATCAAAATATTTATTAGTCATCAAAAACAAAACTATTAAAAATTAAAAATTAAAAAACAATAACAAAATCATTTAATTCAATAGAATCTCAAATTTACTTTACTATATTAGTTTTATAGAATGCGAATTAGATTATTATATAAAACTAAAATTTTGTTTTACATTATAAATTATATGATTCCAAGAGCCCAACTCTATCATGGTCATCTTCACACTGGCCTCAACAAAAGCCACGGTGGCTCACAACCTTCACGTGCACGCCGGTATTCCCAGCGGCGAAAAGATCCAAACATTGCGGGGCAAATCGAAGGTCCAATCGAAAGAAATCTCGTCTAAGATCTTTGCCCGGAAAAGAAAAATCATCCTATGCAAACCGTGTTTCAAAAGGCGTTAAAGAATCCTTGTTTTAATATATCTGATGGTTATTCTTTTCTCCACTATAGATTAATTTCCACACTGCAGAATTAATAGGTAGAGTATTATTGATTTGGATGGAAGGAAGGGATTGCTTTTGATGGGATGAATGGGATGAATGGGATGAATGGTTGGAATTTATGAATTGGTGAAAGGGATGCGGACAGGCGGTCCGCCGTGTTTTTGGAGCGGTAATGGGTAGAGAGCGATTGCAGAATTGGGGAAACGGTAATTGGGAATTGATTAATGGTTGACTTGGTTGGATCGGGCTTACTATGTAGACATTGGAGAGGGGGCTGGTGAAGGGTTAGAGGGGAAATTCTTCAGGGGGCGAAGCGGTTAAGCCTACAGGTAGGTTAACCTAAAGTCACTTCTTCGCTAAGTCCTTCATTTCATCCATCTACTTCCCCCTTCATCCAACACGAGACTCCCCCAAAAAGATTCCCCTCTCATTCTACAAATCTTCTATCCAATGCCAAGCATGGATAAACGCATCATAAAGAAAAGCAAGCAAATGCCAACTTCATTGTAAGTCTTACCCAAATCAGATGAACACAAAACAATCTATTATATATGAGACAACAACTCATATCCGGACCGTCCTGCCATAAAAAACCATCAATTCTATCTAACTTCTTCATAAATTTTCTTTTATATACCCCAATTATATCATTTGCATTGTTCATCTGACTCAAATCGGCGTTTACGCCATTTTGTAGTTTCCTACTTAGGGAATTCCTGGTTTGAGCGGCTAACGATTCCATATTTGATGATAACTTTAATTTGGGAAATTGGAGGTACAAACAATTGTTTCCGAAAAAACGGGTGTTGAATTTGTTTCATAGTAATTACCTAGGAAGCCGTCATAAGGAGTCGCTTTGTGAGTAGAAAGATGTGATCCTCTATAATAAGTTTGAATTCCCTTTCTCTTCTTCTTGAACTGTGCTGTTCAGTTCGTTTCATTCTTTTAAACCTCGCTTCTACCTTTTACTCTTCAACTTTCTTCTTCAAACATTTACATATCCAGTGGATATTTACTGAGGTACTTGAAGTATCTGTATATCAAAATCATTCACAATGCATTTTTCAAAGAAGGCTCTGGCAGCCCTTGTTGGGTCTGTGACTAGTGCAAATGCTGCGATCCTATGGGATGGTCGATTCGATTCTTCAACTATGTCGGATCTAGAGGCTTGGTCATGGAGTAATGCCGTTGGTGATTATCAGAATTATATTGTAAGTACTTGTGTTCTATCCACAGCCGATAGAGTGATTGGAATGGAATCTTATAGAGAAATAGCACGGCACAAGTAACTTCACCAACTATATTGCCCTCGACAGCACTTTCAAGAACCCAGCCGATTCTGGATCATCCCTCGGTGCCAAGATAACCCTTGACAGCACCTCATACTGGGAAGGTCAAAACATGCGTCGTACTGAATTGATTCCACAAACCAAGGCAGCTATTGCAAGTGGAAAGGTCTACTATCATTTCAGTATGATGCATATGGAAGCCAATGCACCAAGCATCTATAGAGAACATCAAATTTGTTTTTTTGAGAGTCATTTCACTGAGATGAAGAGTGGTTGGATTAGTGGGGAGTCGGGTACAAGTGATCCGCTTTTGAGATGGGATGTTAGTGGTAATAGTAAATGGAGTACTAACTGGACTGCTGGTGTTTGGCACAATGTTGCTTACGGCATTGTATGTTTGAATTTATTACCCTTCTATTCACTTACTAATATACCCCTAGGATTTCTCCGCAGGCTCTGTTGAATTTTACCACTCCACTGGTTCTGATCCCCTCACTCTTACTGTTCCAGCAGTTTCTGTATCCGCCTCATCCAATGGTGCAGATTGGCACTTGGGTGTTCTCGAACTCCCCGTCAGCGGTCAAACCGACGGAACCGAAGATTTCTATTTCTCTGGTGTATACATTGAAAGTGGATCACTAACCACTAGTGTTGCTGGACCTGGCGGAGCCGTTGTCTCTAGTTCTTCTTCTGCAAGCACGTTAGTAGAATCTTCTTCTATTGCTTCATCTAGTTCAGTACCTGTTGTGGAAGCTTCCAGTGTGGTAGCCTCTAGTGAAACATCAGTTCAAGCTATTTCTACTCAAGCTCCAATTTCTTCTTCTACTGTCCTTTCAGTTACTCAATCATCATCTATTGCTGTTCCGGCTCAACAAACATCATCAATAATCGCTTCGTCCTCGGCCACAACCAAAAAGTCCTGCACCAAAAAGGTATCCCCCGGAACCACCACCACCAGCATACCTCAAGTTTCCAGCCCTCCCAGCGCTTCAATTATCGAATTCACATCGACGCAAGCCATCACCTCCATCGAAATAATACCAACAACCATCTACATAACCGCCGGCGGTTCAACAATTCTCTCCACCTCCTCCGTCTCCAGAACCTACACCTCCCATTCAGCCATCATAACCAGTTCCTCTATCCTCCCCATCGCCATTCCATCCACGTTCCTCACATCCAAAAAACCCTGCACGAAGAAAGCTTCTTCAGCAGCCCTCGCTTCTTCTCTTTCTGGAAATTTAAACATAGCTTCTAATTCAGGAGTTCTAACTACTTCTAGTATTCCCCATACTACGCTCACGACGACCATTACTCAAACATCTTCCACGACCGTGGCTTCTAGTTCGTCTGCTACTACTACTGCCGGAAGTGGAAGTGGAAGTGGGAGTGCGGGCAGTTTGGCGAAGTACGCACAATGTGGTGGGTTGAATTGGACGGGAAGTGGGACGTGTGTGGCTGGGTGTACGTGTAAGGTGCAGAATGATTATTATTCGCAGTGTCTTTGAGTTTGGAGAATGGGAAAAGAAAAGAAAAGGAAAGACTTCAAGAAGATGGAATGGATTGATGTTCAATGAGGAGATAGGAGGAAGGGAGGTTTATTTCTTGTATATAGTTTGAAATTTTGAGTGTGGAGGTGTGATTTAAACTACATAGTTGGGAAGTTGTTAAGTACATATCAATATATCAGCATAACAAACTAGTGTAAGATCCCTCTTCCTCCCCCCTTTCTCTGTCTTTCTACTTTTTAACCCTTTTAAATCATTCTGAGTTCACAAACCAAGGTTCTACAGTATTAGTCCATTTTAGGTGTAACAGTCTTCTCATAGGATGACCTGACCCAAAGTAGATAGGTTATTTTAAAGTTTAAAGAAATAGAGTAAAGTAAAACCGAATCTATTAATGTCCATTTAGAAACTTTATTCACTATTCTATTCAGTAATTATCTTTAATTTCTTTTATCTTTTATCTTTTTTCATTTCCAATTCACAGAGTTCATTTGATTCACCAAGTTCCATGCATCCATATAAACTAAATACAAACTCATACAACTATACACAATTAACTCACACAAAAAAAAGATCCCAAAGTCCAAAGTCCAAAGCCTCAAAAATATGAATCGAGAATTCTCAATTCCACTATCTACCTATCTACCTATCTATTAATTACACATCATTTACCTGATGAGGGGTTGTATCTTATATCTTATATCCTATGTCCTATGTATTCATATGTTCATATGTATGTATGTATTCCTATATGTATGCTTGCTTGCCACGAGTCCCCAAAAAAAACCCAAAAAAAAAAGCAGAAAACAAATCCACGCGCTGAGAACCATGCAAAGTGACGAACAAACAAAAGAAAGTGATATCCAATCAATCCATCATTGATCCATCCATCGATTCATGATCATCGGCATGCATCAAACCATCAATCAATCAATCAATCCATACTCCACCATGCATTTTTAACGCCCGTATTCATTTCCCATCCTCAATCCAATCCAATCCATTCCATATATGCTATCGATCTACCTCCTAAAACTACGCAAAAAAGAAACCCGCTTATCTGAAGACGAGACTTCAGACCAAAAAGAAAAAGAAAAACAAAAGAAATAGTACACCTGATGCATATCATCGAAGAACATTAGACGTTATGTTTTCATGAATCACATCCCGATGAAGTAAATACGTGACAGTGATATCAAAGAAATCAGACGCAATCTGAAGCATCTAATCCGAAATTTCCGAATGCGCAAATCATAACAGTATACTCATCGTCTGATTGAAGCTTCGAGGAGAGTATTCAAGATCGGGCTGTAAGGATCAGATCGCCACACAAGTGATTGTAAAAGCTGGTTGATTGAATGCGATAGTCTGATGTAGAAAGAACCATAATAGAACAGAACAGAGAAAACAAAGCAGTAACTTGAATCGTGCAAATGGGTATCATAAAGCCATTTGCGCCCTTAAACAATCGTCCCAAAACCGGAAAGGAATCAAAATCAATGATTGGAAAAATCGATTGCCTTATAATATTAATTGCCTTGGTCGTATTTACGACGCCTGGTGGTGTTCTCATCAAACATCTGATTGCCTCGCATCTGGGAACTTTGAGTTCGTCTGGGACTGGCTTGAAAACCTTGTTGAAGAGCGGGGTTACTGGTTTGACCGACTGAACTTATGTCAGGGCTGTTGCCAACGCTGCTAGTTGCTGAAGGTTGTCGATGGAATTGTTGCTGTTGGGCAAACTGTTGTTGTTGGTGTTGTTGTTCAGCAAATTGACGACGACCTTGCTGCATGTGGTAAGAGTTTTGGCGAACACCTTGTTGTTGGTGAGACTCATTCAATTGACCATAAATTGGTTGTTGATATTGAGGGGTTGAGAATTCAATATTGTTGTTGAAGTTCTGGGAAGAAATGAGGTTTGGCTGCATAGCAGTTCCAGACATCATATTTTGTTGCATTGCAGTTCGAGGAACCACAAAATCAGAATGCGAACGTTGGTGTTGAGGACGACTACGATTGGGTAGTATACTTTGCATACCCATGCTCATACCCGTTCCCATGCCGCCATTCATGCTGAAGCTAGCACCACCGGTCTCCATCTGTTGAATCTGTGTCTCCACTTGGTTTTGATGGATACCCAAAGGACGGGCAACTGGTGCCGCCAATGGCGATTGATAAACAGAAGAGGACCGACCACTGTGACGACTCCTCGGGAATTCAAAGTCATTGTCACCGATATGTGATTGATAATTTTCATCAATTCGATCAAAGCTAGGGAAAGCAGGCTGGAATGACATGCGACGACGCTCGACATCTGTTGAGAGTGGTGCAAATTGCATATGTTGAGAATTAGCATCGCCTGGATTAGGACGACGACGCTTCATGGTGGCGCTGTAGACAGGAACTCCATTATTTGGGCTCTGGTATTGGACTGGTTGACTCATTTTTCGATCTTTTCCGGCAGGAGAGCTGTAGCTTTGTGTCTTCATAGCACCGACACCAAGAGATTGGGAGCGCTTGTGACCGGCAGATGATACCTTGCGCTTTGTATAGCCCTTGGGAGACTTTGGTTCATCTTGGTCGACGGTGATGTTTGGAAGAATCTCAATGTCTGGGAAACAAGGTAAGAGGTCTTCAAGAACTTCTTGGTGGAGGCGGTTGAAAATTTCCAGAATCTCTTCGGTGGAATAACCTGTTCCGATGACATGAAGAAGCCAATCTGGAACAGCTGTTGGTGGACGGTGACCCTGTGCATCTTCGTCGCCCTCTTCCTCATCATCCAAGGTAGAAGCACGTCTCTTTCGGCCCGAACCCTTGAGCTCATCCAACCGCTTCTGCTCACGCTTTCTAATAGCTATGCCCCAGTCTTTGATAGTACCTGGTTCACCGCGACGCAAGTTTTGTGAAGACCAGTCGTATACACGACGAATTTGCTGTTGTACCAAATCACATTGTAGCTTGGCATACTCCTTAGGATTACGATAACGGGAGCGTTGATAATGCTTGCGACAATAGTGGACCCAAACAGATTGTGGAATCAACCTAGTACACATCTTGTTTCGACCAAAGATGTGTGAGATCGCCTTGCGAGGTTGCGAACCCGTGTCACAATTGGGAATGTACATACACTCAGGAATAGTGTCTGCATCCCCATCTGCTGGTGGTGGTGTAGCTGGGTCGCCCTCTGCATCCTCATCTCCATCATCTAGAGGTGATGGAAGGTTCGCAAGACGGGTAGAGTTGGGTGGCGTGAGTTCGGGAATTGGACCAACACCAGATGCTGAAACACGGCTTGGTCGGCGCAAAATTGGTGCAGAAATGTTTCGCTTGTGCAATGTAGGATGCATGGCTCCATGATTAAACTCAAGCTGAGCGCTGCGATAATAATTGCTACTACTGAGTTGATGTTAGTTGAGCTGATAAATCGATAGTATAAACAACATTGGATGGGAAGAAACATAGGATGATGAAATTGTATCAAGCGTATAACTTACTGATCTGACTCAAAGCCGTTATCACTTGCATCAGTATTCAAGCGTGGTAGATCTGGGCGTCTGATCAACATAGCATCACTTGGAGAATCAGGTCGACTATCCGACTCTTTGATGGAATCAGCAGAGTCAGTCAGCGAAGCTCCTGGTGCGGCTGCCATGCTTTGAGATCGGACACCTTTATTCTCAGGGGACGAACGAGAAGACTCTTGCTCAGCTAAGGTGGCTAAAGCATCAAGGTTTTCTGTTGGACTGGAAACCATGATGCTGATCTTCCTGTCGTGTGGGGAGGTCGGGGCAGAACGCGACTCGATTTTGCTTTGATGGGTAATCGAGGAATAAGGAGAACAACTTAAATCTGTAGAATTCTCCGATGAAGATTTGCAGTGACTGTGCAAAGAAGTAATCGGATAGCTACTGTTGATGGTACTGAAAGAACTAAATCTGGAGTGGTTCGAAGAAGAGGGTGTAGTTGAGTTGGTTGTTGAAGTAAAGGAAGACAAACTGCTCCGACTATCAGAAAATTTATGATGAGGTGACTTTTCTAAATCCATCCTATGCGAATCATAGAAGTGAATTTTCGGGTTCATGGCGTTCACCGTACTCAACTCATTTCCTGTACCGAATTCTTTAATATTAATCGTATGATTTGATGCGTTGATTGGCAGTGAATAGCCATTTGCGTCCCATGGAGTTCGATTTCTCGATGGTAGAACGAATTTCTCTCCTTGATTCTTTTGCTGCTCAGCAGCAACACTGCTTGAATTCAACAATGATGTAACGTCCATCTTGAAAGGGATGAGATTCTCTGAACTTCAAATGAATATATCCTCCGCGCTGCAGGATGTTATTCCTGTGCCTTTCCTTTCATGTAGGCTTTCTGGCGATCGGCGCTCCTTTCTTCTATGCCTTGCAAACTTGTGAGAAGGGTTTCGATCAGTTAGACTCTTTGTCGATTCGATAAGAAGATGGCTTGTCGACTTGAAAGACCTTTCAATTCAGAAGAAGGTCAACGAGGATATGTGGCAATAAAGTATATGAATGATGTCGGTTGTTTCAGACCTCGTACTGATCTAAAGGACTTGACTGACAAGGAGTCTTCCTAGTTCAGATTGACTTGAATAGAGTGATACTGCAAAATAGCAGTGGTGCCAATCCCAAATGCTCTTGCGAATTGACAGGGCTAAGCTAATTCGTAGATCGACATCCGACAATGCATTGACCTCATCGGAAACCTTCGAAACACCTACTGTGAAGCTTGGTGTATCGTTAATATCGTCCAAACATCTGACCTGATGTAATCAAGTTGTGGATCTGCTAGAGAACAGGAGAAAACAATGAGATGGTCTATGCCTTCAAGTCTCGTCGAAACGTCGATGCCAGCTTGGACAGTAGCTATCTGCTTGTTCGGTGAATGAATATATCAGGCAATACGACGTCGATTGTCAAATACCTCAAGTGTTTACTCTTAGCCTTTGATCTAAAGTCTCTGTTGAACTGTTGACAATACACTTTATCGAGGATATCAAGGTCCGGAATATGCTGACGTCGAGATGAGTTGACAAACAAAATGAATTCCGAAGTCAGGCGAATAAATGGTCAGGAAAATAAGACGAAGCCAAGGACGATGATTGAGACTACTATGAATGAAGTAGGGCTACTTCGGGAAAGCGCGATCGGATACTGGTGAGGAAACAACAGAGGAAGACTGCAACTGGCGGCGACCGACATAACCCCAAGTAGTACTGCAAAGACATTGAATGTTGGATATGAAGCAAGGTCAGTGAGGAGTGAAGAACCAATCCGGGGGCTAGCAGTGGTGAACTTGCATGAGTGGCACTGAGTGCATTGAGTTCACTAGCAAAACGGAACTTTGTCTAGTGTTTGAAGTTGAGATTCCCCACACTCTTTACTCTTGTTATACACTTATTCCATGCTGACTGGGTAAGTTACTAGAACTGGGTCCCATCTTCGGAGCCTTGTCGATAGTAGTCCAGGGGTCTCTCTGGTCGAGTTTTGTCTGTTTATGGGTGAACCCATAGAATTCTTGGCCCTTGTGCTCGGTAGGGAAATTTTAGACCCATGCATGGTGGCCGTGTGGCAGAGTGGTCCGCCATGTTTCGAGATTTCCTTTATATGGGGTTCATCATCTGAACACTTGGATCTTCTTCACCCGGGTTATGGTGAATCACAATTGATACAACACACGATTGACCCCAACTCTCCACACAAGCTACTTTGGGAAGCTGATGCGATGCGAAAAATCATAGTGTGGAACATATGGAGTAGAATCATTCACGGAGTTGACTTGGCCAATGTTTCCGTAAATCAAAAGATACATTTGTTTGAATTTGCATGATTCAAGAGTCAAGAACCACCAAACAAACTTCCCTTTGTTCTAGAATGACATGTTTGATATGAAGGCTAGTGTTCGATTTCGGAAATTCGTTCAATCGTTTCAATTTGGCTGGTGTCTGACCAGTGAGCTCACGGACAGATGCAGTTCGATGCAGTTCGGTAGTCCGAGTGCATCGGCTCATACTACTAAAGCCTAATAGAAATTAATATCGAATGGCAAGTGAGTGGTCATGGAGGGTCTCTTGAAATATGGTGCAAGCTTGTGCAGATGGAGACAAGAATCAAAATAATTAGAATATCTCAATGTGTTTTCTTTTTTGAAGAGGGGGGGTGGATCTTCCGTTCATGACAAAGGACGAAATTACACCAAATTCGGGTGTGGTATGTGCGGGTGTTTTGGCAGGTCGTTCTAAAATTTGCTAATAAGCTAGACGATGGTGGGTTGGATAGATCATGGAGGTTTGGTTCGATGCCTGCCGCCACGCGGGAGCAAAATGTACCTTCGTATAAAGAGCTGTAAGGGGAGAATGCACATGAGGCTGACCTATGAATAAGTTGTCTTGCCATCGTGACTATGCTGTGGAACCACCGATGACAGCTGCAAAAGGGTTATTTGCATGGCCAAAGTACTTACGGCAAGTGAAATGGTTTTCTACAATATGTTCATAAGACGCATATCCAATCCTATCTCAAATCAGATGGATATCCTATTCTCGCTGTGTTCAGCTCGTGCTTCTGCTTTGTTAAGGTTTGTGCTGTTGCTTGCCAACACATCCATCAACAACACAAATGCTACGGAGAAAAGCATTTGTTCTGTATACATGAAAGTACTCCGTAAAGTACGTACATTACATATTCTGTACATACTTATCGAAGGTGGCTGGGATCCATGACAATTTTCATTAGTTTTCTTCTTTCTACTTGGTACACTACATGTTGAGAATTGAAATTTGAGATAAAAATATGCGTCGTCAGATAGTGGTACCATGCCGTCACTCAATATGAATGAAGTTCTAAATGGATCGCTCCCGGAGAATATATGGTATATGTATCCATGGGGTGGTGGATGAAGGGGGCATGAAATGGTCTAGATGTAGGAGTGTGAAATGAGTGAAGTTTGTTAGTGAGAGGTGTAAAAAGAAAGAGAAGAAAGATAATTTTTGCAAATTGTAGGTTAAAGTCTAGCCTAGTCTGTATCTTGCCGTTAATTAATTACAATTGGTCCAAACTCATGATTAAGTGGCCGAGCTTTTGTTTCATCTTCTACTGGGATGGTAAAAATGGGTGCATCACCCAAATTTAGGTCGGGCTAGCAGACGCTCGTTTTGTCCGCTAAACTGTGATAGGGAACTAATTTCATTATAGTTTTCCATTTATAATATTCCGAGCCGTTTATAGCAAATTAATCTAAATATCTTCCCAAATATAGTATTTGAGTCTCGAATCTTTTTCATCCAAGTAGACAAACCCTACGCATGTTAATGTTTAGTGATTATCCCTTCCTCTTTACAGACAAGTTAGCGAGTTAGTCTACCCGTCTGCAGCTTGTAGCTTATAATACGATCGATCCCTGCCCTGGAAGAGATCTCCAAGGAGTTAACTTGTTGAGGAGTTGGAGAGAGCAAAACAAAAATACCGAGACGACAACATCTCATGCTGTTTTTCACATTGTCTCCTCGTTAGAAGTTATATTATAGCACAAAACTAACTCTAAGAGCATGCCATCCGACAAATAAGCACACCTACTCTACGCCGTGTAAGGCTAGTCCCTAGGTGCTTCGGCTCGTGCAACACAACACAGTTTCTGTATTGTATCTGAACAATGCTACTGCTGAAAATGATACAGTATCTAGTATCTATCTACTATCTAGGTAGCTACCGAAAAGGGCTTAGCACTAGTAGAGTGGCTGTGTACATCCAAAACTTCAGATTCATTGTAAGTTTGACCCCATTTGATTCGTGATTACGATAAATTCTCTGACGTGAGATGGAACAATTGAGGAGGTCAAACAAATTAAATGCCCGTGCTTCTATATTGGGCGTTGAGATCCCATTCAGATCCCACCCTATTCAACATACCCTGAAGTAGATCGGTTCATTCATTCTTAATACTTTTCATCCGAAGTATTCTTCACATGTTTACTCACCTACACCTATCCGTGGACCTCCGGTCTTGTTGTCAGCACATGGATGCAAACACTCCTCAGGTATATCTGCATATGCTCCAAGAGCGATTGGTTGATTCTTTTCGGGCTATGTGCTACCCTGGTCGCCCGGTAAGAAATCTCTCTCATGCGGTACAAGGAGGGGAAACTTAAGGTGTTAGGAAGGTTACACTATGGGATTCCGTGTACCGTGTACCTTCACCTCCTGTCAAAGTCTAATACTCCAACGGTATCATTTGAAAAACATTTGCAATACCTTCACAACATCTACATGAGCCTCTCAACTCTGTGTAGAGGTATTCACAATTCGCGGTAGATAATTCCTAGGCATTTTATTTTACTGTATGTCTCAAAGCTTCATGCTCCGAATACCGGAATAGGGTGGCTTTTAGAGTGCGGTTGGAATCAGAAATCATGCCGTCAAGTGTTGTGTCATGTCATCTCAAGGTTATTGACAGTAGCACGGTACATGCAATAACCGGAACTCGAGATAAACAATTTATGATTTCGAGAAAAGCATGTATTCCTTGTCAAATGCATCTTTTCCAGACAAAGCCCCTCGATATATCTGCTGGATGCATATACACTGTCACTTCAGATATAGTACCTTCTACAGCACTCTTGGGTCCGGACTAAAAGTCGGAGTATTTCATTGGCTGGGTGGAAAGTTTCTACTGCCTTGGTCATTAACTAAATTCCATCACATTTCAACACAACTCTATTTATCTCTGAAAGCTTGAACCTGCCAGGGTATCCTACCAATTGGGTTGATATCATCGCACAATGCCGTTGTTGGATCTACAGTATGATCGATAGCGTGTGGCTATTCATCCAAAGTCTCTTTTCAACTCTTGAGATGATGTGGACTTCCATCTAAGCCGCGAGTGGATAGGTCTCGCTACCTCACTCCACCCCGACTCCTTGTTCTTTACGCCTTGTAGAAGCTTACGGAGGAGCATTTGGCTAAACCATCAATGTACAACAAATGCCTCTCACCTAAGCCGAATGAATCTACCTGCTACTTCAAGTAGTTTGCTACCTTGAAAAGCAGATAAAATGACGACATGGATCATGACTTCGAGTTAATACCGGTATGGAAGTGAGTTTCCCAAATGCTACACTCTAGAGCCAAGGACTCAGCTTTCGACCCTTTTCCTTATTTCCTTCACGAAGACACCTTTGCCACAAAACATTAGTTCAAAAGACTAGATAATAGATCTTGATGGCATTCTCCGTTGCTATGATGCATGAACTACTCAGAGAGCAGGGAGCAATCTAGCAAGCGACCTTATGACCCATTTTTACTTTGTTGTATCCTGAACATAGGAGAGCTTCCCTCGAGCATGATTCGTCTCACTGGTACTAATAATGCCCAATGATCAAATATGGTGCAGTTCTAATCATTTTAGGATTTCTTCTTTAAATTGCACCACTGATAATTCTATCCGAACTTGCTGTCATTCTTCTGATCAATCAAAACCAGCTCCTAAGCACTACATATCCCAATGAACTCAACAGATGTATGCCTCATGGCGCATATATTTCGATCATCCCAATTCTACGACATACATGTTACCAAGCTTTCTTCACACGATTATCGCCATTTAATAGCTGGGAAAGGGGTTCGCATGGAAGTCTCACAACCTTGAGCGACTGACTGCTCGTTTTCTAGTCATCCAATAGTCGGAGGCTACATAGTACTTGGTTCCTTTAGACGCACTCAAAACCACATCATATACTTGTTTATCGCCCCCAATTTTGCACATGCTCATCTCACAAGCAAGTCCCTCATCATTCATATATACTTCTCGGGATTGTTTTCGATACATACCAAAATGATAGGAATGGTAGTACATGGATACAACTGTAACCCTACAAATCCTCACGCTTGATCAGTTTCTTCACCGCTCGTAATAATTTCGTATATCCTCAAACCTTCAATAGTTCGCAAACCTCATATGCATACAGCCCCACATTACAGCTCCCTTCCCGTAGTTCCGCAAATCCGAGGCCGCTTTTCAAGTTTTGCCTTCGTTTGCCTTACAAAGTAGATCTCCCGGACATCCATAAATAGCACAACTCGCTTGTTTCCTTGCAAACAGTCCGGCATTTCAAGATATCTACCCCATTTTACCAGGTTTTATTAATAATTTACATCTCAAACTTGTAAACGGTCGGCTCTGATCAGAATTCCCGTCGCCCAAGTGTGTGAAGTATTAAGCCATAAAGCCTGTTCATATACCGTATAAGCTTGAAATTCTTCACATGTCATCTTTCAACCGCACCACCTCCTATGTTGTTGCCGTTCTCGGAGAAGCTAGAGATCCTCCTGATCAACCACCATCTTGCGGATTATGTCGTTGCTGATCGAGATCTATGGCATGATTTGATTGAACATCCGCAGAAATCATCCTACATAAGCCGAGAGCATAACTAACATATACGCATACGCATGCGTATACATTAACACCGGATATCTTTCCATTGGATGGTTCAGAAGATCTTACCATCCGTCTTAGATATTCATAAGCTGGTCTTGGGATCAGCGATGGTGATGGCGATATGTTGGGATATCAGTCTTCATGGATATATGTCTCACTCGTTCAGTGCCTTAAAACTTGTATTCCACTTCGAATTCTTGCGAGTTGCTCACCGGAACTTGTGGCACTAATCTATAATGAATCTCTAAACTATGACATATCATCAGAGCCAAGTTCGCGAGAATCACAAAATCTTTTCTTCAACTTAACTGAAAGTGATTACTGTGCTCTCTTTCTGCCAAGTCTCATCATCTAGATCCCATGATTCGCATCTGATCTATCCATTTTATTACCGAATAGGCCACATTCACAGCGAAGCCATGCCTACAAGAATGCTTAAAAAACACAACTACATATACTACCGGACGCCTCACCGGCTCTACCGTCCATTTCATCAATTTTTCACTTGCGCACAGGCTCAAAATCACATCACACCCACATCATATCAGAACATTCCTCATATCCCATCCCACCACCCTATCTCACCAAGACTTACCCCTCATTCCTTATATAGTATTCCAACACCTAGCATCCTAGTATCCCTCTCAAATCTCAGCCAGCCGTCTTTCACTCCATACTAGCCTACTAACTCCTGCTTCTATCTACTCTCAACGCTCAGCCCATAGCCACCGGAACCAAACTTCCTTTGCCTTTCTCTCCTACTCGTTGCATCCTCTTACCTCTACCCTCTTACATTAATATAACATCCCCATTTCACCCATTTCATCCATGCATGATGCATCCCCAATACCATCCTAGACCGCCCACCGGTGACCCCATCTACTTACACAAACCCATCATCATAATCATTATCACGGTTGCATCTCCTGATTACATTCCAAATACCCAAATTGCACAATCTTCACCCGGCAATCTACGTTTCAGCTCAAGCCACCAAATTCATCCCAGTAAACTCAGTCTCACACAAACAAGCCATATTGCACCAATCAGCTATAAATTTTCGAGGAATAGGGCTGTTGGGGGTTGCACTTGTGTTCTTACTTACGTTTTGCGTTTGATAATTAGAATTTAAATTTTAGGTTCGGGGATTTGGGATTTGATGGCGAGGAAGTGGGGATGGGAAGTTAGTAGGTGTGGGTATGGGAGGATGAAAGGAATGTTGAAAAGGATGTGGAGGGAACCATACGTATGAGTATTATCAGATCAGTGTATAGATAGTCGCTGTTGAGTTAGGGATAGAATCATTTATATTTTGGAACCAGTAATTATCATTGAAGTCAATATAGTTAACGCAAAATATGACCAAATACCCAAAATTTATTATTTCCAGAGGAAAATCTCCCAGATTCAGCTTGAGCAAGACATATCTCCATATCACATTCTCCAAGCCAAGCATCAATTGACCCTTAAATCGAACCACAAATATATCGTCGCACTCACTCATCCCCATTTCTTCATACACAGCCTCACATGCACATCCAGATGACTATCTAATCCAACTGTTCACACTCTCGCCCCCCTTTTACCTACCCAGGTGTACTATATCGCGATCATGGAGATTCGAATCCAAAGCGATCCACGCAATCCTTTCGCCACAAGTTTCTTACCGAGTATTAATCCTTCAATTAGTCTCCAAGTTATCTATCTATCTATGCATACCTATTTGGATTATCTTCACCGTCAAGATCCATTCATACCTTCGCAGCCCCTTTTCACATTCTCACGTCACATATCCAAGAACTTTCCCACTTTTCCACTATCAAGAACCGAATCAGTTGATCAAAGAACAAATAAACAGTGGTCATCTCATCGCCATACAAAGCTATATGCAACCCAGCAGAAAAGCCACCAAACTCGAGCTCCCCGTATCCCACATTTCCCTACCCTTCAACTTCCCCAAGTCTTTTTCTTTTCGCTTCAAGTAGACAATCCTACTTTACTCTCAATATATTAAACGTAACCATAACTTTAACCCTAACCTTCCATCTCTCACTCACTCGTGTATTTACTTTTCTAATCATATAATCTTTTTAACCTACAATCTTACCATAGCATAACTTCCCAAAGAAAAGTCGGGAGATAAATAGTCAAAACAAATCCCTCCAAGAGAAAAATAACATCAGCAGAGTGCAAGTAAACCGCATTCCCTCTCCTCTTTCCCTCTCACCCGTTCCTCTCACTCCCGACTTCTCCCCTTAATATAGAAATTGACGGGTAAATCTCATATCTCACACATCATATTCGAATTTCCAATCTCAACCATAATCTCATCATCTCATCCTCTAAATACAATCCAAAATAGAACAATATAAGAATTGCATAGTAATTACACTTACTAACCCTTACTTTTCCACCCCATTCACCCATGGCCATTCATGAATCATTCATCATCAGCTAATCCATCAGTTCAAACTCAAACTACCTACTTAATAAGATAGATGTAAATTTCGAATTGGAATCTTCCTAGCTAATTAGCGTCTATTCACCTCAAGTACACCTACATGCCAATCATAGAATTGTATTACAAAACTCCAATTCCCAATATTCTACCTCTCTATTCTCTATAACTCGTCTTTGACAGTATTCCTCATCTCGGTTTCTATACCGATATGATATATATCCATAGACAGATAGATAGTCTACTTAGTACTTAATTACTACTTAAAATAACAACCTAGCTACTCAAATATTTCTTCCCCAGCACTCCTCCCATTATACTACATATATACACAACAATTAAGATTTACAACTCTAAAAAAGAACAAATTTGATCTCAATCCCAATTCAAACTCTAACCTCAACCTCACACTAATTTATAATCAATCAATATATTCTTCATAAACTTAATTAAAAAAAATAAAAAGATGATTTTATATAATGAATTATATAGTTCTAAAAATTTGAATTCATTTATATTTATTCATTTATTTATCTTTTTATTATTTTCTTTATTTTCAAATTAGTATTTTAATTATCTTTTTAATATATTATATAAAATATAAATATATTTTCATTCACTTTATAATTATTTCTCAAAGAAGAAAAGAAAAAAAAAAAATAATATATTTATTATAATATATATAATCAAATATACACTAAAGTTAAGAAATCAATAATAATAATTATATACTTAATTTAATAAATGATATTAATATATTATAAGATTAATATAAAATTAGATTTATAATTTATATAGTTAATTACAAGTTCATCAATGAGTAATATTAACTTTTCTTTTCTTTTTCCTTCACTTCTTATTGCTCTCTTTACTCTATTCTCTCCTCGAGAAAAAACAACAAATATTTACTCTGTGGATAAAATGTTATGTTATTATACCTTGGCACATGTTCATATATATACATACAAACACATATAATTCAAATCATTAATCGCTACTAGTATTGCTATTGGTATTGATATAGGTATAATACACTTCTTCCGCCCACTAGCCTGTTCTATGCCATCCATCATCTCATCTCATCTCCATCCCATCCCAACCCACCCTCAACATGCTCTATCAAGTCCACACAACCATGCCCATCTCCCATCTTCCAATTTTCATTTTCCATGATATTTTAGTCCCACTCCCTCTCCCTCTCCCTCACTCTTCCTTTCCATCCATCTATTTATACCTGCCCCGCATAAACCCCATCCAACCCCATCCATACATCAAGTCCACTAATATTACAAAACAAACCCTCTTGTACACATCCATCTCGATCCAATCCCACCCTTCTCACTTCCATTCCACACCCATCCACATGAGCAAATGAGTGAGTGAGCGAGTGAGACGAAAAGCCCAAGCCTAAGCCCAAGTTCAGCCCAAGCTAAAACCCTCAAATGGCAAACAAAAAAAGTGAAAAGAGCAAGACCAAGGTCTCATTATGGTCTTTACCATAAAAGTAGCCAGCCTGTTTATTTCAAAGGTATTCGTAAAAGTACAACTCTCTGCCCATGCCACCCACTCAAGTCATCGAAAAATGCGAAACGAGTGTACCGTACAACACGGCTGTATTGATGCAATCAAGTATTGGTGTGTACCGAAGTCGGAAACTCGAATCTTCTCGAAAAAGAAAGAAAATTACATATCTTATCCTCTTTATCTCATGCGGAACGCCTTCAATGCCATGCAGACCATGCAATTCTTGCAAAAGACAAATATATCCACGTTCATATGCAAATCGAATCGCAACTCAGTAACGATCGCGTCCATTACCTCCACCCATTCCCTGGTCCTCAGGTTCATGCGAATAAGTACAAGCAGCACCCTTAGCGCATTTTCCCTCACCCCAAAACTTGCATGGTTGTTTTTTGCCCTTGTAATTTCCATTTTCATCTAAAGGTTCCCACTTTGAATCTTTCTTCCATTCCGAACCCTTTTTTCGCTTCCAGTTATCATTGAAAAGGTTGTTCTTTCCTCCTCGAGATTCCCGATTCTCAGCGTTTTGATAACCGGATGCCCATTGTCGTGATGAGGAACTGTCGTTGGGAAGGGATGGTGCGTAGCTTTGGAGTGCAGGATTGTTGGACCAAGCGCTGAAATCGAATTGTTGAGGAGCTGATGAAGTATTATCACCACCACCCATATTATTATTACCAGTCAAACCAGCAAGGTACTGTTGAACTTGTTGGTTGACGTCTGGAACAGGTGCTTGATAATTCAAAACCGGCTGACTCATTTGTGGTTGATAACTCTGCATTTGGGGAGTTGGCATAGCAGGTACCATTGGTGGTGCTTGAGGTGCATGAGGTGCTTGCATTTGAGCAAGAAACCTCTCTTCCGCAGCATTAGGGTGATCCTTATTATAACCATCCCACCAGTCCTTCTTTTGAGCTTCGTTCATCCATTCAGGTGGTTCGATAGCTGGGTATGGCTTTCCTTTCAATGTCGCGACAATACGTTGCAAGTTATCCCATGCTGCGTCCATGATGGCGTTAGATTGTGGTACTCCACCAAGTTGTTGTAAAGTTGAAGAAACATCATTTGAGCTTGAAGCATTTTGTGTGAAACCAAGGGCTTGATTGTCTCGCATTTCTTTGTACTTTCTTTCTTCAAGACGACTAATCGCGAGAGTACGTGCATAATCTGGACCATACTGGTGAATATCATGCAGTCTTTGTATCAACCAAGGAGCACTTGGATACTTCAATTGTTTTGCCATGGTTGTAGCGGCGTTATTTGCAGAAGATGGTTCTTTCGCAGACGGTGGAATTTCCGAAGGGTCATTATAGATAACAAGTAACTCGTTGGCCTCTCGTCGCTCTTGTACTTGCTGCTCTGGGGTAACAAACTTGATATTTCCGCCTCTGGTGATGTAACTTGGACCATAAGTAGTGTTCTTATCAAGGTTGGAGAGGTCGACCTCAACCAGATTAGGATAAGGTCGTTCTTCAATCGTAGCAGACATAGGTTCATCATCTTCATCATCTGTAACCTTAACACGTTGCTTATGCATCATACCTTCAGAATGATTATTATGTGCATCTCTCAACATGTTATCTTGTCGTCCCTCATCTTCTGCCACTTCATGTTTAAACAAACGAATTTGCTCAAGCTCATCATCTGGCTTGAATTTAACTCTGAGATGTCGTCGACTTTCTTTTCGCTCACGTCTCTTCTTTTCCTCTGGGGTCTCTGGAGGTCCAGCCGCTGGCGCGGCCTTCTTTGGTGGCTCAGGTGGCTTTTCAATGCTGGCTAAGATATCTCCTAGTCTGGATGATATTGGTGGGGATGGCTCCTTTTTCTTGGGTGGAGCAACCTTCGGAGTAGGCTTTGGAGTTGGTTTCGAAGAAATGCCAAGAAGATTGGCATTTGATCTCTTGGGTATTGGGGGTAATTTTGATGTCGAAGTGGGGGTACCGGAAACATCAGTAGCGAACTTCTTATTTGGTTTGCTATTGGTGTTATCTCCTTCATGAGGTCTCTTCGAACTTTGATTAGTCGCTGTGGGCTTTATGGTTTCAGCAGCTCGAGATTTAATTTGTTCTATCTTTTCAAGCTTCTTCTTGGTGTCTTCAACGCTAGACGTTGTCTGCTCTATCTTAGAAGCTCTTTCCTTTGCGTCGATTGTGCTCTCTATTATAATCTTAATGTAATCCTTGATTTCTTGATCTCCTTTCTTATTCCAACGCCTTGCAAGAGCATCAAATTTACTCTTCTTAATTAAGTCTTCTGTGAGTGTTTGAAATTTGGCAAGTAAAGCGAATACAGCCCGTGGAAGTTTACCAAGATAGTCCTCTGTTTTCGTACATTCAATGAGTGTGGCTGTTAGACCACTTACTAACTTTTGATGACCACCAAGATTCTCAACAATTGGACCGTAGCCAAGCTTGTTTGCCGCCTCAATTGTTTGATAAAGGGCATCGGTTTGTTCGGAACGAAGCGTCTTGAGTTTTCGTATTTGTGCTTCGGGAGCCTTGGATATGGTCGCTTCTTCGATCTTTGCAGCAGTGTCCTTGATTTGGGTTCGAAGCGCAATAATCGTATTGGCATAATCGTTCATAGCACTTGTAATAGCAGCCGCACTTGGATTGGAATTGGGATCCTTCCAGATGATTCCTATGGCATCCCATCGGGCAGCATTAGGCATATCATCGGGACGCTTGAGTTCACGAACCTGTATTGATTATCGTTAGTATTCGTTTTAGTGGCTTTTCAGAGGCATCAGACACGGATGGCAGGTTATCAATGTCAAAAGAGGTATGCGAGCAGGCTAACATAACTCATTATGATGCATTGAATCAGTTCACATAGAACGCCTTAAATATCATGATATAGAGCGGCAAGGGCGCTTGCATGTCATTCACACAATAAAGGCCGCAATCAAGAATTGCCGGGAAGAGAGATGTGTACTTACGGTACTGATATCTATTGGCGGTGGCAACTCTTCTTCTTCATCGTCTTCATATTCAGATTCTTCTTCCGAACTTGATTCTTCCTCAGAAGAGCTTGATTCCGTGGATGTTGCAGGAGACTTATTTGGTGTGCTTGTACCATCGGCACGCACATTGAAATCTTTATCAAACGCTGATCTGCTAGTGCCTTTGTAGGTGCTAACGTGTGTTTTCTTTTCCCTTGGGACGCGAATTTTCTGTGAAATTTTTGCTGGCGTTAAAGTTTCTGGCCGAGATATTAATATTGAGGTACACAAATCTGTCCAACGATACTCACTTGATTTATTTAGCCCCACTACAAGCTCTTTTCCACTTCTTGATTTCCTCGGGTGATACTTTGGAATGGTATCTAGAGAACAGTTGTTAGCAAAATTTCATATCAAATGAGGGCAATCCAGGTGCACTGACTTTTTAGCCCAGGAGGAACTTGTATAGACGTATCTTCCCATGAAACGAATGGAGCATACGAGAACCGAGGTCTTGAAGAGGTATTGTTCGCAACAAGATCTGGATGAGTGATCCGAAGTGGGTTCGGTGCCGGAGCGGCAAGTTTGTATTCGGGGGCTATTTCTCGTTGACGAGGAGGTGCAGCAGCAGTGAGTGCCGCGACGGGGTATTTCTCTTCAAGCGGGACATGTTGCTTAACCTCCTCCTTTGGACAAAGATCTGCTGCAACAGAAGGATACTGGACGGTATTGTTGGATAAGCTCTGGCTCATTTTTTGCGGCACAATACCATTCTGAGGTTGATTGAAGAAATGGTTATCATTACTATGTGTCCTTCGGCCATAGTTATAATCAGGTTTACTGCTGATTCCACTATTTGATCGTTGAAACGCAGCCGACGGGATCCCACTATTCAATTGCTGTTGAGCCAGTAAGCTATTGTACTGAAGAGTTTGAGGGGAAATTGTGGGATGTTGGGTAGTATTTTGTTGATATGGGAAAGAGCTTTGAGCTCCATGGTATGAGCTTGATTCTTGCATGGAAGTATCGAGGTTGTAAGAAGGAGGACCGAACAAATCTGATGGTCCAGCATGTTGGTACTGGGCAGAATATGCAGGATTGGTCGAGTACGACAGAGGATTATATGAATGTTGATGAGAGAGATCATACTGCTGTCCATAAGAAGGTTGATTGGTAGAATATCTAGCATATGGATCTGCTTGTATGTGCTGCTGCTGTTGTTGCTGCTGAGTTTGAGTTTGCTGCTGCTGGAATCCGTACTGTTCTGCTGTATTGGGCCAAACAGGAGCATTATTCAATAAACCATCGAAGTCGACATCATCTGGTATATAGCCATGATTATCACCGTCCATCTTAGACCGAGGAACTAAATAACTAGTCACGTGAACTAGTGAAAGTCGGAGGTTGGAAAAATGACCTAACGACTCGGTAAAATGCGCCTAATACCTAATGCGGGTAAAGTGAGATCAAAACTTTTCGGATCGGCTCGGTTCAGGGTGTGTCTGAAAAAAGAGCGTGGTGTGTCTGGAAAGGGACAAGACCAAATCTGGAATTATCGACTATTCGATTTAAGGTAAAGTGGATGATTTGATACGGGTCTTATTGGTGAGCTAAACGAAAATATGAATTAGCTATTAAGTAACAAAAGATTTTTGATCAAGCAACCCCAATGAATAAGTAAGATGAAAGGATTCCGATCTTTTGATGGCTGGCGTAAAGTGAAAATGTGACCAAAGGAAAGTAAAGGAAAATATTGGATGTTCTGGTGTGTATTTCTGTGTATAGTATGCAAAAGCCACGGATGATGATGTTGCTTGCATTCTTTGCACTCTCTTGTAATTTGTGATGATCTGCTGAAAGAATTTTTTTTTTCAAAGATAGTGGTAGGTAATTGAGGGTAATTGACGAGTGGATGAATGAATGAATGAATCCTTCTGATAATACACTTCCCTCACTCACTTAATCATCACAATTTGTATTGTAAATGATGAGTGAGTTAGATGAAGTATGAAATCGACAGTTATCAATCACACTTAGCCTCTGGGTCATTTACCAGTGTGTGATGTTCCCGTGAAAGTACCCTCTGTTTGAGTACATTCAGCTGTACCATCACACACTTTTTTTAAACACCAGGAGCCAGACAGCCAAGAGATACTATCGTTAAAAAGAAGTACAACAGCGGCAGCACAGTACAATATAGTCCAGTACAGCCAGGTTCTAGACGTATGAGTAAACCCTCTCTGCAGCAATGATATAGAGAAAAGATCTTTCGTATGGAAAGGATCTTTCTTCTTTTCACTGTGCTATACGATATGGGCAACTTATGATATCTCAACCTTGCACGTTGATAATGCAGTCCCTTTCGACCTCTATATGCGAAAGCAAAAGCGTAAAAGCTTTATGTCTAAGCAGATTGAGGATTCTTGGAGATGGCAATACTATTTTTTGGTAGGGGAAGGGGGTAAAAGTGTAATTGTAGATAATTTTGCCAGCTTCAATGGCATGGCTTATCAAATTTGTTGTGCGTGTATTCAAGGTGTTACCGTACCCTTTTTCTCTTTTCCTCTTTTTCCCTTTTGTTTCTTGCTGCTTTGCGCTCTCAGATCCTTCCAGTTCCCTTTCCTTTTCTTTTGTTTTCTTCTCTAAAGTTATGCTCTTAGGAGCGAACCAGCAGCCTGTTTCTTTTCAAATCCGGTCACTTTTGTTTTCAATAGGTAATTAATTTGTACGATCATATGTTCTGATTAGAAGTCGCCGCCATAATAAACAATCAAAGAGAACTTGTAAATGGGCAGTTTGATGATGAAAATTGGGGGAAGAGTTGACGTGTTGACGTGTTGAGCTGTTGAGTTGTTGAAGAGCTGTATAGTTGGGGAATTTAAAGAAGGTCAAAAGAGTACGAAAAGACGAAATTGGTTGATGGCGGTGTTGTTGTTGTGTTGTTGATTAAATTAAGGAACAGAAAATCCAAGGGAATGAAATGGCCTATTAATTTGAAGAAAGGGAAGGCCCTTTAGGTTAGTTCGCCTGCCAGTCGGTCGTTTCGCTGTGTATGTGGTAAGAACTTGTACTATTTTAATGACGCTAGAACATCTTAGTCATTCACCCAACTGCGGTGGTGGTAGGTGGTAGGTGGTAGGGTCCGGTGGTCTGGTGGTCCATGGGTTATTAGTTATTTCACTCGAAAACGGGAAACCCAACGGGAAACCTAAGATTTGGGGTAGAGCTATCGCAAAAGTCGCAAATGTGTCCTGGACAAGAAGTCGAATGAGTCGAAGGATTTAATTAACACTTCACTCCATCCTGACCTTCATCTATTTCTATTATTGCGCTTGTCAGTCTGATCTGATATTACATGATATATTCTAGGTACTTTGGCTGAAATTCAGCCTTCTAAAATCAACAACAACAAAGATGGCAACTTCTCATAACTCGCTCCGGGATCGTCAGATCAGTATGTAAATATATCCCAAATCTTCCTGTTCTTCAGCATCGTTCGGTACTAACAATCTGGTTACAGGATCAATTGAGCGCATGCTAAATTTGAATCATGAATCTCCCGAATCTGCGAATGCCCACGATCAAACTTCACATACTGGAATTGCTGTCCCATCAGTACCAATTCTAAATGAAGATGGGGAGCCAATATGGAAAGTCTTGGTCTTTGATGACTTAGGACGAGATGTTATAAGCAGTGTACTACGGGTCAGTGATTTAAGAGCCTGGGGAGTTACAATGCATATGTATGTTCATGCGCGGGGAAACAAGAGCTTAGATGTTACTTCAGAAGTACTGATGAAATTAGGCATATATCAGCAAATCGTCATCCTATTCCAGATGTCCCAGTATTATATTTAGTCGAACCTACTGAAGCAAACCTAAGGGGCATCACCAGTGATCTCACGAGAGGTCTCTATTCCCCTGCCTACATCAACTTTCTCTCCTCGATACCCCGCGCATTACTAGAAGACTTCGCAAAACAAACGGCAGAAGCTGGAACATCAGAAAATATTGCTCAATTCTATGATCAGTACCTTAATTTCATTGTGGGCGAACCAGATTTATTCAGTCTTGGTATGAGAAAAGAGAATACCTATTGGGCATTGAACAGCGCAAAGACAAAGGATGAAGAATTGGACAATGTGGTTGATAGGATTGTCAGTGGACTTTTCAGTGTTATGGTCACAATGGGTAAGATCTTTAGTATTTGTATATTCACATTTAACTAACGTTCAAAAAGGGGCCATGCCAATAATTAGATGTCCTCCTGGTGCAGCCGCAGAAATGATTTCTGCTAAGCTCGATCGAAAATTACGAGATCACATCCTCAATTCGAAAGACAATCTATTCTCTGCCCCAAGCAATCGACAGTCTACCACTGCGCCTTCTTCGCGACCTGTTCTTATTATCCTTGATCGAAATGTTGATTTAATACCTATGCTTTCGCATTCTTGGACATATCAATCACTCGTACACGATGTTCTAAAAATGAAATTAAATCGAATTACTGTCGAGACGCCAATTGATGAGGAGAATCCAGCAAAGGGTACAACTAAGAAGGCTTACGATTTAAATGCAAATGATTTCTTCTGGGCGAAGAATTCTGCTGTACCATTTCCACAGGTAGCGGAGGATATTGATGCAGAATTGATGCGATATAAGGCCGATGCAAATGATATAACGAAGAAGACTGGAGCTTCTTCCATAGAAGATCTTCAAAATGATACGAGTGCTTCAGCACAACATTTGAAAGTCGCCATTACCTTACTTCCAGAATTGAGAGAACGAAAAGCTGTGCTAGATATGCATATGAATATATTAGCTGGACTTCTGACTGGCATAAAGGATCGACAATTGGACAACTTTTATCAAATGGAGGAAAACATTATGAAGCAAACGAAAGCACAAATGCTTGAGGTGATAAATGATGCGGATAAAGGCAAAGAACCGACGGATAAATTGAGATTGTTCATCATATGGTACTTAAGTACCGAGCAAGAAATTACAAGAGCAGAGATGGACAAATTTGAAGAGTCATTGAAAACGGCAGGTGCTGATACTACATCTCTATCATATGTCAAACAGTACGTTTCTCACCCTTGTACTATTCAGGTGATTCAACTAACGATTGCCTCAGAGTTCGTACCACAACCCGTATGACCATGCTCACCACGGCCCCTACACCCGCTTCCCAACCACCAAGCACATCCGGTGATCTTTTCCGTGGGCTTTCTTCCATTTCCTCCCGCCTCACAACGTCCCTCAAAGAAACTGGTATCACTAGCAATTTTGATAATATCATTTCTGGAGTGAAGAATTTCCTCCCCGCAAATCGCGACCTTACTGTTACAAAAATTACAGAATCTATCATGGATCCTTCATCAGCTTCTAGCTCCGCTATCGCAAAAACGGAAGATTATCTCTACTTTGATCCTAGATCGGCAAATGCAAGAGGTACCGTACCTCCAGCTAGCGCGAGCAGAAGGAATGAAATGCCAGGTGGTCTAGCAGGGCCTGGTATCACCCCAAGTTTTGGAATGCGCAGACAAGGGTTTACTGAGGCGATTGTTTTTACAGTTGGTGGAGGTAGTATGGATGAGTATGGTAATTTGCAGGAGTGGGCGAGGAGGGTAAATAAGGAGGGTGGAGGTAGTGGAATTGGGAAGAGAAGGGTGGTTTATGGAAGTACGGAGTTGGTTAATGCGGAAGAGTTTTTGAGTGGGGAACTAAAGATTTTGGGTGCTGAATCTTCGTAGGTGTACCAATTAGATGGCATGAAAGGAGAGAAAATCACATTTTAAAAGTGTATGAAATGGTATATTAGGGGGAGAGAGGAAAATATTAGTACAGCGAAATGTACTGAATGGAATATGTGTTTTCCATCATTTCTTTCTCGTTTCAAATCTTACTATCCAGTGATTGATTACCTCCTCTTAAGTATTATCCGTTTATTATCACCTTGTCTTATCCTCATATTCTTCTATCCTATCCTATCCTATCCTATTCTGCTCTGTTATTCACAACTTCCTTCATCTCTTGCATGGTGCACATAACATCTAGCATCAAGCATCAAGTGGCATGGGAGCAATATACTAATACTACTACTAATACTACTACAAAGTAGATTAGAACACAAACCTAGCTATCAACCTAGCTAGCTCCCCAAGCATATAAAAGTCAGTCTTATATACACTAGCGAAGAAATACTAGCTAGGTAGATAGGTAGCTTACCTGATGATTTTGTTCTTTTTTTTGTGCATTAAGATTGCTGTTGCTGTTGTAATTGTGAGATTTTATTTTATTCTGTTGTGTTTGATATTTAGGTATTTTCTTGTTTGGTTTTGGGGGTTTGGGTTTGATGTCGGATGTTGGGTGGTGGGTGGTGGGTGGATGGATTGATAGAAGTAGGTTATTGTTGGTGTGGTAGTGAGTACTATACCTATTATATCTATACAACGAATGAAACGAAATAAAAAGTATTTTTTAACTCGTAAATACATCGTATATTACGTGGTTTGTGTTATTTTGTTGTCGGTGGATGGTTGGTTGGAGTTTGGTTGAAGATGGTAAGATTACTTGTATTGGATCGGATGTATGTATGTTGCGTTTTCTATGGTGATTGAGGAATTGGGGAATTTCCACGAGAATTGAGATGTGCAACAAAAGTATCGATATTTCATTTGTGCTTGTTCTGCTTTTTGTGGTAATTGGGGAATTACCATGAGAATTGAGATATGCAACAAAAACTATCAATCCACTTATGCTTTATTTTCTGTGGTAATTAGGGAATTTCCACGAGAAATGAGATGTGCAACAAAACTATCAAACTTGCACTTGTACCTCTTCTATTCACTCTCTAACCCCCCACCCCCCTCCTCGTCTCCAGCTAATGGTAAGACTTGCGGTATAGGTATATAACCAATAAATTGAATGAATGATGGAGGGGATTAGTTATAAGTTGGTAGATGGAAAATTGAATGTACCAAAATCAACTTCCATTTTCTTGTATCTTTATAGCAATCTTATTTCTATTCCAAATCATTTTCTCCCATTCTTCCTTCTCTTTTTCTACACTCCCCTCTCATGAATCTCCTATATTCTGGCAAGATTACTAGTATTACCACAATAGTCTCGGACAGCTCAGAGCTCTTGGTTAAGACCGTACAAACCAGAATGGATAGTCCCCAGATTAAATGAGTGCAACCTCTACTGGGCACTCCAATAATTAAAGCATTATTGAGATCTTTTAGTATACTTGAATCACCTTGTCCGTTTTTGCAACGGTGCATAAGTTACGCTCTGCGAGGACCAGTTTTGAGCCGCCAAATTGTGATCTACCCCTGATAAAGGTTTGCTCGAGTATATTTGGAAATTTCTACTGTGGTATTGCAACAGTAGTTGCTAAGACACATTTTATCGGTGCTATGTGAAAAGATCTTTATTCATTTCAAGGCAGCACGCAGATATTGAAGTCGGCCGGCCTCAACATCTTTCTCTGATAGTTTTGCATTCGAAAATGTCAAATTTGCCAACTCCTTCTTCCAATCCTGGATCGTGACAACGTTCTATAAATAAGTCAGCAACAGCTCTACGACAAGCACCAACTAGAACAGCACTTCTTCAAATGAATCCAGTATTCTATATCGTATTGTTGTTACATCCTTCTTCTGTCCGAGGCGATATACGCGACATAATGCCTGTTCTTCCATTTGCGGATTCCATTGTGGCTCCATCAAGTATGCACGGGATGCGGCTGTGAGCTCCAATCTATTGAGTGTTAATTTCAAAAATGCTTGACATTTCAAGCTGTAGACTTACCCAACTCCACCACAAGTAATAGAAACTAGGATGACACGAACGTGATTTGTTGTTTGAAAGCTTCGAATAGCATCTGTTCTTTGTCAGGGGAAAATTTCCCATCAACCCTTGTGAAGCAAATGGAGACACTATTCAGCACACATTCGATGAGATCAAGTGTAAAGGTCCAGTACGAAAGATGGCACTGGGGCAGACCACTATTAGAAAAGCTATTGAATTGGTCAGTTGTGGCAGTTAACATACCTTTTCTCCGTTTTGAAGTCCCTTAGATTTTGAAGAAGAGCTTTTCGTTTTGTCGGCGCAGAACTCGGATTCGTAGTGATTCCAGCATTTAAGATTTGACCGTGGGAGAGTGCAGACTGATTTTGCTCTTGAAGTGCGTCTATTCCGAATTATATGTGCTGCTGGCAGTTAGAAGCATAACATTAGTGGCGGACTCTCGCTTACGTACCTTCATCTTGAATCACTCGATGACATGTAACAGAATAGATTATCTCTTCTACTGAATTGGACTTATGGAATTTATTTATTTGTGCTGCAATTGTTTCGTAAGTTGTCAGGACAATGTCATATCCTGAAAGCACATCAATTGAGGGTTTAACTGGGTCGTGGTAAATATACAATGTCAATGTACCAGGCCGCAAATGCCTACTAAAATCAGCAGTTGTCATAATAGAAAGCGATCAACTAACTCTTCTAACTTTCCGTGCTAATGCTCTAATACTATACAAGTCAGATTTGCCTGAACCCTTCAAATGACAGAGAACTTACAACTAAGCGGGGCAATAATTAGAGTTGTTTTGATAGATCCTCGTGAAATTACTAGAACATTTTCGGTCTTTATCTCAGGCTCTATTGGGTTGAGAGCAATTAGTGCTATCATGGCGAGGGCTTTCCCAAGTCCCATTTCATCAGCCAAAAGTCCTCCTCTAAAATCTGGGGGAGGTGTTAATTGCGTTTCTCTGTTGACAGTATTAAAATATCTATGATGAAGTTAGTATTCGACGAACTTGATGAGGTGCATAACATACAGTGAACCCTCCCTGGACCAGATATCGCTTCTTGAGGAACCAAATCCCACCCCGATTCTCTTCGCGACATAAATTTGAGTGCTTGCTTTTAGCGTCTTTGTAAAATTATCAAGAACCTGCAAAATTCAGGGAAGATCTTGCGGGAAGAAAGTCGTTTCTATCGCCATCGGGGCCTCCACTTCTTCAATGTTATCTTCGTTTCTCAAAACTGCGAATAGATCAATCTGAGGGTTGACATTCCCAGCAAGACCAGTGATACTCTCGTAAGTGGTTGATGCTGTGGTGACTGGCTCTTCTTGGCTGTGAAGCATGTGTAGATTCATATATTTCACATCACGATCGCAGTGGAACGGGTCTTAGAGGTAAGGTTACATCTGACACTCCTGAAAGAATTCGTCAACGTCTTCAAAAGCTTCGATAACTCCGTAGAATATGACACAGAGGAAAATCTTTAGTCGGCTGTTTTCCTTTTCATCATCGACAACCTTCCCTCTCGTTTTCTCGTCTTGAATCTCTACAGCACAGTAGGATTGGTTCGATGCGAGATTCATGTCTTTGAGGGCGTGGAAGATATTGGAAGATTTCTTTTATCTATTTCCCCAACTCTCTAGCATGTATCCAATCGAAGCAGTTGATTTGATTGGACTAGCTGTGAATGAATTTCCGAAGGTCGTACATACTTAGTTACTGAGTACTATCTGACGTGGCGGGATATTTGATACCTATAAATATTGAATTCAGAACCTTAATTAATGAGTGAACACGCTAAAGTTTTTAACCTTCCCAAAACAGACTTCTTCTCCCGGTTTAATTCGTGGAAATTTGGTACGGGCAATTCGCTTATAGTTGGTACTGAATGTCGATCCATCCCCCTGAGCTGGTGGAGGGGGATCCATGGTTTCATCGTCGTTGGATACAACGCTCTTGGAGCCTGTGCAGGTGGTTAATCCAAGTTGATTGGATCAATTGACACCTGGTGTGCTGATTGAAGCAACTGTTCTCCGTCAGTCACATAACTTTGTTATATCTCACCAAAAGCATCTTATCCCAGCATATCCTCCCTGCTTCTCGATTTCGCACCTAGATTTGTCTGTTAGTAAAGTGGCAGAATCAGAATCTGCACCATTCAATGCAAAGTTTTCCATTGTCCTGAAAGACATCCGTGTTTAACGTATCGGAAACTGAAATCATGTCCAGTTCAATAATGGATGGCGACAATGGGATATCCTCAACGTCTTTGACTGACGATTCATCTCCAACGATTCGTTGTCGCTTGAAAAGTCTAGGCGGCTGAATATATGCCATAGAGTTGAGTTCACGTTTGATAAAATTCTTCGTGGCAACGTATATAGTGTTTCCAGAGGAATAATGAGATTGAACTTTGTCGCTGTCCGGCTTTGACAAGAATGAACAGGCAGGAAAGCCTTCGGGGGCTGAGTTATTTCAAAAAGACACCATTTGATGCCCGATTACAGAACCTCAATGCATACCACTGGTGCAAGCAAGCAAAAAATGCTTGCGTACAGACCTCGATATTCGACTACATGCCCATGAGGAACTAATGAAACTCTGAGAAAGGTTTGACCCCGCCGTCATCGACGAGGTCGGAAAATAGTTGTGAATAAAGCGGCTGGTAAGCACCGTAGTCGACCCAAAAGTAAGGGAGCTATTAGAAGCTACACAGAGTCTGCCAGAAGGCCTTGATGAAGCGTGGCTATTAAAGATGACTTCTCTGTATGGTTCTGCTGACGGAAGAATGAAGATACGGAAGAATCCTACTAGGCATCAAAGAGTCAAACGATTTCAACCGCCGGACATCTATCAGAATTCTGAAGCGGATGGCATGTTATTACCGCAAGCTCAAACCCTTTGAATTGCAAGATGAATTGGTCTTCTACCCGGGAAGTACTGTCCTTGACGATACTACGAAGTTATCCGTTCACGTTTTTAGACCAATGAAAGCCATTGATTGAGCAAGGGCCGTCGGATACCATTGATTTTGTTCATTTCTCGGCAAAGTAGTATGTATTTCCCGTTCTGCGAGGGCAGTTATTTGCAATATTAACGTGTGAATGAAAGATATATTTTACACCCCGGTAGTGAACCTTACCTACAAGAATCTCACGCTCATTTTGACATGGCTTTCTCGTGTGTTTCGTATTTATTGCCTAGTAGGTATCTCCTCATATTGCCTTCATTAAAGGATTTTGGGACAGAAAATCGCATTATCAAAGGCTACCATGGACTACACAGGTACGCTCACGAATTTCCGATAGATCACCTCCTTCGATATAGTCTTTCGGAAATGTGTGACTCTGCCGCACAGAAGCACTTGTTCAGCAAGTGGACTGTCTCAGTCAATTGCAAAAGCCTTTAACAAAGCCTTATGACAACCCAAGGGCCAATAATAATGATGTTCACCCCGGATTCCATGAACACTTACTTCCCTGGTCCCAGTTCTTAAATATCCAGCAGTCCCTGGACAAAGTCTTATAATTCCGGAAGCAATTGAAAGAGATACAGCACTGATTCACTTGAATACAAGTGGAATAAAAGCATTGAATTTCGTTTGAACCTGCTAATGTTCTGAAGATTTAGAGCATCTTGAGCTCGAAATAAATCCAAAAAACTTAAGCCAGCTCTTGAACCGTTATGATAGTATTTCAGAACACCCTCTTAATAGCTCTGATCTCTTACACCGGCTTGATCCTAAGCCAGTGTAGTCGATGGGTGGTTGACCGTACCCTTTTTGGAAAACCCAGCCCAAATTGTCAATAATGGGTTCATAAATTCGAGCCCAATAACCGCCTGTTAGTTGATCGAAAAGATAACTATTAAACTGATGTCTAATTATGATATATGCGTCTTCACATGCCACAAATTTCATCGGATTCTGAGCACTAGACAGGAAAGATGAAAAGGAGGTGGGTGGTGTTTGCATTTTATATGTGTTTTCTGTATAAAAATCAAGCAAAACAAAAAGCTGTCTGATTTCGATGTCCTTGCTCTCCATTTTGAGCGATCTTTCCCTTATTAACAAGGTAGGATCATTCCGTTAATAGGGCAAGGTCGACGATCAAAATATCAACCACTTATAGGCCCAATATTTGATCATATTATTGGACTTTTTTATTCTGAATCGGTCACATGATATCATTCCACAATTCCCTGCTTAATAATACTACAGACGGACCTGCACCGATTTTTCAATGGGAAATGGCAATGCGGTTGAAGGAAGGAACCTGTCTTGGAGAAGGAGAATTCTCAAGCCGCCATTAATATTGATTACCAGACGAGACTCCGTCTCTGGCTTAAAAGTCTGTGGGAACACCAAAAGAAGCTTGGGTCAGGGTGCTCTGCCAACTTTAACCCAGAAATTCCCCGTGTGCTTGACATTGAGCTCTTGCACGATATTCTACACGAAGATGTCGTTTGCAGTGTTAGGTTCGGCCATGACGGAAAATATGTTGCTACTGGCAGCAATCGAGTTGCACAGGCCTTCGATGTTACTACTGGACAGGAAATTGGTTATTTCCGATTGCAAGATGATAATCCTGCAGTTGATAGTAATTATGTTAGAAGTGTTTGCTTTAGCCCCGATGGAAGATATCTTGCTACTGCCATGGAAGATAAGTTGATTAGAGTGAGAAATAATGTCGACGTCTAGATGTCATTACTGACGATCATAGATTTGGGATATTGCTTCTAGAAGTATTAAAAGTATCCTCGCTGGTCATGAGCAAGACATTTATTCGCTCGACCTTGCTTGCGATGGTCGTACCATTGCTTCTGGCAGTGGTGATAGAACTGCCAGACTTTGGGATATTGAAACCAGTTCAGAAACTTTGGTATTGCAAAGTGAGGATGGCATTGCATCTGTTGCTATTTCTCCAGATGCCAAGTACGTTGCTGCTGGTTGTCTGGATAACCTTATTCGTATTTGGGATGCTGTTTCTGGAGACTTGGTCGTACTTTTTAAGGGTCATAAGGATGCTGTATTCTCTGTTGCTTTTGCGCCCAACAACAAACATCTCGTATCCGCTAGTTTAGATAAAACGACCAAGATGTGGGAGCTTGCTCCTCGAAAAGGCGAACATCCTAATAACACTTCTGAAAGTAGTCGCTGTATCAAAACCTTCGAGGGCCACAAGGTAAATAATCTTCCTAGCTCTTTCTTTCTTGTAATAACATGAATCAGAAATTCGCTCTCTCTGCCACTTTTACACCCGATGGGAAATGGATTCTCTCCGGCTCCAAGGACAATGAAATCCAGTTCTGGAATGTAGAAACGGGCGAATCGCAGCTCACATTACAAGGTCACAAGAATTCCATCATCAGCGTTGCGGCGAGCCCAAGGGGAGGTTGCTTCGCGAGTGCTAGTGGAGATAATTCGATGAAGATCTGGAGTTATAAGATGATATAGTTGGGGGGATAGGAGTAATATATGATGTGGATTCTTATAATGCCCATTATAGTGGGGTGTATGGTATTTGGATATTTATTAAAGTGTGTAATATTAGTTTCTATACTACTGACAATATTAATTGTAATTCTCTCCCTCATTTCTTTCATCTTCCTTACTACCTCCCTATCCCTCCTATCCTTCCATGTCATCTCTCTTTACTTCCGTCCATTCATCCATTCATAACAACTATCCTTATACTCACTACACCAACCACACCACACCTCATCTCATGTCACCATTCCCCCATCCCAACTAAAAAGATCCTCATAATATCCATTTCCCACATCCATCCCAAATCCCAAAATCCCCTTCCACCCGCCTCCCTCCAAAACAAATATCATTCTATTTCCCTCTCACGCAATGTCTTATAATATTCAGAAAACTTTACATTCCTTCTTACCTTTCCATCCTTTCCATCCTTTCCATCCTTTCCATCCTTTCCATCTTTTCCATCTTTTCCATCTTTTCCATCTTATAGACTTATACACACTACTCATATATATTCCCTATATACACACTACAAAAAAAAGATTCCCTTCCACTCTACTCTACTCTTCTCTCAGTTGACTTCCTCTCTTAAGATTACATCGATCCATCCATCATTTGTCTGTTTCAATACCTTGTTTTCTTCATTGTAAATCTTGCGTCTTGGAAGCTAGGGGAATTATTTTATTTCCTCGGAATAATCAACCAGTTGTGATTAATTTTTAGATGTATGATCTTATCTTATAATAAAATTATATCGTTGGCTATTTACTTTCCTGTTGTGTCTTACGTTGGTATTGGTATACTAGTTGGTGTTTAAGTCGACTGAAGTTTTATTATATATACTATATAAAGGTTTGGGGGGAAAACGATTTTTACTTTGAGAAATTACCTTATATTTTGTTGGAAAATGTGATGTGCTGAAAATTGCATATCTGGGGGTTTTAGATGCCATCTTTATTCTTCTGTTTTTCCCTAAGCTCCTTCTGGTCCTCTCTTACATTCTTCTCCCGTATATTTATCACCCTCCGTACCCCTCACCAGTACGCCTTAAGGAATTTCATAACCTCTTCACCTCGAAAAATAAACCCATTATTCAATCTAAAACTAAAAACTTCCTAACCCTTCAAAGTCTTTCCAATCCAGTTTTCCAATCCCATCTACCTCTCACTCTCCCAAGGCATATCTACCCTCAAAATAACCTCTTCCCTACCATTCCCTCTCTTCCCTCCAACCATCTTCCACTCTTTTCTTCCATCCTTCCCTCTTTCTTCCCTTTCCCTTTCCACTCCTTCCCTCCATTCCATTTCCATCCATTCCATCCACCCCCCTCCTTCCAACTTCCTTCTCTTCCTTTTCTCCATCCCCCTCATCCCTCATCCCCATTCCCTCGATAACCAATCCTCAAAGCCTTACAATGCAGCCCCAAAACCTCTCCCCTTAAACCCATGACTAACCACCGTCACCTTCCCAGGCCATCTCCCAGCCCCCTCCAAAAGCAATCAACCCCCTCAACAAATTCCCATAACTATCTAGAGCTTTCTCCTCCAAAATGATTCTTCCTTCAAATCCCTCCTCACTCCATAGCCCCCTTTCTTTCCCCACCTCAAAATACCCCCTCGCTTCACTCTTACATACTTCTTTCCTGGTAGAACCACCAGATATTACGAGGAGAGCATTAGGATCGGATGATAGGAGGGAGGAGGCGAGGGTAATGTGGTTGAGGAATGTAAGGTGTTCGTTTCCTGCTTTTTGAAAGGGAGCGAGGAGCCAGGAGGTTGGGTAGGTGGGGTCCCCGGAGACGTATATTGAGTGACAGGTTAGGAGGATTAGATGGGTGGGGGTGGGGTTTGAGGGGTTTGAGGGTGTATGTAGTGCCTGGGAGGATGGAGAGGGAATTAAGGTAACCTCAGACATTTTTGTTTTTGTTTCGGGGTTTAGAGGTGGGAAGGAGCGGGGGATGTGACGGAATGGATAGAAGGAGGAGGAGATTATGTAAATCTTTAGGGAAGAGATGAAAAAGAGGGTCTGGTTATATCATAGCATAGGAATGTTTTGAGCATAATAAAAAGACCATAGTCAAGATGAACTTTAGCTCTAAATACCCCACCGCACGCCGATCCACCCACCTCATCCCCTTCAAAAAACAAACAACTCACCCATGAACAAGTTAATCTTACAATTCAATATCTACTTATAATCAAAACACCAGGTATATTTTTCACAGCTGTACAGAGGTATATATACCCCCGTACAATTTTATAATCATCTCATATTATAAATAATAGATTAAACAGATAATAACTATAGTTTATATAATATTAAAATATTATAATTAAAGATATTATATATAAAAAAGAAGTATTATAATATTATAATAATAATAAAATAATAAATATTTAAATTTATAAAAACTATTTGATCTTATAAAATCTTATTATAATATACTACAAAACCTATCAACCCTCTCGTCACGGTTTCATAACCCGTTCTGGTTAGCCTATATAGGCATACAACTTCCACATCCTATATAGTCAGTGTGCCTCCTAGCACCTTCTTTCCTCCTTTATAGAATATCATCATATTAGCTAGAGACCTACCCCCACTGTAATACCTCTCCCCCACTCCCGCTCTCTCTTCTCCTCTCTCTCCCTTTCTTATTTAATTATCAAACTATCAAACTATTACCAAGAATCAAGAATGAAGAATCCAAAACTCAAAATGAAAATATTCAAAAATAAATATATGATTACAAACTCATTTTATTTTATTTATGTTTTATATTTTATATCTTTATAGAGATTTTTATTTAAAAAAAAAACAAAAAGATAAATAAAATAAGAAATCTGAATTATAATTAATTTTTGTAATTTGATAGAATAAATTATATAATAAAATAACTATCACGGATGCTCCTAGGGTATAGGTGGAAAACCTGTAACCATTACACGCTATGGTCCTTCACTCATCACACCAGCGTACAGCTGACGAAACGCCGAGCTATTAGTTTGTAAAGCCTTTGCGAAAACCTTTTATTGGTGTTCATGTATCGGATTGTATTCGATCCGAGATTATTTCTTCGTCGATCTATAAAAGAGACGGTTTATCTAATCTAGAAAGAACAATGAAAAGCTTTGGTGCTATTTAAGACTAATTGATTCTTTGCTGTGTGCGACTCTTACAATAACTTGATAATTGAAAGTTATTTTAGTTTATGATTATAACATATCAATAATGTATTATAATATAAGATTGAGATTGAGATTAAGATTTCACGAGGATGATATAATGTTAGCCTCAATGAAGAGCTTTGTATTATACTACAAAGAATCATCTTGATGTTGAGTTATTTGATGCAAGACTACCACGTGCACCGTGTTCTATTAATGTGTAAGATTTGATATTATAGGTAATCATTATTAATTCCTATCCTAGCTCCTTCCCATCTTCTTTCTTTCAATTATGTTATTGATCTTATTATCCTACCTATCCTATCCACCCAATGCTATCCCCTCCTACAAATCAACAATATCAATTCCTGCCCTCTAATACCTCTCAACTAACTTCAAAAGCTTCGCGAAATCCGGGGTTCCAAGCCCAGTAACCGGATCCCATCCTTTCGTAGCATTCCAACTAGCATATGGGACAAATGGCGCAGGCAATCCAGAGTAAATATCCTTACCTGTGCAACCCGTGCTACCACCGTTTACAATGTCGTTGAGTCCTTGTTTACCGATGGAATAGAGCCAAGGGTTGAGGAACCCGAGGGGTTTACGACCGGCGTTTAGACGGGCGTTGTTGAGGAGGGAGATTACTGCTGCGAAAGCTGGGGAGGAGGCACTAAATTGAGGTTAGTTTTGTGTGGGGAAGGGAAGTGAAGCAGGCGGGATTGAAAGAGTAAAGAAGATGGAAATAGGAGATAGTTACCTGGTGCCAGAAAGTAGTTGATCTTCTGCGACGCCGGTGATGGAGTTAACATCCCTGAGATCTTTTGTTAGTACCAAAAACTGACTTGTCAGAGGATTCGAAAATACTAACACAACATGGAACCTAACACCTTGAGCTGCAACATCGGGAAATCCTCTACCATTTCGGTTGTAAAGACCCTTCCACCTATCTCCCAAAATTTTCAAATAACCCTTAATGGCATCATCTTGATATGAAGGTCTTGGCCATCTATCACTAAATCCACCTGATGAGAAAGAAACTGCGGCTTCTGGCTCGACATATCGTGTTCCTCCTACTGAGGTGACATAAGGACAAGCTGCTGGGAAAATTGGTAAGAAACGTGTTGTGTTCTTTCCATCGTTCGTTTGGCACGCAGAGCCTACACCGGTATCACCGGAGGAAAATAGGATAGATACACCTCTTAAACCTAGCTGACCGAACATTTTACAGACAGTTTTGGAATAAGCTTCTGGTACGGATTGTTCGTCTTCGCCATATGAGGTTGTGATTGTTTGTGGTAGTTGGTTATTTGGTAGACCTAAAATATAGTTGAGGTAATCCAAGTATGGTTCATTTTGGTTATTGTCTAATGTTGGCTGATCAAGATCCGGAATTAACTGCCCTCGTCCACCTGTACTGTAATAGGTGATATTAGTTTTGAAGCCTATGGAAGCAGCATACTGCATATCCAAATTCGCTTCTCCATCATCGAGTGTTGAGTTTTGTGTATCCAATCCTCCATTAATGAGAGCGTAAGAGAAGTTCTGGCCAATAGCATATGGAGCATATTTCTCCAAGAAAGCCTCTAGACCATCATATTTTGCCCATTGACTCAAGTATCCAGCAACACCTAGACGTGACTCGGGGTTGGCCTTAGCTGTATAATTACCGATGTTGTAAAGATCTCGGAGACATTGAGGAGTAATTGTAACATTGCAGGCAGTAGCATCAAGCGATGGCAAAGCAAGAGCTGAAAAATCCTCACGAAACATTTGGCTCCTTTGTGCTTTAATTTGGCCAAATCTGGTTGTTGGTTGAATCATTGTAACGTGATTGGAGATCTCTTGTGGGACTGAGTATTCCAACGTCCGAATTTGCTTATTGTTCTTCATGTCTTCATGAACGTAGTAATGGAAGGTAGTATTCAACATCTGTTCCGCTTGTGAAATTGAAGTTCGGAAATTTATCCACTCCCCGTCATTTTGGATATTCGATTCCGAGATACCAGATTCCTCTAGCCAGGAAAGAACGGCATGAGTAGTTTCATCAGCTGGCTTGATGAATCTCTTGAGTTCCTCACGGTCAAAATGTTGGCCATATTCAACGTGATCAGGAGATGAAACAGCATAAAGTTTCTGTTCGAAAAGCTCATGATCTGGTTGTTCTAAAGCGATTCGAAGTTTGATTGTCTTGAGTGGACTAGGTCTTTCGAGTTGAATCCAACCTTGTGGGATCTCACGAAGAGATTCCAATAGCTCCAGGGAAGACTCACATGCAGCTAAGCTACATATTGCCAAGCCAGAAAGCACACGAGAGAACTTCATCTTGATCTGCAAAGGTCGATTCGTTAGCTATATTGGAGAGTTTGACGGTATGATGATAGTGATCACTCACAAGTTTGAGTCCTTGAAGGATCTACGAAGACGTATCAATAAGGGGACACCTGGGAGATTAAAGGTGTTGAAGTGAAACTTGGAGAATACAAGAACATGGGAATAAGTTGGCTTTTGTAGTCAGTCGTACTATATTGATTTCCTTCCCATTCGGCTCAACAGAAGAGGGGTAGGATTAATCGATTGTTATCTCATTCACCTAATGTAAGCCAAGATGAGGTTATGAAGGATATGTTACAAAAGAGGCAGGTGCTATCAGGCGAAATATCTTGGTCAAATGGTGCTACCTGCTACTATCAAAGATTCAATTAAGCTGTAAGGTAGTAAAATTCCTTGAATCCCATCCTCGTCAACTATAATATTGAAAACTGCATCTTATCATTCTCTCGTTGTATCGATATCCTACCTCGTCAAACACACAACAAGAATTATTGAAATGCAAAGAGTGTATGATGATTCCTGAATTGAAACGATATCCCGTTACTTGATCAATTGAAATTTAACTTGGCTCGCGTTCGGCAACTGTCCGAATATGTTTGTATTCACCACACTCAGTCACCGATGTCAAGTTGTGCGACTTATCACCATCCTGATTCGGATATATCCCGCCTTGTCCCGACGGCGGACGATGTTTATTCCTTGAATGTATGCATGTATCCCACTGTTGTCATTGGACATTTTATTTATCAGCCTTGGCCATCAGAATGAATGCATCTGATTGATGGATACCATTGATTGGCATTCTGCGCGGAAATGAAAAAGAAGATGTGCGAAGAACGTATCCAGTCTGTAGATGAACGATCTGATCTGCCAAGAAAAATTCTAAGTTTCCGTTACATCTCATTGATGACTGGAGAATAGAATGGGTCGTTGGTGAAAATTATTCAAATAAAGGCGTGACAATTGAGTTGAGAAAGATGTCGGGATCGGAAAATCCGTATCGGGTTCCAACTTTCAAAGTTCCAACCTGTCGGAGCTGCAGATCATCACCAAAATCAGATTCTTTCTTTAAGCTTAATCGAGATATCTTACCCAACACAAGTCAGGAACAAGTAAGAGTTAACAAGGCTTACTACCAAAAATTCAATAAACTACGAAAAATGTCAACGGAAAAGATATCGGTTTTGTTTGTCTGCCTTGGGAACATCTGTCGTTCGACGATGGCTGAGGGAGTCTTCCGTTCCATGACTTCCAAGGGCCCTTACGCATCCTTGATATCTAATGTCGACTCTTGTGGTATGTTAATATTCATCACGACTAAAGTTCCATTCACATATTTTGATACTGATTTATCGATGTAGGAACTGCAGCCTATCATACTGGATCTGCCCCAGATTCCCGTACTATGGCCACCCTTAAGGAGAATGGAATTAGTGACTATAAGCATAAGGCTCGAAAGGTATTTTGATACTTCCTGTAGCTTCTTGAAGCTCATGTATTCATTTGTATTCTAGGTTTCTCTCAATGATTTCAAGAACTTTGATTATATCTTTGCCATGGATAGTGAGAACCTTGAAGATCTTTCATCCTTAGGGAGGAGAACTGAGGGTAAAGCAAAGGTTATGTTGTTTGGAGAGTATGCTGGAGGTTCTAAGCCCGAGGAGGTTGATGATCCATATTATGGTGGAAATGATGGATTCAAGGCTGCTTATGAACAGTGTACGAGGTTTTCTAAGAATTTCTTAAAGGCTACCTTTCCCGATGTTGAGAAGTAGAGATGTTGATGTTATCAAGATAGATATAGATGGTTAGAAAGATAGAGGTCACGATTATATGAATACCCATGAGTTAGATCATTCTTAGAATCCTATCATCTATTGGTGGTGGTGATCAAAATTGATGTTTTGTGAAGCTTTGTCATAATGACATGCATAAGAAACGTTTATTTATTAGTAAAAGCAGGTTGATGTTTCTCAATTGCAAGTCAATATCGAAATGTCGGTAAGAATACGAGTATTTCTATGAACATGGGGATCCATATATATTTTTCTCGAATAAATGTCCTAAAATGGATATCAAGTACGAATATGACATTGGCATGGCATGGTATGCACACAAAGGTTGTTATAAACGCTGGCACGACCCCACCATAAATGTCCCACGGGATTTTTACGGAGTACAGTAGCAGAAATGGCAAACAAGTAGTAATGAGGTTTGGATAAAGATGCACTGCCAACATTCGCCAGCTGAACGGTAACTGCATATGCGTTACCATAATTCGTGGTTGCAATGATTCCCAGCAGCTAAGAGTACGAAGGTATCTGGGGCTAAATACTTAGTGTTACACTGGCTTTCTCTACTGGGCACGTTGTTCTGGTAATTCTCATCGACTCGCGCACTCCCTAGTATTATCAACTATATAGTTTAATAAGGTGTAAACTTCCCATTAGGTTGGATAACTGCTTCCATTCGACCTGGCACATCCTAAAAGCCCTCGGGCCACCACAATATCTCAGCCTCTTCCATCCTCCCCGCTGTTCCATTATCCATATCTGATTAAACTCACACCTTACCGATAATTAGCCTGTAATCACTCTTTCACAGATAGGTACTGTAGGTAGGTCCGTGTGCGAACACGAATCTTCAGCATCTCAGCCACGATATATAAGGCTCGAAGTTGAACTCGTGATTGATTTATCTCGTCATATATTATCACGGCGAGGTTCATTCGGAGCAGAGCATGAATATCAGGTCGCAACGGGAAGTTCTATGCCATTCTTACGCATGTACAAACTCAGCCTCTACCTGGGGTTTTCAAGGCAGAAGTACGGTATGCGGTCGAAGGGACTTCTCACACCTGTTCAGTGCCGGCGGTGGTAGGTCTTGCACTTTGCACAGCCGCATCTGTGTGTTCAAAGTTCGAGCGCTATACTGTGTACGGAGTATGTATGAAAAATAAGACGATGTTGATTGGTTAAAGGGAGGATTGAAGTCTTGCTGCGGTTTGCCTTGCAGCAGTGAGCGAGTGGGTAAGGTTAAGCTAGTATGCTTTTAGTGAGGTTTCTATTTTTGAGACGTGTGAGTGTTTTTGAGTGGTGATACAAGAATCCTTCCAATAAGCCGCTAGGAATTAGACTTTCAAACATAGATTCCGCCGTCTAGTGGAAAAGTTAGAAGTTTAAAATGTACTCGAGTGGTAGCTAGTAGTTAAAAGGTGGTTAGTTGTATTTGATTGTTTGAGATCCTTTGAACCTACCCAGGTATCCTCTCTATACACAATAGAGTAAATAAACATTATGATAAAGTTTGGGTGCTTTTAAATTGTAATGATTGTCGATCTTTATTTCATCAACACTCACTCTTTTCACGACTCACAAGCCAACTTGACCTTCCACTTACCAGGTGTTTGCCCGGCGTCACCGTCATTTCTTGGGGGAAAACTGCTCCGTGCTATCCAAACTCGAAACTTAATCCGCTATCTGTTGAACTCGAAACACGGAAAACAGTCACTCCAAGTACTACAATAGGTGCCTGGTACCTAGGTCCTAGGTCCTAGGTTAATCACTAATAAGGTACCTAACACGCAAGATATACACAAGAAAGATATACACAAGATACCAGTACTCTGTATTCGAAATAGTAGGATCTCCAGGGATTATTTTTGCCTTGGCAACCATCTTTTGCATCCACTTTGTTTACAATCCCTACCGAATTTCTAACATCCTTTTAATGCGCGGCCCTCCTCAAGGTGAAACCACTTGTCACAAGAGACTTTTCCTTCTCACTCAGGTTCAACCACCCAAACCACCCAAACCACCTAACAAAATAATTGTCATCCTTTTCTCGACTCCTGCTTCTGCTTCACGGTCTACCATATCCTAGTGTTCAGGCCGGAAAGGAAAGAAGGATAGGCATGGGAATTATTGACTCTAACCTGACCCATCAACATACAGCCACTAGAACCTTGTAGTCAATCTTACAATCTAGTACGGAAGAAGCCTTGGATCGAAAGATATTCCCAAACCGAGCCCCCTCGCAAGGAAATTCACCTCGCTCCTACGCATCCCTTCACCCCACAGATCACAATAGGACGGTAATCTCATACAACGATACCATGTCCTATAATCGATTAGGTATGTCCTCCTATCCAATTTACCAAATCTCTTCTCCGTCTTCCCTAGCACACTTTATCCGCGTTTCGCATTGTGATGGCAGTGAAGTGAATGTAAAGTTTGAATCAAATCACATTATTGTCTTGAAGACCATTCACGTCGACCAGTGTATCCATTCTGCGGCGCATAGCAAAAGCGAAGCCACAGTCAAGTAAACTATACTGCGCAAAGGGGATTTCCTGATGGGTCGCAGAATTACTTGATACATTCAATTTCCCCTCTGCTAGGACAGAAGCACTTTTTCTTCCTATCAACAAATCATCTGCAATATCTACACTTTTGTTTACTTACAGCAAACGTTTCTAATTTTCGACCCACACAGATCCGGCGGGCCAAGGCCAGGACGATTATTACGATATGAATAACCGACACAACTCGCCGCGCCCTCAAGGGTACCAACTAGAAGATGCGCCATATGGAAGACAACCTATTGGATCTCCCGGTCCTGGTGTTCCCAATCTGGAGATACCTATGGGTCCTGGGGGACACAGAATTGGAACACCAAGTGATCAATTACAGCCTCAGCCATCTGTGAGTTCTTAGGATTGATGTGCCTGCGAAGAGATGGAGCTTTATCTGACATGAATTCTACAGTACTCCGTCGAGCATATAGATCAAAGTCAATACCATCAGCGCATGCCCCTAAATCTCAGTCAAAGTTACGACTCGGGATACTCTTTAGATCCTAACGCGCATCAAGATGCTTATTATCAACCTCCATACCAACCATCTCCTCATGAAGAACATCCTTCACAAACTTATCCCCAAGGGCAAGACTCCTACGGTTACAATGACGATGATGACCATCAACCAATTCTACAGTCGCATGAACCTTACGGGCCAGATCCACACACAGCTAGTGGTGCAGAGTACAAAGGTTATGACGGAGCTGGACACTCTCCATCTTCGACACCTATACCTGCTTTAAGAAGATACAAGACAGTAAAGGAAGTCCAGTTGTTTAATGGAAATCTCGTACTTGATTGTCCAATTCCTCCTAAGCTTTTAAGTCAAGTCAATCATGCACCACCTCCCGAGAGAGATGAATTTACGCATATGAGATACTCAGCAGCAACATGCGATCCCAGTGAGTTTTTTGAGGAGCGTTTTACATTGCGACAGAAACTCTTTGCGAAGCCTCGGCATACAGAACTCTTCATTGTTGTGACTATGTATAATGAAGATGATGTATTGTTTGCCCGAACAATGCATGGAGTATTCAAGAACGTTGAATATATGTGCACTCGCAAGGATAGTAAAACATGGGGAAAGGATGCTTGGAAGAAGATCGTAGTGTGCGTTGTCAGTGATGGACGTGCAAAGATCAATCCAAGAACTAGAGCTGTGTTGGCTGCTTTGGGAGTGTACCAAGATGGAATTGCGAAGCAACAAGTTAATGGCAAGGACGTGACAGCACATATCTACGAATATACGACGCAAGTTGGCATTGCTCTGAAGAAGGATATCGTCACACTCACACCGAAACAGCAACCTATCCAACTGCTTTTCTGTTTGAAGGAAAAGAATCAGAAAAAGATTAATTCGCATAGATGGTTTTTCCAAGCCTTTGGTCGGGTACTCGATCCCAATATTTGTGTACTCATTGATGCTGGTACGAAGCCAGGAAAGGACTCGATTTATCATCTCTGGAAAGCTTTTGATTTGGAACCTACTTGTGCAGGAGCTTGTGGTGAAATCAAAGCTATGTTGGGTCCAGGAGGAAAGAATCTGCTCAACCCTCTGGTTGCTACCCAGAATTTTGAGTACAAAATGAGTAACATTCTTGATAAACCTCTGGAGTCGGCATTCGGGTTCATTTCAGTGTTGCCTGGTGCTTTCTCTGCATATCGTTATGTTGCGTTGCAAAACGACAAAACTGGTAATGGACCGCTCGAGAAGTACTTTGCAGGAGAGAAAATGCATGGAGCCAACGCTGGTATCTTCACTGCCAATATGTACCTTGCTGAGGATCGTATTCTGTGTTTCGAGTTGGTATCGAAGAGGAACTGTCACTGGATCTTGCAATACGTCAAGTCTGCTACTGGAGAAACTGATGTACCAGATACGATGGCCGAACTGATTTTGCAACGTCGAAGATGGCTTAACGGAAGTTTCTTCGCCGCTATCTATGCTCTTGCTCATTTCTATCAAATTTTCCGAAGTGATCACAGCTTCTTGCGGAAAATTATGTTCTTGATTGAATTCACATATCAAACTATCAACATGATCTTCGCTTGGTTCGCTCTTGGTAACTTCTTCTTGGTCTTTCATATCCTAACTACTTCTCTCGGAAACTCTGACTTACTCGGAAATGTCGGTGTGATTCTTGGTGTTGTCTTCGAATGGCTTTATTTATTCACGCTTTTGACCTGTTTTATTCTGGCTTTGGGTAATCGGCCTCAAGGAACGAACAAAGTTTACATGTCTATGGTCTATTTCTGGATTATTATCATGATGTGAGTGATTCTTGATTCGATTTGCTTTCTCTTACTAATTGAAATAGATACCTGATGTTCGCTTCAATTTTCATCACGGTCAAGTCGATAGAAACTCAGCTTGCCAAAAACGAATTCAACTGGACAGATATCATCAAGAATCAAATCTTCTATACTCTAATCATCTCTCTCGCCTCGACCTATCTGCTCTGGTTCATTTCTTCCTTCTTATTCTTCGACCCATGGCACATGTTCACATCTTTTATTCAATACCTTCTTCTCACACCAACGTATATCAACATTCTCAATGTTTACGCTTTCTGTAATACTCACGATATTACTTGGGGTACCAAAGGAGATGATAAAGCCGAGAAACTGCCTTCCGCTGTCCTCAAAGCTGGTGGCAAAGTCGATGTCAATATTCCCACCGACGATGGTGATCTCAACGCTCAGTATGAATCTGAGATGCGCAAGATCCAATCAAAAGCACCTCCGGAGAAACGTGAATTCTCAGCAGAGGAAAAGCAAGAAGATTATTACAAATGGTTCAGATCTTCGGTCGTCTTGTTCTGGTTGGTCTGCAATTTTGCGCTCACGAGTGCGGTATTGAGTACAGCTGGACTGGAAAATATTGATACGAGTACGGATGATACAACAAAGAGTACAATCTACATGGCGGTTGTGCTTTGGAGTGTAGCCGGATTGAGTTGCTTTAAATTTATCGGCGCGATGTGGTTTTTGATTGTGAGGATGTTTAGAGGTGTTTAAAGGGAGCTGAGAAGTGCTAAGGAGGTAGGATGAGGGGAGGAGAAGGGGAAAGTGGTATTCGATATGAATGCATTGGATATGCTATGAAAGGATAGGATAAGATACCCCAGGATCTGTTATGTTCAGGTGGCCAGAGGAGGATAGATGGAAATGGTACACACAGTTTGTATGCATGCGCGCGTTTTTATATTTTTCCATATTTCACGAAGCGAGTTTGGGGAGTCGGATCAAATCTGAAATGTGTTTGGGGATTTTCCTTCTTATGATCGCATGACTTATATTGCCTTTGGTTTGTAGGAGTAGGCAACATTGTATATGTACAGAATGAATGGAGTTTGAGGGTAGGGGATTGGGTCTGTAAAGGGTGTAAAATATCAAGGTGATGTGAGAGATTGAGGAGAGATTAAGGGGAGATATGAATATGAATATGAATAATAAATAGTATTTTTCAGAGCCGGTGTGTATATTGTGTGATGATGGGATGGGATGTGACGTGATGTGATGCATAAACTGAGTATCTATATGAAAAGGCACAAGTACGCTGTACTCTACTCAAGTCGCCAAACTCAAGTGAGTAAGTACCTAGTTAGTGTTCTCATCATTTCTCCTCTATCTACCTAGGTACTAGTGATCTAAAAGGAAAACTAAACTAAAACGCAATGTAGAAATAGAGATAAAAATAAAGTCCTCTACTGTACTGTATTAGTTCAATTGTGAGGTTAAGGTGAGTAGATGGGTGTGTTTGGAGGGTATAGATGTCTCTTCCTTCCCTTTTGGGTCGTAATCTTATCTAGTACGCTCTTGCTTAAAATTATCAGATGATATCGAAACTGTTGATAGTACATAATGCCCTCTCGCTCTTTCTTTCTTTTGCTTTTTGCTTGGGTTGTTGAAGGGTTGGGTACTTTGACGTAGTTGGAATAACTTGGCTTGAGTTGAGATATATGATGGATGGATGGATGGATGGATGGCATCCGTGACTTTCTTTTACATTTTTGTTGCTGATATCTTGACTTCTTTGGAGGAGACGAAGAGAAGGAAAGTTTGAATTTCATACTTGATCTATCCATTCTCGCGTTCTCAAGGTCCATTATTCTAACTGTCTAGGTAAGTAATGGCTCTTTCCTAGCATCAACTACCTATTCAAAAGTCATTTTCCATACACCAGAATCTAACCCACCACTGGCAGCCAGCTCTGGACTTAATTGAACGATGGTATTGGTGTTGCTCTCAGTGCACTGGTTGAGGATTTACTAAATCTATCTTCTCTCTATAACCATCCATCCTATATGATCTCATTCCGTCAGTCACCTTGTTGATGGTCCGTCTCAACTAATATCAGCTGATTACTTTATCGAGGTATGTAACTGGTAACCGTTCCGAGGATAACACTACAGCCCGGCGAGATCCACTTTCACTTTCAGTTCTCACCTCAGGAGGAGGAGAACAAGCGTACCTAGTACTTTCAAAGATCCGTACAAGACCTCTTTCCTAAACCTCCATTTTGACCTTGATCTTAAGCTCGAGACTCAATCTCCACTATAACCTTTCATCTCCAGCACCTCTACAACCTTCATCAAACCAACAGACACCCATCCACAAACACAAGCCTTCTTTCCATCCAGACAATCAATCGTCATAAAGCAAACTAACAAATCATCTACAAACACCCAGCCCACGAAATCCAGCACAATGCCTAGTATAAAAGAAGAAAGCATATCTCCTCCACAATCTCTTTCGCGTTCCGCTTCTATTCCTCCTTCCGTATCTGACTCGAATTCCGCAGTCTCAGATTCCCCTTCACTTTCTCCGTCGCCCGACGACGAGCCGGTTTTTATGAATGGTTATCATGGTTATGGGAATGGGCATGGTGGGCGTCGTAATCCTGGATATCATCGGATAGTACTTCCGGAAAGGGATTCTGGTGATGGGAGTACGAATGGGGATGATGATGATGATGATGAGGGTTCTGAGAATGATATCGAAAATGGAGATGGAGATGGAGATGAGGGTTCCGAGGTCGATAATATGGATGAGGATGAATATCAGGATGAGGTTATAGAAGTAGAGATGAATATTGAGGAAACGCAAGAAGTAGTCGACATAGCTTCTACCGAGGAAGAAGAGGAAGAGGAGGAGGAGGGGAATGACTCAGGATCCACAACCGAATCTGAAGAATTTCACCTCCTCGACGAAGAAGGAAATCCCATTCCAAATACCCGCGAAAATATCATGGCTGTTGCAGAGGCGCGCATAAAAAGAGATATGCAAGATGCCAATTATGAAGCTACACCCGATCCTAGTCCACTCATCAAGTTTTTTGCTGTCGGAGCTGATATGTGCGACTATTACATGCTGAAAATATGTCCCGATGCGAACCTTCTAGGAATAGCCAGATTGGACAATTGGATGTATTGTGTAGATGCTGACGTGGAAGATGTATGTTGTTATCAAAACATCCTACCACTCGACACGCAGCCCCCAGATTCAGAACCCGAACCTGGATACAACACGCGTGGAAAAGTCATCTACGGAATCCTATGGGAAGTACACGAGAACACACTGTTCAAACTCCTGAGTATGGATAAAACGGAAGAAGACGCGCAACTCGGTATGGCGAGAGTAGATGTCATGAGGTTAGAATGCGAAAAGGGATTTGGACCAGCGTTTGCGTTTGGGATGGGCTGGGGTTTGAAGAGGAGATTGAGGGAAATAGGGACAGAAGCTGATGTGGTTACTTTTACGGGGAAGCCGGGCAGGGTGGGACTAGGTCAGGGGTTTAATGAGAGGGTTAATAGGGGGATTGTGGAGGGGTGTATGAGGGGGGTGCCGGATGAGTGGGTCGAGAGTGATGTGAGGTTGTGGGTGCAGTATCCGTCTCAGGAGGAGCCGGTTTTGCTTAAGTAGGATTATGGTAGAATATTAGATTCTTAGATTGGTTTGGTTTGATTTGCTGGTTGTACATGTGTAGATTGGGGTGGTGGGTGTGATTTAGATTGAGATTGAGATTTGTTTTTTTTTTTTCCTTTCTTTCAATACAAAAGTAAGGGCGATATAATGATATGAATGAAGATACGAGTGCAGACGATAACAAAGAGTGCTAGTAGATAGAGAGATTAGTACACCAGTATCGGTATGAAAAACGCATATGATTTCGCTGTACGAGTAGAAATTTTCCATTACACCGTACCATACAAACCACGCTACATCTTCGACAAACCAACCACTTCTCCCTCCTTAGCCACTAAAGTCTCATTCACAAACCTCACCGTATCTCTAAACATCTCCTCGCTAAACGCATGTCCTACGCCCGCATACACTTTATCTTCTACATATACATTCCCCTCTTCATAGTATCCACCGACTGCAGTGGCATTTTTTAAAAATTGCAGGAAGGGTGATGAACAGTGGTATGGGACTAGTTTGTCGTCGGCGCCGGAGCAGCTGAGGATTCGCTTGTTTTGGAGGTGCTGGGGGAGGATTTGTTTGGTGGGGGATGTGGAAGTGGAGGGGATAGGGGAGGTGCCGAAGAGGAGACCGACGGGGTCGTATTTTTTGAGGCTGTTTATGAGGGCGGGGGGAAAGTCTTTGCTGCCTGGGAAGGTGGTGCCGGGGGTTGTGGAGCTGGTGTAGGTTTGGAGTTTGGAGAGGCGGGCTCGGTCGATCATCATACCTGGGGTTGTTAGTTTGTGTTTGTTGAGGATTGTTGACTCATGTATATGATTGGAGAACTTTGCTCAGTTTGACCCTGGACACTGAATCGGCTAAGCATAGGCTCAAGCTAAAAGTATACAATCATATGTTTGCTCTCCTAACATGTGATCTGCCATTTTTGGATTTCAAAATTCTTGGAGACTCACGGAGGTAATCAGGACATCCAATAATCACAATACCAGCCGTAACTCGAGGATCAGAGAATAGTACCTGCCATGCTGAATGACCTCCAAGGGAGATACCCAAGACAAGATGTTGCTCAATGAGAGGCGAGTCTTCAGTATTGAAGATATAAGAAGGCAGATGATCTATCAGAAGACTTGTATCCATTGCCGTTCCATGAAAAATGCTAAAAACTATAAGCTATTTTCAATCTATAAACAAAATCATGATTTCTAACCTGAACATATCTTGAGCATGAGTTTCATTACCATCCCTCCAAGATCCATTCGCTAAAGCATTCACTTCCCTACTTCCATGATTTCTCTGATCAAACGCAACAGCAATGAGACCAACCGTTCGACTAGATCCCGATTGTTGATTCCATGTCTGTATGCATCTTGAGGCTATAGGTTCCATTATCTTCTTGGTTTGGAGTCGTGGATGGAGGAGCCATAGACATGATATTGATGTACATGAGGGGGATATTTCTTCGAGTCCATAAACGGTCGTGAGGATACCGGCGACGTGATAGGTTTTTTCTGAGATAGATGCGGAGGGAGGGGTGTTTTCTAGGGGATTGGGGGTGGTCATTTTGGTGGGATTTGGAGGCGAATACTCGACTTGAGTATTGTTGTATTGATACATCAGTGATATTGATATTGAAGCTTGCATGGGATTGCTAAGTGCTAAGGTTACTCTGTACAAAGGTGGGGTTGTGAATGCAATGTAACATCTTCACTCCACTCATTGCAGGGGCTCTGCTCAATATCAGTATCCAGTATCCAGTATCCAGTATCCAGTATGTATATGATAGGTAGGTAGTTTGAGGATATAGGGAATAGGAATACTAGGTATCTCTTCCCCAGAACCTATTCAAAATGCATATCATCAAGAAAGGAAATAATACAAGGATGCAGAGAATATCTCCATCGATACATTTCTTTCTTTCTAGAAACCGAGGAAACGGAAAAAAGCGTTGGCAGGCATGGGTAAATGATAAGAATAAAGGGGACCGATCTACGGTGCCCCCTAGCCAAACGTCATTTCCTATGTGTTTAGGTTAACAACCCCTGGGACATTTGGAATTGGGGATCCCTATTTTTTGAAATTCCTACAATATAAGTCTCGATACTCTAAAAAGACACCCTAGACGAATTGCAACTATACACTTTATGTGCTACCTACCTACCTTGAAAAACATTTTCAATTTTCAAATCTCTTGCATTCTTTAAACTGATATAGTAACAACTTTATTTCTCTGTTGACCACTCACTTACCTGTGTTATCTTAGAGATAAGTCAATTAATAATAATAATTGCAGCGAAACAACTAATAATTCCTGACCTAACATCCTCGGTTCCTCCATATCACCAACTCGGACACCCTTGATACTTTCAACGTTGCATTGAGGGATCGATTAAGCTTTACATCTTACCACATCGTTGATTGCTCACAATGAACTTTGCGATATAATTTTAACATCACGATATTGTCCTAACAGGACTCGTCTTATCGGAAATTGAGATCGCTTCCGAAAAGAGTCTCATCACTGGAACCAAGAGTTCACAATGGCACAAAGCACAACAGGCTCGATTTCACCATCTACACGAACTCCCCGCTCGCAATCGCCCGCAAATACTTATAGAAATGGACCACCAGCTGTTCGACCATCCGGTGTACGCGCTCAGAGCTCTGAGAGGTTTGGGACTTCACTCAACCTAGCTATACCTACATCGACCTCAAATGGAATTACGAGCAGTGTATCTGATGAGGCGGTTGATTATATGAATGGCGGTATCCCGCATCACACACACATAGCCTCTACATCTGATGCTACCTCTCCTGGAATATCTGCCAACAATGCAGCCACGGGTTTTTCCCCTGTTCCTCCCCCATCTTCATTTCCTCACGAGAACCACTCCGCAATAAACGGTATATCAACTCCACCCGGCAGACGCAGTGTATCGTTCGCAAGAGATATGGCTACTGTCGAGCCTTCCAATTCTGCACGACAAGATTCATGGGGTGTAGAAGATGTTGATACACCAGCAAAGGATAGGAGAGGTGCATCTTTAATGTCAAAATTGAAGGCTTTAGCTACCCCGATTGGAATGCAGGGACATGGCAGAAGTCAAAGCACCCCCACGAACTATTTCGATGAAGGACTCGGAACAATACCAATTCCTACGAATATCCCACAAACATTACATGAGGAAAGTAGTGATGCTGATGCAGAAGAAACGGCCGATGAGGGACCATTCAATCAACCAGCGCGTATACGAAAGAAACGCCGGACTAGACGACCACAAGAAGAAGAGAGTGTACCCAACACACCAATGATTCGTGGCCCGGGCCTTTCAGATTCCCCGAGTGGGAGTAGGTCATTTTTTCTGGGTAGACGTACCACGGATGGGTCTTTCGAACAACGGGGTCATCTGTCGGAAGGTGAAGGGCGTGATCGTTTTGCGAGGCAAAGTGCATGGCGACGAGGTTCATGGATGCCAGGTCGAGGGTTAGTTGCTGATAATTCACCACAGGCACAAGATTTTGCAAACGATGGTGCAAGATCAAAACGACCAAGTCAGTTGAGAAGAATGACAGGACTTGGGGGTCAAAGTGAGGGTGAAGCGCAGACACCTAGAAGACCGTATTTTGGTGCGGAAAGAGCTAGCACTTTTGGAACTCAAAAATGGCGAATGTTAAAGCATAGCATGAAATTCTTCGCCGGCAAAGGGAAAAAGGAAGACAAGATCGATTATCTTAAATCTGCTGAACTCATGGCGGAATTAAGAGCTGTAACTCCAGCCGTACTGATGATTGCCAGCATGATGCAACGTGATGAACATGGAAACAAACGAATCCCAGTTCTTCTTGAGCAGCTCAAGATTGAAATCACAGATAGCAAGCCCACCGATGAGGATGCCGACGACACAGAAAGACATCTTGTTTTCCGAATTGAGCTGGAATATGGAAGTGGTCCAAACCGAATGAAATGGGTAATTCATCGTTCTCTCAAGGACTTTGCTAACTTACATTTACGCTATAAGCTTCAAGGAAGCAGTGATAAGTACATAGGGAATGAAGCCCATGCACGACCAAAGCAACCGAGATTCCCAAAGTCTGCGTTCCCTTATTTCAGAGGTGTTCGAGGTCTAGGGGAGAGTGATGAAGATGAAGCCGACAACGTGCGTGTGGACGAGACTGCGGCAGAGGCAACCCATGGCGAGGCAACACAAAGTGAAGCGGAACCAAAACGGAAGGTCAAGAGGCGTCCATCCATTAGCGCGGCCCGGAAAAGTACCCGTGCCATATTGGATACTAGCGGAAATGCTCTCAATACCGAAAAGCAAAAGAGAATATTCAATGAACGCCAACGAAAGAGAATAGAACAATACCTTCAAGAGATGATTCGATGGCTCATATTCAGAGCGGACAGTAATCGTCTTTGCAGGTTTTTGGAGTTATCTTCGATGGGAGTCCGCTTGGCTGCTGAGGGTAGCTATCATGGAAAGGAGGGTTACCTCGCTATTCAGACGGCAAAGGGTTTGGATATGAGGAAAATACTCACCCCTAATAACTTTTTTCAACGTCATTCTCCAAAATGGTTTTTGGTCAGGCACAGTTATCTTGTGTGCGTGGAGTCGCCAGAAAATATGCACATCTATGATGTGTATTTGGTGGATGCAAAGTTCGCAATACAGAAGAAGAGGAGAATGATAACTGATATGGGCAAGGGGAAAGAGAAAGCGAAGGATGAAGTTTCACAAGCAGGTAGATCTGCTAAGCACCCTCAGCATCACACTCTTAAAATTCAGAATTCCGAGCGCAAGATAAAGTTACTGGCCAAGAACGAACGTCAACTCAGACAATTCGAGGAATCGTTAAGATTCATGGCGGATAACACATTATGGGCAAAGGAACATAGATTTGGCAGTTTTGCGCCAGTGAGGACTGGAGTTACGGCACAATGGCTAGTGGATGGTCGTGATTATATGTGGAATGTTTCTCGAGCAATCAATGAAGCCAAGGATGTGATATATATTCATGATTGGTGGCTCAGTCCTCAATTATACATGCGAAGACCTGCTGCTATCAGTCAGAAATGGCGACTTGATCGTTTGCTGCAGAGGAAAGCTAGGGAAGGAGTCAAGGTTTTTATCATTGTTTACAGAAACGTTGAAGCTGCCATCCCTATTGATTCTGAGTTCACAAAATTCTCCATGTTGGATTTACATCCAAACATATTTGTGCAAAGATCACCTAATCAGTTCAAGAAAAATCAATTCTTCTTTGCTCATCACGAAAAGATCTGCATCGTTGATCATATTGTTGCCTTTGTAGGAGGTATTGATCTTTGCTTTGGTCGTTGGGATACGCCCCAGCACACCCTGGTGGATGATAAACCTACAGGTTTTGAGCATTCCGATTTGCCCAAAGACGCGGATCATTGCCAGCTGTGGCCTGGAAAAGATTACTCCAACCCTCGTGTTCAAGATTTCTACAAACTCAATGAACCTTATGCAGAAATGTATGATCGATCAAAGACTCCTCGGATGCCTTGGCACGATGTTGCTATGCAAGTCGCCGGTCAACCTGCTAGAGATCTGACTAGACACTTCGTGCAAAGATGGAACTATGTGCTCCGGGGTCGCACACCTACAAGACCAACTCCTTTCCTCCTCCCGCCTCCTGATTACAATCAGGCCGAGTTGGAAGATCTTGGTCTGACCGGAACTTGTGAGGTGCAGATCTTGCGTTCGGCTTGCGATTGGTCTTCAGGTCTTATGCATACCGAGCATAGCATCATGAATGCTTATTGTAAGATGATTGAAGAGTCTGATCATTTCGTCTACATGGAGAATCAATTTTTCGTCACAAGCTGTGAGACGATGAATGTCAAGATTGTCAACAAGATTGGTGATGCAATTGTAGAGCGTGCCATACGCGCCTATCGAAATAATGAGAGTTGGAGATGTATGATCCTCATACCACTCATGCCTGGATTCCAGAATACGGTGGATGAACCTGAGGGAACAAGTGTACGCTTAATTATGCAATGTCAATTCCGAAGTATTTGTCGTGGCGATGGATCTATCTTTGGTAGATTAAAGAGTCAAGGTATTGACCCGGAAGAGTATGTACAATTCTACAGTTTGAGGACATGGGGTCGTATTGGACCAAAGAAGATAATCGTCACAGAGCAATTGTACATTCACGCCAAGGTTATCATTGTTGATGACAGAATTGCTCTCATTGGCTCTGCTAACATCAACGAGAGATCTATGTTGGGTAACAGAGACTCGGAAACCGCAGCAGTTGTTCGAGATACTGATATGATATGGTCAACAATGGATGGAAGACCATATCTTGTTGGAAGGTTTGCCCATGAATTACGCATGCGCCTTATGAGAGAACATCTGGGATTGGACGTGGATGAGATAATGGAAGAGGAAAAGAATCATGAAATGGATCGTGAAGAGGAAGAGTTCAAAGCACAGATGGATGGCATATATGATGACGAAGATGAAGAAGAAGAAGGTAGCGATAATAGCCCGTCGCCGGCTAAAGGGGTCCCTAATGAATTCTCTACACGCGTTGCCTTGAATGAGAATTTACGCAGCTTCAATCACGATGTTGATTGGGAGCAAGCAGGCAATCCTAACATACAGCCTGATAGGCTAAAGCCACTTACCACGGATAAGAGAGTTACAGACAACGCAGCTCATGCAGCAGATGTGGATGGTGATGGTGTCGACAAATTGAAATCTCTATCGCAAATAGGACAAACGAAGGGTAGAGATTCTGTTCTTGTGGAAGGTCGTGAGGTGTTGGTCACTGCTATTGCTCCGGAAGGCAAGGGCACGCTGGATCATCCTAAAAGACCACATTCACGATCAGTACATCAACAACGAGGGAACAACTCTGATAGTGGAGATGGCTACAGTGGCTTACCACCTGCGCCTCCTTTTCCAAGAAGAACGACAGAGCAGCTTGGTCTTCCTCAGCTTTCCCAATTACCGGCATTACCAATCGAGGATGATACCGATATTGGTGGCCCGCCTATAATAATAGATGCTTCCGGAAATCCTGCACCCAAACCTTTCAATCCATTGACGGCTGATATTAAGATGGCTCCAGTACACAAGGACTGTATGCGTGATCCATTAAATGATGCTTTTGCGGATGAGATTTGGCAACAAATCGCCGATAACAATACTAAGATTTATCGAAGAGTTTTCAGGTGTAATCCAGATAGCGAAGTTACCAACTGGCATGAGTATAGAGACTTTGTTGCCTACGCGGAAAGATTCATACAGGCACAAGGAGGTGGAAAAACTAATGAGCGTGAGAATCAAGAACGCCCTGGGCCTCCTGGCTCAAGCTCTGCTGTTCCAGGAAACCCCCTCTCGGAGAAGGTTAAACCTAATAGTCAAGCCGGTCATCCTCTTGGAACCGTATCTGAATGGGTTGCTAGCGCCAATGCCGAACATGATGCTCGAGCTATTAATACATCTGACGAGAATCGTTTGGGTCAATATGATGGTATTGATGAGAAAGCCGCTGCTCGGAATGAAGGAGCCTCTGATCCAGCAGGCAACGAAGCATTCCCTGCTCTTGATGCTACGGCTTTGGGTGTTCCTCCTGCTAATGGGATAACCTCCCAGGCTAGTACTCGCAAAACTACCTTCTCTGCGACGCCAACACCCAGCGGTGATAGAAGGGAGAATAGCAGTGCTATGAATCAATCTGGGTCAGTCAGGAAGAGACGTCGTGGTACCACGAGGGGTAGCCGCAAAGGATTCTCGGGGAGTGATGATCTACTTCCTAAAGAGGATGTTGAGGATCTATTGGCAATGATTCAAGGTCATATTGTTGCGTTCCCTTATGATTGGCTTGTTAGAGAAGAACTCAACTCCCATTGGCTTTACCAGGTCGATCAGGTTGCTCCTTTATCAATTTAGTAAGTCGATGGTCTTTTAACGATCACTACCTCCATTCGCTAACACATGAAATAGTAACTAGTATTTAATGGCAACGCCAGAGAGCGCTTTGTATATTTCGTTTCATTTGTGTACAGCTTATAACATAACAAAGAGGAGCATTCACATGGGATGGCGTTTCCGAACGGATTTCTAGCATAAGAAGAAAGTAATGGAGATTGGAGTTCTTTCATTTCAGTGGTCTATTTGGTCGGAAAAAGAAGGTACTACATGTACTATACTTTAAATTAATCGTAACAGTTTCTTCATCACTCTGCCACACGTTAACCCTGTCACTCCGTGCAACAGTGTAGACCCAATATTCTTACAGTTATCTAACATCACATCATACCCTCTCACTGACCCAAATAGCCCCTCTACAACCTGCTCTAATAACGCCAGTTAATAGTTCATGAGGCACGGCTTTCTTTGCATCATGCTCCACTGCATGATCCAAATGCTCTAATTCTTCATCTCGTATCCTTCTAATTGTTTCCAATAACTCCGTTAACTCTTCTCCCAACTCCTCGCCCCGAGCCTTCATCTGCGCCTGCATCTCCAGCAATACTTGAACTTGCTCATTATAATGTGTCCCAATCTCCGTTTCCACAGCTTCCGTACAAGCCATCGCTGCTTCGCGACCCATCAGACCAGTACCCCAGCCTAGAGCCGAAGCAGCCAGTGACCAAATAGGAGTTAACGCAGTGGGGCGAATTCGATGTTTTGCGAGCAGATGGTTGAATGTTTTGAAATGTCCGGCTTCTTGATCATACATGTGGGCCATAAGGGGACGTAAATGCGGGTGTGCGTTTGTTATAGGAGGGGTTTGTGCGGTGTAGATGAGGGTGGCGGCGAGCTCGCCGGCTTGGTTAACGCGCAGGGCGCTGGTGAGGAAATCTTTTTGCGCTTGGGTTAGGGGGTTTTTTGAGGGGGTGGCGTCGGTGATTGCTTCTGCGCCTGTGCGGGGAGTAGGGTGGGATGGATTGGTGGTGTGGTGTTCATTTGGAGTGTGAGGGTTGGGTTGAGGGGTACTGGGAGAGGCGGAGAATGATCGAGGGGTTGTGGAGAGATGGCGAATTGTGCGTGGTGATCTGGGGAAATTGGTGAAGCTTGGAATTAGGAAATCGTAGAGGGGCGATTGAGTTCTTAAAAGAGATCGAGCAGAAGCAGAACGAGGGGAAAGTCTATATGTATTCATTTTGGTGGTGGGATGCTAAGAAAGTTGTTTATAAGTCTAATATAAAATTACAATATGTTGGAAAATATGTACTAATCATAATCTTTACAAAATAACGACGAAATAATTCCATACCTCACTTCCATGACGCCTAAGGTTCATTTAGTGCAAGAATGTTCCTTATCATTACGTTATCGCCAATCTGACCTAAGCGACATCGCGCTAGATTTCACGCTAATGTTCTATCAAAGGAGAGGCGGCTGAATTGTCTCTAATTGTCATGTTCGGTGAATTGTGAATTGATGTATTTTGTATATTTCAACCATACACTCAATCATTTAAATATATTTCGGAAGAGACATTAGATTTTCTTTTCCTCTAAAGCTCTTCCACACGGCCTATATTTTCAATTCAATAAGTAAATATCCCTTCACATCAGAACTTTGGATAATCCCCAAATTGCGCGCTTTCGTCTACTTCGCTCGTGTTCATTTCCATCAATTTCTTCTACGATAGCCAATTCGAAGTCTTTTGACCCCCAAACGAAGAATCTACATACATCGGAACTTTTTACGAACGGGATAATACAATGGCGGATATTGATGATGAACTTCTCGCTCTTGCAGGAGATGATTCTTCTGGAGAAGAACAGGTCGCAACAAATGATGGGGGAAGACACAGTTCTTCATCGCCTGATCGTAATGGGGCGGTAAAGAGTGCAGCTAAGAAAGGTGGAAAGAAGGGAGGTAGACGAAATGATGATTCCGAGGAAGAAGGTGAAGCGTAAGTTTTCTTCTACCACGACGATCATCTGATGCCATATTCCATCTTGTCAGAGATGCGCGGAGATTGATCATGCGAGATTCTTCTACAATATTCATACGCAGCTAGGTATTGTGCTAATATTATGGAACAGTTCTTCTGGTGATGAATCCGTTCGTTCGGAACGATCAGCCCCAATGGATGAATCTGATTCCGATTCCGATGGCCCTAGTTTTCGCGATGATGCTGATCGATATCCTCTCGAAGGTCGTTTTATGAATGCAGCCGACAAAGCAAGCATTATGTCTATGCCTGAAATTCAACGTGAGCAGGTCTTGGCTGATCGTGCACAAGAGATTGAAAGGGATCGACAGAACAGAGCACTTCGTCAACTGTTAAATGCCCGTGATGCAGAGAATAAAAAGGCGGACAAAAAGCGCAAGGCAGGTACTGCGGATTTGGACGAAAACCAGCGCAAAACGTCTCGCCAACGTACCAAGCTTGGTGGTGGGAAGGTTGGAGAATCTAGCACTGGAATTGACAGTCTTAAGCGTGCAAGAGCTGAGAAAAACGATCGACAACGTCGCCGCGATCAAGACAAGGAGCGCCGTGGGGATGATGGTCGAAGAGATACCCGCGATGATTATTCAGATGATGATGGCGAAGAAGATAGTGAGGTTGAATGGACAGCATCAAAGTCAAAGAAAAGGTCTGCATCTCCAGATTATCGAGATGCAGAACCAGCAGTTCTATACGATCTTGAACGAGTTCGAGTTGGTAGAAGTAGATTTGCCATGGTCTGCTTTTATCCTAGGTTTGATGAAGCTATTACTGGATGCTTCGTTCGAGTAAATATTGGTGTTGATAAGGAGACTAATCAAAACCTTTATCGCATGGGCCTTGTTAAAGGTTAATATATCAATTATTCTTATGATAATTACGCTAACTCTATCTCAGGCTTCAAAGAAGATAAACCATATGCTATGATGTCTAGTAACGGGAAGCAATTTTCGACTACACAATATGTGATTGCTGCACATGGTAAATCTGAGAGATCATGGCCATTTATCGCCTGCTCAGATTCTCGATTTACAGAGGCTGAATGGCAAAGATATAAGCAAAACTGTATCGCTGATGGTATACCTGTTCCAACAAAGCCAAAGTTGATGCAAAAGTGTGCGGAGATTAATGCTCTTGTCAACAGACCTTGGACTGAAGCCGAGCTACAAGAGAAGTTGAAGAAATCGGGGGTTTTGACCGAAAAATGGAATGCAACCGAACGTGTGCGTCTTACCAACGCTATCAAGGAACAGAAAGCCCTTGGCAATACCGAAACGGAAGAGAAGTATCGTTCAGAACTTGAAGCACTCGAGAATTCCAAACTGGCTTATGGAACTACCCTCAAATCAACGCCAAAGAAGATGGTTCACTCTCAACAAGACCGACTGGCCGAATTAAATCGATTAAATCGTCGCAAAAATATCGAGGAAGTACGGCAAGCACAAATTAATGAACGTCGTGCAGCTCGACAGGCTGAAGCGGCGATTGCTCGTGGAGAAATAGTTGATGAAGATCACTCGAGACGTGTCAAAACTCGTGCTACTTTCAAACATGATCATACTGGAGGTAAAGATAGTGCAACTGCTACTCCAGTCAGTGGTACCTCCACCAATAATACCCCTAAACTTGCGGCTAAGAAAGATGCTCTACCGGTACCGAATTTCAGTAAGCTGCAAACGACCATGAAGGGTGGAGTTCCTGGATTCAGAAGACCTTTGATGGATGATGATATTATTGCTAGTATCGATATTGGTATTAGTGATGATTTGGAGTTGTAAAGGATGGTCGTTTTGGAGTGAAGGAATGGGATTTAGAGAGAGATGGACACGGACATGTGATGAAGTGGACCGAAATGGCATGCAGTATATTGCTCCACAGGCATCTATCAACCATTCATCCCCATTTCTTCAGCGAGAAACTACAGCCAGCGCGCAATCAATTGTATTTACATAGTGGGAACAATAAGGAATTTTTAAGGGCAAGACGAATGGTACGAATTGGTGCAGATGGGCATTATGAATGGAGAAATGGGATGGAATTTACAGATATGAGAAACTTGAAGGATTAGTTAATCTGTGTTTTTTCTTCACTAGCATGAGTTGCTTTGATTGGTTATTTTGGATTTAGGAAATGTTGGGATGAGGATCGGAGTGATAAAGGTATTGACTGATTGAGAGGGAGAGGGGGGGATGGAAAGATAAATAGAAGATGAGAGGAGGATGAATGAGGAAATGAATACTAGAAAAATAACTAGAGACAGATGATAAACTTGGGATTCTCAGAATCCTGGTCAGCATAGTGGGTATAGCGTAGTGTGTAGATGAATGAATCAGCAGATTTTTGGGATAGTAGATGTGTACTTGGATGTCTATTGGATGTGTGTAGACGTGAATCGGATGTGGAAGTGAATCAGGTGTGCATGTGGATATGGATAAGATTTCATAATTAGGTAAGTTGTCGATGGTATTTACAAAGTAGCATCTACCAATCCCATTTCACTTCTTAATCTACTGTATTATGTCATCAATGTTTGCTGCGGGAGGCATTGCTTGAGATAACCTTGGGAAATCATTTGTTTTGTCGGCAACATTTAAGTCATATATCTCACAAGTTAAAGTATGATGGGATGTCGACATTCCGGATGATTCCAGATGATTGATAAGGATGGAATTGATGTTTCTGATTGAAATGATTAATTGAATCTGATTTTCAATTTCCTACTTCCAGATATTCTGCCTTCAATATCTCCACCGCCTTCAAAGCCACGAGAACAAGCAATGAATGTATGAAGCATGAAAGATGCCTCCGCCAATAGTAAGTTCTATACTCTTTTGATTGGCAATTCCAATATTAATAACTAGATAGACACCATCACCCCATCGATTTGTGATCAAGAAACAACCTCCACCACCACGATCTCAACTCGCAGAAGAATCAACTCCTCGTCCAGCAAACATCCAACAATTTAACACTACTCCTCGATTTACATTTTCTTCTACACCAAAACCTCCTGGCACACAGAATGTATCATCATCTATACCTGTGGGACGATACTTAACACCAGCTCGCCAAACACCAAAACCAAAAGAGATTATCGATGATCCATCAGATGAATACCCAGCGCATCTTCCTCTTCACGATTCGATCGAAACACAAGATGAATTTGGTACGGAAATAGGATTTCCAGCCGAAGGCACAGAAGATGATTATGAAATAAATCCACGTTCGTCTAAACGTCGACGAATTTCACTTTCTCCAGGAGATATCATCTCAGAAGAAACGGATGATTTACTATCCTCCTCTCTCCCTATAGTTTCTTCACCAATTTCCCATCGACAGAATCCAATTACATCTACCACCAGCAAACCCAAATTTCTCCTCTCAACTCCACTACTTCCATCAACACCTCAATCTACCACTGCAACCACTTTTCTCAAACCCCCTCGTTTTCGTCCTCCTGATCCTGCTGAAACACATCGGAGTATCGATCCATTACCCGAACAATTTTCTCCCCATAGAAAGGGACGACAATATGTGAATGGTGGATTAGCAGCAGAAGTTAGGGATTGGTTGATTAATATTGATTCTTCCTTCTCTTCCTCTTTTTCTTCCTCTTCACATAAACCTAATACAAAAGGAACGAAAAATAAAGATAGAGAATGGATTGTGAAGATTGAAGTGGAGGAAATTAGTGCAGGTGGGAGGGAAATGTGTTTAGTGAGGGGAAGACAGGCGCGTGATTTGGATGGAGAGGAGATACTGGATGGTTTGGAGGATGTGAGGGTTTTGTTGGCTGGGGAAGGAACGGGGATAGGGTTACAGAGGGGAAAGGAAGTCCAGGTTGGAGAAATCGTGGGGATTAAAGGACCAGTTTGGGAGATTGTTGTTGAGGGGTGAAATGGGGTGTTGGGGTTGATTGGAAGGTTTTATGATGATGTGTGAAGTGTGAGGTGTGAAGTGGGATATGATATCTGGAATGAATGTAGTGTGAAATCGGTAGAATTTTCAGGTAAAACCTGGTTGCCTGCTCTTCTCAGTTTGGAGATCACTTGCTTGCTTGCTTGCTTGCTTGGTGGCCAAATAGCGGTATTATTACAACTAGAAAAGGTTACATTAAAACTCTATTCTACGAATATATAATTAAGACACCATCGATCTTGTCAATCTTATATTTAATATATCCGGATTGTTCCAATGCAGATGCAGATACAGGTAGACGTAGATATACAATTTAAAAGTATATTTGTATAAATAATAAATAATAAATATAATTCTGAAAGATTATTTATTAAATTTCTTTTATATTATATTATTCAAGTATACAAATAATATATATATTATATATTTCATTAAAATCTCAATTCAAAACTCACTGAGACTAATTTATATTGATTCATCTATATATAAATAACCAATAAATTCCCGGGTTTCGAATCCCTCCATCCGATAACTACCTATACTCATAATCGTAATCGTATGTACAAGCAAAAAAATCCGTATATGTAGCTTACCGGTTGACTCAGTGACCGACCGACTCACCGAGTTAGGATGAGGCGCGTGTTTTTCCCGAGACCCCGGTGCTGTGCTGTGCTGTGCTGTGTTCAATGTATGTATGTATGTATGTTTGTATGTTTAGGGCTGAGTAGGTAGATGGTGCGTAGGTAGGTAGGTAGGTAGTATTGGATGTGGATGAGGAGGAGAGTTTGAGAGAAGGGATTTTGGGTTTGGTGGTTAGGTGTGTATGTATGTAGGCATGTATAACACGGAGTAAGTGTCAGACCCACAGACCGTATCATCAGTACGGAGAAAAAAGTATTTCTTTCGAGCAAGCAGGCAAGCAGGCAAGCATGCTGAGCAAAATGATATGTTTAGCTGAGCAAGAAGCAAAAGTTCCGATGGTCAAGGATCTCTCTCTCGGTCATGCTGGTGTACGGAGTACATACTAGGTAGTCATGCAGGAACGCGTGAGAATGTACGGAGTAATTAAGGTTGGACTAGATACTAGACGTCACATACTATACGCGGTAGATGTGAGATGGATGTGAGATGTGAGATGTGAGATTTGCGGTGTGCATGCATGTATGGTATGGTATGTATGGTGGATACGGATGGAGTGTGGTAAGATCTTAGTTTATTTGCAGGGTGTTATTGGGTGGAAGGTGGATGGTGTATGATGTATGATTGTATATTGTAAGGCGGCTGAGTTGTATGTATGTATGTATGATATCGTACTGTAACGTATCGCATCATATCGATTGGAGAGTTCGTATATATGATGAATATGAATGGATGTAGATATGTATGTATGTATGTATTCTGGTATGTGATAGGATGTTAGGGTTGGAGAATTATGTCTTATGCTTGTTGGTAAAATTAGAAGTAAGGTTACCTACTGTAGGTAGGTATCTACATGTAACCTGATTCTAGACGTGGTTTATATTCTTGTTCCTCCCGTTTGTTTTTATTGTATCATACTTATCTATCTACTTTTATACATATCAGACGGGTTTTATCTATAATTATTTACTCATTTATTTGTTTGTTTGTTTGTTTATTTATTTTTTCGTTTTATTATCCTTATACCTTAATATTGGTGTACCTACCTATTTCTACTTTAATACCGCTTTATACACTCACAATAATCACCTCTGCAATATAACACTCATCCCATCTCTCAAACCCAAAAACCAAAAACCACAACCCAGAAAAATGGCCATAACCCATCCATCCAGCCCCCCAACAACCAACCAAACAAAACCCTCCTCCCCTCCCAAACAACCCCCACAAATAACCCTCCATCCCCTCACCAAATCCGATCTCCCCGTCTATCCCTCCTGGAACATCTGGCTTACGGTTGAGGAGGAACAGTTGGGAAAGTTTTGGAGAGGATTGTTGGTTTGTTAAGGCGGTTTTGGGGATGGTGATGGGGAAGAGGGAGGGAAGGGGAGGGAAGGAGGGTGAGGTGAGATTGTGGGGTTCTGGGGTGGATGAGCGGGGTGGGGAGAAGGGAGGGGAGAGGAATGAGGGTTGTGGGAATGAGGATGGGAAGCAGGAGGAGAGGGGAAAGGGAAAGGGAGGAAGTACCTGAAATATCTGACATTCCTAAAGTAAAACAAAAGAGGAATTAGAAGAGATATGGGGAAAGGAGTAATTTTAAATTGTGTGAGGATGTGTTCGTTAGGGGGGATGAATATATGTTTAAGGCTTGTGGGAAGGAAAGGTGGTTGAGTATGTATATTTCTTCTTCTTCCTTTCCTTCTTCCCCTCCTCCTTTTCTTCCCGTTGTTTATATATCTGTACCTATTCCAATTCTTATACCATTCCCCATCCTCCACATCATCACCACCCCCACTTCACACCACACCCCACCACTAACACCTCCCTCCCACTCACCCAGAACTCAACATCCTCATAATCCACCCGCACTACCAACGCCAAGGAATCGGCACACGTCTCCTCACCCAAGGACTACAACTCGCCGACTCAGGCGAACCCTTCCCTCTTTCCATCTCCTCTCAAACCTCTCCATCCAATATCCAAACTCACCCACACCCACAACCTAAACCGCCTATCCAAGTAATCCTAGGAGCTAGTCCCTGGGGCATCGGTCTCTATCGAAAACACGGATTTCAAGAAGTTTATTCCATGGATATACGATTGGATTTGTATGAAGGGGAGAGGGATGGGAAGTACGAGTCATGTTATTATGAGGAGGGGGCCTCGTGGTGGTTGTGAGGGAGGGAGGGAAGAAACGGGGAGGAGGGAGATGAAAGAGAGGAGAGAGGAGAGATGATTAATAGATGAGTAGCGAAGGATAGGAAAAGGTTAAGAAGAGAAAGTGTAATGGATTTTAGTTCCTACGCTAGGAGTTTTAGGGGGGTAATTCGAGGTACCTGTAGAAGGAAGAAATTTAGTTGTGATCTTATATCGGGCGGGGTAATTGGTTAATCGATTTATTCATGTTCTTATATTGGATAATTTATTTAGCTTCTACAACTCGATTGACTATTAAATACTATGTCTTTTTATATATCTACATATACTCGAGTATATATACATACATATACACCAACTTTCCTCCACCTATCCCATCTACAGAAATTGCAACAAGAAGAATAGATATAAATAATAGATATAAATAAGGAATCAAAAGAATGTAAAATTAAAATATTTATCTATATATCTATATCTGATCTATTCATCCATCCATCCAACCATTTATATATTTATTTCCTGCCATCTCTGCGTATAAAAGAAAGATTATGACAAATAATAAAATGTCAAAAATGCCTTTCTGGACCATATATACGGATTTCATGTAACGCCATTCCCATATTAACTTAGACATAACAATCATCAAATTAAGTCTCCTCATATACATCCAACCATCCAACCAACCCAATCCCAAGCCATCCTAACCAAACCCACATCTACCAAGTAAACATCATCAACGCCGGATTCAAGGCAACCGGCATCAAAAAATGACTAACAACCACGGTACACAGAGGATAAATAGCGACAAAAGTATCGATTCTCCAATTCCAAGGCACGAAGAGCGCACACACGATCATACCCGCCGTCATCAATATACAGAAGATAAAAGTATATTTGAAGCGTTTGAGTAGACGCGGGATTTCTTCAAAGAAGGTTACGTTTTCGACTTCTTTGGCGGTGGCGCCCCAAGTCATGTCGATTTCGAAGAAATGGCAGAGGAGGGATTGAGAGACGTGCATGGAGAGACCGCCGAGAAAGACGGTCATGAGGAGGAGCCATTTGAAGTTTTCGAGGACTGTTGAGTTATTTTGTTAGTAAGGAAATTTGATGGAGAGGAAAGGGAAATACTTACGAGAAGAAAAGAAAGAGCGTTCGGATAATCGGTAGCGGAGAACAGCTAGGGAAACATTTCCTAACGCGCTGAAGACGATAATGAGAGAGAAATATACTTGGAAGGAATCTAAGTAGTATTTGTCATAAAACCCATTGTCCCAACCCATGATGAAATAATTGGCCACGGTAAGAATCCACGATGCGCCGATAGCATAGTAGGTACCAATATAAGCCATCATGGTAATCTTAGAGGTAAGTCTCATATTCGAAAACAAAAACTCTCTAAACAATTTTGTGAAAGGACCGCGCGTGAACCAGAAACGTAATGGGTTGAAAAGAAGCTCGTTACATCCATAAGCGTATTTTTCCCATCGTGCAAGTTCGTCGTAGACGGTGAGGGAGACTCCTTCTTTGAATCCATCGCCGGTGTAGGCGGCGTAGCGAATGATATATTCGTTGACTTGGAGACGGAGAGACATGTCGAAATCTTCCGAGACGTGCGATTCAGACCAGAATTTCTCGTAGCCGTCTTCGTCGTGGTAGGAAACTTGTTGGACGGCGGACCAGCGGAGCATGGCGTTGTGGCCTACGAAGGGGGAAACATCACCCATGGCTACGGCGAATCGGATGGCGGTATAGATTAGATTGGTGAAGAAGGTGATTCTGGAGCATTGGTCAGTTTTATTCAACTTATGGCGTGATAAGAATGATGAATACATACCCGTTCTCGAAGAAACTATCAGTAACTTGCATGACACCAGAGTTAAACTGCAAGATTCCAACTTGAGGAGATTGTTCCATCTCACTAGCAGCATCCAAGAGACAATCGGATGGAACACGAGTATCGGAATCAATAAGCAAGATGTAATCACCGACACGAATGTTACCACCAGCCCAAGCACGGCCTTCTTCCTCTTCTAAGACTTGAGCCAAGCATTGATCATAAGCGATGTATTCCTCAGCTTGAGACCAACCGTCATGACGAGCAATGGTGAGGAGTCTTTCTTCAACTTTGTTGCTAACCATAAGAGCGTAGTTCATGTTGGAAGCCTTCTTGAATTTTCCACGGCGAAGGAATGCCTTTTCGCCATTCTCTGGGTTTGGTTTATGTCCGGGACGTGCGACCCATCCGATGGTATGTTCATCGTAGAAATCACGACGAGCTTGAGCTTCTTCTTCAGGAAGTAATTGCATACCATCATCATTGATAAAGATATTGGCAGTTCCACCCTGGAGTTCGTAGGTGGAGATAGCAGCCTTGAGCGAGATAATAGTGGGTTGAATGACAGCAACGAGACCTTCCTTGTAAACAGGCATTTGAATGGTGACGTGAGGAAGTTCTCTATTGTTTCGATTGAGACGTTGAGGAGCCTTGCCGGAATAGAACTTAGAGTTGCAGTTTAAGTTATTGATCGGTCCGAAACATTGGGTGAGATTGACGACAATGACTTGCATGAAGAAAAGGGAGACGAAGACTTGGCAAGGAGTGACTACAAGTAAAGCCAATCGGGTGAAATTCCCATCGACGGTAACTTCAAGCGCAAGATTTTTCCAACCAAGTCCAAGAGCAGCAATGAGGAGACACAAGGTTGCAGCAACCATGATAGGATTGATGAGTAACGTTGGTCTCTTTTCTTCCGTTCCATAACCATCTTCAACATCACCATTTCCTAAATCGGCAGTAGAAACTTGTGCTCCAGGCTTCTTCTCATCCATATCGGCGTCATCATCGGCCCAGATCATCTCCAACAGAGATCTCTCGATAAATTCGGCTCGCTTCAACAAGTGCTTTGATTCATCATCCCAAACAACGAGAATTTGCTGATCTTGGATGAATGCACCAAAATGATGCTTCTGGCATCGAGGTAAAAACTCGACGCTAGGAAGGACTTGAAGACGGAGACCATTGGAAAGAGGAACGTAATCAGCGTGCTGACGGGCGAGGAAAATTTTGATAACGCGAGTGTTAACGGTCATGGCAGCCTATATAGAAGGTTAGCAAATATTTATCCTAAGCGCATGCGATGTACGTACTCTGACATTCATTGCTACAATGTAGTCAAAGATTCCCGATGGCTCGGTTCTCAAAGAAGGTGGACAACAAGTAAAATCATCCTTCGCCTTCTTCAAAACAACACCTTCTCCTGGAGCACCAACAGCCCATAACTTTTCCATCTGTTGTTGATGTAACCAACTAACTACTACATCGGCCTTGACACTCATAACGCTTTCCCTAGGACCATTTCGAAAATCACCTTCCGGATATAGAGAGGACGGCCTTGAATTGCCAACGAAAGATCCTGCCATTGGCGAGCCCAATGGAGGTGTTGTACGCATTTCCAATTGTGGTGGTGCTGGTGGTGCTGGTGTCGCTGTCGATGCTTCAGTCTTTCCCTTTTGCATCTTTCTCGGCCTTCTTCCCCGGCGCGAGGTATCCCTTGATGGCGTTCATCTTGGGTTATGATATGATTGAAATGCAGGTAAACGTAACAATCAGTATATGATTAATTATAAAACACTAATAAACGAACGTGAAAGATATATGCAGTGAATATTCAAACAAAAGTAAGTGATTACTATGATCAGCAACCCAAAATGAATGAGGGCTTTGCTGTCGATGAAGAAGAAAAAGTCGTGATAAAACACTTCGCGCTCAGCGGGGTGAAGGGCAATATGTACAAAGTAGAGTATGTGAAGAAAAAGCCATTCGCACTAGCGTCTCTAGATATTGCCAAAAACGCTGTTGAAGCTAGCAATAACTCAAAGGACGAACCCATTCATTGAGCCTGCAATAATATTTCGGAGGCAAACGAGGAGCTGAGAAAAGTCTACCCAAGTTGCAGATTCTGGAGCTTTCAGCGACCGCGAACCGCCAAATTTGTGGCTCGACCGGGCCTGAGCGAGTAACAAAGAAGACCATATATCTAGCTTGCCGCTGCCATATCAAGTAGGTGGATCGAATACGACCACAAGCTCGGATAAGCTATGGCAGCGAACCACCCCTCCAAACACTCCTGGCTCTTAGGCCAACATGGCAGAAAGATATCAAACGCCAAGGCCAAGCTAAACAAAATGCAGTTCAGCGCTGGCTGGGTACTTTCCAAGTTTGGAAAAGATTCAGACGAAAGTATTGTTGATGCTGTGCGTTCCCGACACAGCCCTGACAATCGAACAACGCTGTTGAGGTAAACAAAAGCGAGCAGGTTCAATCCGGTAATGATCTATTGAAATTCATGTAGCAATTCAAGCTAATTTGGAATAGCACTTCAAAAATAGACGAACAGCCATTCCCATTTGCAGATAAGTCTTCAGGCTAATCAAGACGCACGCTCTCATGGCAGTTCAGGGGTTTTAGCGTTACTCGGAAGATCCACAAGGAATGATTTTCACCGGCCTCCCCGGAGATTTGCCAGGGATATAGAAAAAACATACTTGCAGATTTTTGTTTTAAATATGTATATTGTACAGCTTTACCTGTAAGCACGAAATATCAAGGGGTCGATCCTTTATTGGAATTTTTGAAGCAGTTCATGGTCGTGGTTACATTGTGACCGTGTGTATGTTGCAATCTTCTCATATACCGCTCGTAAATCTTCACTTGTAATTAGCCCGAATTATACTTTGCGCGTACCTACCTTAGTCGTTCGACCGAGCGATGTAAAGTAGAAACTTGGCCCGGGATGGCTGCAGTAGTTAGCACCTTTGAACCGGATTGAAGGGACGTCGAGGAAATTGCATAGCGGCTCAAAAGTAAAAATGAAATCCCATGCCAGTACCACCGACACTATAATGGATGGAGAGGTGGATTGATGCAAAACGTACAATGATTCAATGAGACATTGACATTTGCGGGCTCTTGCAGATAATGATTTTCTTCTAGCTATTGTTGATAGATGTACCAGAGAACCAATACTGGGATTGCTGCAATGCTACAATAAGTTAAGATAAGGAGTTCTTGCCACATTCCAAAAAAGATCAGCTGAACTTACACCGCTCGCAAGCTAACAGCATCGAGGATCCAGATGTTGCATTTCAAGATCTATATTTTGCTGTGTAGATAGCAGAATTGGCTAAATTGGATCCATGGCATGGTCGATAATCTTCTCTTTGCCTGCTCATCATAACCGAATTCGTGCTTAGACCAAACTCAGAAGCGGGTAAAGAAACAGTTCAAAAACGAGCTTTATTCTCCTAGTGTATTAGCTTCCTGATTCTCTGCACATCAATTACATGGTTTTTCCCAACATTACGATCCAAGATCAAGACGCAAAATGGCGAAAACCAACTTCTTTGCAAGTGATCTTCCGTCTTAGGGTTATTTGTGTTTCTGAATTGTATTTACACCGTTCCAAAAGGTTAATTATATTATCATAAAACCGTTTGAATGTAATGGAAGATTCTTCCGATAAGAATAGGGATGATCAAACTTTCATCATCCAACAACTGGTTGATTGATTGACGGAGTGAACAAGACATTGTTCGGTGGGCATCTTTAAATGGGCGGAAAAAGACACGACGAAGTTGACCGCCGGCACATCATTACATGACGAGATTTCCTAATTATCGTACCTAGTACTGTATTTAGTTCTTAGCACTTGGGTACTTGGTACTTAGTAATTGTGCTTGTGCGACTAGAAAGGAATAAATGAACGAACGAAAACAAGAAAGTTACATTTCCAGCTGGATGTGGCCGTACTCTGGTTTTCCTCACTAAGCTCCGTTTAATGCTTGCTTTTTCATGATACGATACTTTTGCTACCATGAAAATGGAGACGGCATATTTTTTAGTCAGAGTGCAGTGAGTGAGTGCATGGGCGAGTCAATCTCGTAGATTTTGCAGCTAGAGCTTAGTATCGCGCCCGAGCTCTTTTCAGGTGGGTCTTATTTTAGAACCATCCATCCGCCGCCCTTGGAAGAAAATGCAATTTGTGGGACTTGAATGATGTTATCCAATAACCTGTCTCAGCGCCCCAAACGTTGAAAAGAAGGTTTGGAGAGTCTGGAGGAAATCTCGATTTTTGAGGTGACACATACCACAGGTGAGTCGAGTGGGATTAGATTTTAAATGTATTTCCTAAATATGAAATAATCGAGCTGAGTTCCCACTCGGCGTGACTCCCCTCTTGATACGCCGACCCTGGTCAGTTTTTTCTCCGTTTGTATCTCGGTAAACTTCTGAGAAAATCAGCTCCGTGTGCTAGCATCAATGTTGAAAAGTTGAAGTGGGCCCTGCCACGGTGTTGGTCCGTTCTTCACCTATGGAATCCAGATAGTGTATGAAGTAATTCCTGAAGGGCGGCTCTTATTCCCCTTTCGAATGCTTTATCTTCAAGTCGTTGTCCAAGGCGCTCAAAAATGCAGCCATCATCAAGCCTCGATCATCTTGGGCCCTGAGAAAGGCTGAGCGAACTGTTATCTTATCTGCGGGAATATTGTGCGTGGCATAAGCCGCATAGTCTGTCTCCCTGGTTCGAGAAATCTCTTGAGATTTTCGCCTGTGCGCACCTTTGTAAATTTTAGCGTCTTGAATTGCCAGCCATCTAATTTAAGGGTTACAACAACGCCACCTTATATGTATGTGCACTGCGCGTGTAAACACTAACGCAACCGACTCTTTGATGCGGGACAAAGTGAAGTCTGAGGATCTTCAAATTCCATCCTAGGTGGCTCTGTTTGAAACGACAGGGTAATATTTCAACCTATCACCCACTGGTAGTTCCGTGCGTAAATTGTCGAGAAGTTAAGCTGGAGATAATCTGTTATCGAGATACTTGTGATTCAAAAGTAGTGTGTGGAAGGTGATCACCATACAAAAGCCCCGATACCGTCGTGTTCGAAACGGCAATCGGCACAACCAACCACCTAAAAAATACATGATGTGAAATCACCGGGGGGGTAACTTTTAAACGACGAAATTAATACCGACGAACCCCTGAACTAGGTTTTAAAAGTTTGAAAATTTAGATGGTCATCGTGGCTAGCGAGTAGGCTGTTCAAAGGAGAGAATAGTAAACCATAGTTCGACTTTAAGCTGAGAGCTTCAACGCCATGGATTTGCTGTCCTCCTTAACTACCATCCATGAGTTCGAAAAGAGGTTAAGTGATTGTTTCCACCACTAGTAATATGGAATTGTCACAGGCTTTTCGCGCTGCTATTATATAAAAAATGAATAACCAAAGATTTGAAAGTTGGGCTGGTCGGTCAACAAGGGGGATTGTCTCTCATAACCCTTGGTAGACATACCAACGAGAGTTATTACTTCGATGCATAATAACGGCTCTCGTTGACCTTCACGACCGATTGCTGTCCAAAGGGTCATGCGTCTGCTATTTCTCACAAGGCTGGCCTGGCAAGCATGACTTGCTTGTCACTCAAAGATCCAGAAGTTGGACGTGGACGTGGAACTACAAATTCTGCCCACGTCCACGCTACACTAGCGGCTGGATCGATATAGACTTCCATAAGTACGTCGTCTCATCTCGTTTCCTCTCGTTTCATTAGGGTCGTCTTGGAATTCTAGTAGCCAAAAGCCACTATTACACAATACTCCTAGCCACTTCGTTACACTTAGATGCTCTACACCTAACCCGATCGGTCGTCGATCAAAGGTACAGCAATCCCACAGTTGCCAATTAAGCGCTCCAGTGCCAAGTGAAACTAGCGAATAGACAACTTTACTTCCCACTGTCAAAATCGAGACTAGTCATTCAGCTCTATGATGAGCGCAATGGAGGACTCACCACATCCCGTAGCCATAAGCGACCTAGCAGTCAATGTGTTCACGTTGAGATTTTAATAGTTATGTAGTCGTTTCCTTTCTACCGGCAGCGGAATCAGATTGGACTCATTGACCGTCTCGATTTCTGTTCAACTGATGGTGAATCATAGTATAGCAACGGTTTGAAAAGATACGGCTCCCTCGCGGCTTTTCAGAGCCTTTCGAAATATGGTAAATTCAAAGATAGGATGGGTCTAGGACTCGTGGCAAGAATTATTTGGAGACAAGTGCGTCGCGTAGACAGCGACAGCAATGCTCTGCTTTCCGTCCAAGGTTTATCGAATATGTTGGTTTCTAGAAAATGCGAAACGAAAAGGACTGCATTTTTCCAGTGAACCAAGGCGTATCTAAAATATTATGCTTTGATCATGAGCCATACATACCAACAGTCATATATAACTGTCAGAGACTGGCACGGGCTTGGATAGCTATACAAAGCACAGAGTCCAACACTGGCAACACACGATTATCATTGTAATCAGACTTACGTGAGCTAGAAACCTTAATCAGCTGACATGGCTGCTTGTCAACTTTCCTTGGTGCATCTGTACCACTGTATTTGCACATGGCGTTGGCAATGTGAGATGTAACATCGGTTCGGTGGTAGGGTTCCCCTCGACATGACACCCGGATTATTCGGTACGTGTTTTAATTTGTTAGCTCATCCCATCTCTCTGTCGCGACGTGTGATGTGTCGTGTGAGATACAACCAAATAAAGAACTGCAGGCCTGACCAGACTCCGTAAAACGTTTGCTTATTCGGGATGACTGATATGTGCCGATAACTCGTAGCACCAAGGGCTTTCCTTGACTCTTGGCAAGAGTTTGATTGAAAATCTATACATTTGCGTTCAGGAGCTGGCGAGATCTTATAGTTGAGATATGCAGTGCCTCAAAATTGGATGAATTATCCGTCAAAGATCCTACCGCATAGCAACGAATCAGCAGCATGTTCAAAGTGCAATTCACCCTGACATATTGACGTCGCATTCTACTTTGTTGAGGTTGAGACGTCAATGTCGTGTTGCATGTATAGAAGTACCAAGTGTCGAGAAATGGAGCGGATGCCAAACCGATGCCGGTGGCCGGAACCCCCACGAAGAACGAACCCTGAAAAACCTGGGGCTGTGAACTTTCCAATGACAACATGTGGACTAGAGTGTAAATGGTGATGGTGGGATGAATGACAGCCACAGTCTCCACTAATTCTCCCAATAAGATACTATGATTGGCTGAAGTGTTACAAGTCTCGTCGCACTGCGTCACCCATGCATCTTAGATGATAAATTTCCATAAACTTCCCATGCGGTGTCTACTATTTGGTACGATTTGAGGCGGTGAAGAATGACATCGAAGATCAAAAAAATTAAAATAAATAAAAAAAGGAACAGAAGGAAGTATTGAATATGTTCTGTATTGAAGAAGATAAAATTATCAAGCAATTTATTAATGAAATCAAGTTATTCAAATGGAAAGAGGAAGCATCAGTCAATTTCTGGGTAATGGACTAAATCAAAAGTATTGAATTTGGTTGGGTTGATGAAGGTTGCAGGATCGTAGGATGGGATGGGATGGGATGGATGATGGATGTTGTAAGTTGTATGTTGTGAATGTTGTGATTATCTTAAGTTGCGGTAGACGATAGAGCAATCTACAACCTACAACCTACAACCTACAACCTACAACCTACAACCCGCAACCACCAAACCCACGATAGTTGTAGTCAGCTAACCTAACAGCACAAGCCAGAAGCCAGACAGCCCGGACGGTATAATAAACCACTTCTGCCCATGTTTGAAACTTCTTCCTACATACCAACAACATACCACATCCCACATACCACATACCACATACAACATACAACATACAACAAACACGCAACACACGGACTGATTCATGTCTACCGTCTTTCTGTGGAGAACATACCAGTACAGTATTTTCGATTGCAATCTTAAAATCTGACAAATTCAATTTCAAGTCGAACTTCACATTCACATTTCTATTTCTTTTCAAAAGTCAAGACTTATCTGCTTTCCCCCCACCTTTCAATCCTGACATTCACAACTCATTTCGACGTCACTGCTCTGTATCTTGACAGGAGATATTGCAAACACTTTCAAACTACTTCGAAACTATAGAATGACCTCGCCATTGCCAAAACAGCGTACTTCCAGCGTTTCCAGTGAAATTGATCCGTTTGCTGCCGCACATGTATACTACAGCCATGACACAAATCAAAAATCATTCAAACAATTCCGCACCCGTACATACTCTTCGGTAAGCATGGCATATCTAAATAACACCCAACATACACTCATCTGATCTTGCTCGCAGAATCAGAGCACTCTCTCCACACCAATCCTAGGTCTGAAGAAGCCGATGAGAAGGGGAAGCCATGGTTAGTTTCTACTCCTGCGAAATCCAAATTCCCCTTGACTAACATACCTTTGTGCAGACGATATCGGAGATTATGGGCGTAAATTCTTAATACAGGTTGACTCAACTCTGGAAGCCCTTCGGAAGCAGGAAGACACAGATGACAATCACCAGATTACAATTGAAGATTTGGGGCCAAAGGTAGGACGGATTTCTAGGCATTTTGTTCCTGCAGTTTCCTAACTGACGCATTTTGAAACAGACACTTCCTCTCGGAACCGCCACCTCGAACGGATTTAAGAGATATGATATTCGTGGGACTTATATGTTATCAAACCTTTTGCAGGAATTGACTTTGGCAAAAGAAAACGGCAGAGAGCAAATTATCTTGGACGAATCTCGCCTCAACGAGAACCCCGTTAGCCGGCTCGCACGATTGATACAAGGCTCATTCTGGGACAGGTTGACTCGGAGAATCGATGGATCGGTAATTGAAATTGCTGGCCGTGATCCTAAGGATTGGACGGATGATCCTCGCCCACGAATTTATATTCCTCGAGGTGCACCCGAACAACATGCATACTACACCAAAGTGGCCAGTGATAGACCCGAAGTCCGCTTGGATGTTTGCTGGCTACCAGAGAAGATCACTCCAGAAGTTGTTCGTGATATGAACTCTAAGCCCGGTCTCTTAGCTGTTGCCATGGAGGAAGTTGTGGATCCATCAACTGGTGCTAAAACTCTCAGAGGATTACCTTTCGTTGTACCAGGTGGTAGATTCAACGAGCTTTATGGGTGGGACAGCTATATGGAATCACTAGGATTGATCGTCAATGACAAGGTACATTTGGCGAAGTCAATGGTGCAAAACTTTTGTTTTTGCATCGAGCATTATGGAAAGATTCTCAATGCCACCAGGTCATACTATTTATGTCGTTCTCAACCACCTTTCTTGACAGATATGGCACTCCGGGTTTTTGACAAAATCAAGCATGAACCAGGATCATTAGACTTTTTGAAGACTTCTATCTTGGCTGCCATTAAGGAGTATCACAGCGTTTGGACGGCCGAGCCAAGATATGACCCTGTCACCGGCTTATCGAGATATCGCCCTGAAGGCCTGGGTGTACCCCCAGAGACTGAAGCATCGCATTTCGAGCATCTGTTGGAGCCTTATGCTAAGAAGTACAATATGACTTTCAAAGAATTTGTCGAAGCTTACAATAATGGAAAAGTCGTGGAACCAGAGCTGGATGATTACTTCTTACACGACAGAGCAGTACGTGAATCAGGACACGACACATCCTACCGTTTGGAAAGAGTTTGCGCCGATCTTGCAACAATTGATCTCAATTCTCTTCTTTATAAGTATGAAAAAGATATTGCATACGCCATTCGTACCTTTTTCAACGATAAGCTTGAAATTCCAGCCGAATTTTGCGTGGGCGACATGAAGCCTGGTCAGCTGCAAACGTCATCAATGTGGGATCGAAGAGCCAGAGGTCGCAAGTTGGCCATCGACAAATACCTCTGGAATGAGAAGAAGGGCATGTACTTTGATTATAATACCCTGAAGCAAGAGCAGTGTATATATGAGACTGCCACCACCTTCTGGGCTATGTGGGCAGGTGTTGCTTCGCCACAGCAAGCTGCCAGTCTGGTTAAAAATGCACTTCCTAAGTTTGAAGCCGCTGGAGGGCTACTTTCTGGAACGGAAGAGTCTCGTGGTGCAGTTGGATTAGACCGACCAAATCGTCAATGGGATTATCCATATGGCTGGGCTCCGCAACAAATGCTGGCTTGGACGGGCTTACTACGATACAATTACCAGGAAGAGGCCGAACGACTTGCCTACAAATGGCTGTTCATGATTACAACAGCGTTTGTCGATTTCAATGGCGTGGTAGTAGAAAAATACGACGTGACCAGAGTTATCGATCCTCACAAGGTTGATGCAGAGTATGGCAACCAAGGGTCGGATTTCAAGGGAGTTGCTAAGGAAGGGTAAGTTATTCAAGAAGTTTGACCGATTCCAAAGTTCTAATGGTGTTAGATTCGGATGGGTTAATGCCAGTTACGTTTACGGACTCCAAATTATCAATGCACATATGCGACGAACCCTAGGAGCACTTACTCCTTGGGAACAGTACAATAAGGCCATGAACCTTTAGTATACGAAGATAGAGGATAACAAAACATTTGATGCTTTAACGACCTTTGCATTTGCTCTATACCCCATGCAAGCCTTAACGATATTCCAAAAATTTCCGTTGTTAACGATTGAAACGATGATGATGTGGTGCGATGATAGGGGGGGACCCAAAAGCCGATAGAACCTTTTGCTGGATTGCAAAAGCTTATTGATGAGGGCTGTTTGGTGATGATTTGCGGTGGTTTTTTTGCTTTGGGGGTTGGAGACTTAATGAAGATATGTATAGAGTTATGTTGAAAAGTAACAGTCTGCGTCGTAGCCAAAAATTAATATACCGGCAAAATTGCTGGTAACATCATGCATCCTTTACCCATGAATTGAATGACATGAATGTTCTTGGCTTTTCTACTTTTTTTACACATGGCTCCTCATCAGTGATTCAATATGGGTTTATTATTGATGCACATTATATTTATTTGAGCCAACAAGTACATGAATGCCTTCACTTCCTGAAACCGCATCCTAAAATCGGACAATCAAAAGCATGACCGGAAGATTCTGATATTTCGGAAAAGCAAAACAGCGGATATCGGATCGGACTTAAGGATGAAAGGGTTTCTGAGTGGTTTTTCTGAGCGGTTTTTTAAGCCGAGGCATCAGATAAGCGCTTGCAGTGCAGAAAATTAATCCCCTCCTCCGCGTTTTGCTGGGCGCCCCTCGGTAGAGACTCGAGAGTCGTTAACCCTTGTTTGCCTGCAGGGACTCGGGAGGGTTTTCATCATCTATTTTGGAGCTCAATCTTCACATGCTAATGTAAGTTTGTAAGATATGTATGAAATTATAACGTCTAGTGCGCATCGCATGCATATGAAAACATGTGCTAGGTGTAGGTGATAGGTAAGGTAACGGGGATGTAACCTTTCCAAGAGAATGTCTTACGGCTGGGCACTTGGACTTGGACCGGTCTGAGGGAACTTGGAAGATTTATTGAGAGTATTGATGATGAGAGATTGGTTGGGATTTTGATGGATGCAATTGATTGATGGTAGGCACGGTATGATGGATGGTATGTAATAATATGGCACGCGACCAACAATTGGCATCCAGACAAATAAAAACCTCCAAAAACATTCACAACTCCAAATCTTCATCCATATCTCCGCATTCGTCATAATTAAAGTTAGCCGCAATCGTTGCACTAAAACGTATCAGATCTTGGAGAGCCAAGCTTATCCAGACAACTCTATTTACTAAAATGGCAATGCTAAGCAAATGGGCAGTAAGCAGTTTCCCCAGTTTCCGGGAATGTATCCAATCATGACATTCCTAATGCTCTCCCTTTGACCCGAACAACCAACCAAATGGTTTCGCTGATGCTAAAGGAAATCACCTCGATGGTCCGAGGATACAAGACGCTTGTGAGTCTTGTCACCTCTTGCGATATAGGGAACTAGCTCGGGTTTCTTGGGCCGGATGGATTCTTTGCTCAGGATGATTATACAGCTATATAGCTACACCCCTTGGACTTCCTCCTCTTTACATTTGGGATATAGATTTTATATTTGTTCACAGTCTTGATTGAAGAATTACTAGTTTGGCTTTTTACATTCCTGGAGAGAAATAGGAATCCGTACTTCATACATTCTATCTCAACGTCACTCTTCTAGAGCTTGAAAGGAAACCTCACAAAAGAGTCTCATTTCTTGTTGTTTTATACACTCTACACTCTTACATATTTACACTCAAGATGGCTGCTATCAATAGAATGGCCGGTACCTCGGTGGATCCAGAGCAAGAAGAGAGAATCTTTTTGGAAGAAGTTGCTGCTGTTAAGAAATGGTGGGAAGATGAGAGATGGAGATATACCAAGAGACCATTTACTGCTGAGCAGATTGTGGCAAAGAGGGGAAATCTAAAGATTGAATACCCAAGCAATGCACTTTCGAAAAAGCTTTGGGGTATCTTGGAGGAGAGATTCAAGGTATGCATTCCTCATATTCCTCGTAACAATTGGCAGATTGATACTAATGCGTTTGAAAACAGAATAAGGATGCTTCTTTTACTTATGGTTGCTTGGAGCCTACCATGTTAACTCAAATGGCAAAATTCCTCGACACAGTTTATGTCTCTGGATGGCAATCATCATCTACTGCATCTTCCTCCGATGAACCTGGTCCAGATCTCGCAGATTACCCATACGTAAGTTCAATTCATTTCCCCTCTTTTCACTCCAACCTACTCACACTCCCAAAGACTACAGTTCCCAACAAGGTAGCCCATCTCTTCATGGCGCAACTCTTCCATGACCGCAAACAACGAGAAGAGCGCGTAATGACCGCCTCGAAAGCCGACCGTGCCAAGCTTCAAAACGTCGATTATCTCCGTCCCATCATCGCAGATGGAGATACTGGTCATGGTGGTCTTACTGCCGTTATGAAATTGACAAAATTGTTTGTGGAGAAGGGAGCTGCAGGTATTCACATTGAGGATCAAGCCCCTGGTACTAAGAAATGTGGACATATGGCTGGAAAGGTCCTTGTACCTATCAGCGAGCACATTAATCGATTGGTTGCTATTCGTGCTCAGGCTGATATTATGGGTATGCCAAAATCTCTCCCTACTTCATGAGATAATGAGGACTAACAACACACTCCAATAGGCTCCGACCTTATCTCTATTGCCCGTACAGATGCCGAAGCTGCAACCTTAATAACAACCACCATCGACCCCCGCGACCATCCCTATATCCTCGGCTCCACAAACCCCAATCTCGAACCGCTCAACGATCAAATGCTAGCTGGTGAGCGAGCCGGCAAAACTGGTGCCCAACTCCAAGCCATCGAGGATGAATGGACAGCACAAGCCGGTCTCAAACTTTATAACGATGCCGTCGTCTCCTCCATAAAATCCAATCCTAGCAATACACAAGCCGATGATCTCGTTTCCAAATTCCTAAATGAGGTAAAGGGAAAGAGTAATTCTGAAGCAAGAAAACTCGCAAAATCAATCGCTGGTGTAGAGATTCATTGGGATTGGGATGCTCCTCGTACAAGAGAAGGATATTACAGATTAAAAGGTGGATGTGGCTGTGCCATCAACCGCGCCATCGCTTACGCCCCCTACACTGACGCAGTATGGATGGAATCCAAATTGCCAGACTACAACCAAGCCGCCGAATTCGCAGCGGGTGTCCACGCAGTTTACCCAGAACTAAAACTCGCCTACAACCTCTCACCATCCTTCAACTGGAAAGCAGCCATGCCACGCTCAGAACAAGAAACCTATATTCAACGTCTATCTAAATTAGGATACTGTTGGCAATTTATTACATTAGCGGGTCTTCACACCACGGCACTTATCTCTCATCAATTTGCGGAGAAATACAGTACGATGGGTATGAGAGCCTATGGAGAATTGGTTCAAGAACCGGAAATGGATTTTGGGGTTGATGTGGTCAAGCATCAGAAATGGTCCGGAGCAAATTACGCGGATGAGTTATTGAAGATGGTTACTGGAGGTGTGAGTAGTACGAGTGCGATGGGCAAGGGTGTTACGGAGGATCAATTTCATTAGGGATGTGTAGGATGTAAGGGAGATGCTGGGGAGGGGAGACGGAAAGAAATGGTAAAGTTTATATTGTGATTTTAGATTGGGATTGGTAGTTGGGTTAGGTATGAGATACGAGTAGGATTATTCGTTTTAGGAAAATAAGATATCTTTCAATGTTTATATATTTCATTACTGGCAACGGTATCCCAATCCCATTCATAATAATCAACACATTACCCATCCGCAAACGGCCAAACAAAACATAACTTTCAATCCGGCAAGAAGGAGGTGGGGGGAGATTAATCAGTGAGTAAATAAATATTATTAAAGTAAATACAATTTAACTTTAACTACTCCGCGGATATACATACCCAAGCTTACCTAAATATAAGATTATATAATTAATAAATAAATAAACCGAGGGCTATCATATCTAGATATCATTAGTATAGTACAGCGGTGAGTATATCTACTCATTTATTTATTAATTTCTATTTTTGTTTCTTCTCGGTGTTATACTTTCTTTATATTATTATAATTATGTATATACAAATTTTGATGATTTCTCCGTAAGAAAAATCCCATCAAAATAATCGTAGATGAATAAAAAAGCAAGGAAAAAAACTATTAGCTTTTGATTTCACTATCTGTTTGTGTATGTGTGTGTGTATCTACTTTGTAACGATCCTAGCTAGCAATGATTCTAGGCGATCCTTAGCACGTATATAGCTAGCAATCGATATACACTGTATTCATAAAATAATAAGCATATCCTTTATTCCTTCCCACCACTTAAAAACATCTTTTTGAAATCCGCATTACTTTTCGGTTTAGAAGTGGCATCCGAATCTAGCTCTGACTTTTTTGCCCCCGAGAATCCCAATCCTTTCTTTTGACCCAAGCCACCCCGTCCACCTGGTCTTCTAATCGATGCACTTTGCTGCATGAGATTACTCGTGCTCATAGTTGCAGTCGTACTATTACCCGCTTTCTCCTTTTCCTTTTCCTTTTTTGCATTTCGTCCAATGACAATACGGTCTAATTTAACTTCACTTGATTGGGCAAATAAATCTTTCATCCCTCCTGTTCTCACTTTGCGACCTGGAGCGATCTCGTAATTTTCGAGACCAAGAGATGCTTTGCCTGCTGAATTGATATCTTCGTACTCGATGATGGCACCTTGGTGATCTGGACGGAGTACGACTTTTATGACGGTACCGAATGGTTCTGCAATTGCACGGATTCTTGCATCATTGATTGTATCAGGGACATTGAGTAGAGTAATAGTTCGATTGGAACTTTCTGATGGTTGGTGTAAAGCATGTTGATTGTTGTTGGGATGATCCGCAGTAGAAGTTAGAGACATGGCAGAATCTCCATCAGCGTCCGGGGCTGGAGATGCTGAAGTTCCCTTCTCTATACTGGTTGCGATAGGTTTGTAGTTTCTCGACTGCGTCAATTCAACATGAAGAATTGAGGATTTTAACTTGGTTTTATCCAATTCAAGTGCTGAATTTGCTTCGTCCTTTTTCTCGAAGACGACAAAACCTGCACCCTTACTTTCCCCCTTATATGTTCTTAAAATTCTGACAGATTCAACCTGACCATACTTTGCAAACACTTCCTTCAAATCGTCCTCATTTAAACTCAAATCGAGGCTGGTTATGTGAAGCTCTCGACCTTCCGCCGTGGCACCTTCTCGTTGCTTCTTTCTGGCTGGATCGGAATATTTTGCTACAAGTTTAAATTTATTCTCGAGTAACTTTCCATCAAGCTGGGTGGCAGCCGAAGCAGCTTCAGCATTACGGAAGGTAATGTAGCAAAATCGACGATGCGTGTTGAATTTAAGACTTGGCCATCGGATACTGAATATTTCACCACAATCCTTGAAAAGGTTACGCATGTAATTCTCATCAGCAGTAGGTGGGTAATTTGTTACATAGAGAGTCAAACCAGTACCGGGCTCGACTTTGATCTGATTCTCACCGAAAAATTTTCCATCACGTAGAAAAGCCGACTGGACGTCATCATTCGAACGAAATTCGATCAAACAAGTAGAGGAAAGTTTGTCGGGTTCGGTCTTGAGGGTCAAGCTATTGATGTGACCATACTCTTTGAAATACTGTCTGACTTTGGTCTGGGTAACCTCGGGGGGCAGATTGGTGACTATTACGGTGGTATTCTCTCGGTCCCTTGTCAAATGCTGTTGCCGCAAGGCCTCTGGATCAGCTACAGGTTGCTCATTTTTGATCTTCTTGTGGGTGTTACCATTGGCATCTTCTGAGGTCGGCTCACGTTTCCTCTTCGAATTTCCCGGAGATTCCTCGTCCGTTGGATCTGGGGTGACAACATGTGGTTGTTGTTGAGCATACAATTCCGCTTGCTCCACGGCCAACTTTTCTCTGCGCTTGGTGACTAATTGGAACTGTCTGCGAACCAAGTCTTTAGCTGCTAGCAAAGCATGTGCGTCTTCATAATTGTTGCAATGTGCAATATATAGTTCCATGATCGCTTCCGGCCAGTCTAAATCTTTCGTACGTATAGCTCGGGACAAAACCATAGATGGTAAGTTGGAGGATGGGTTCGAGTTTCGCACCGCCATTTCCCAAAAGTAATACTGTTGCCAGAACACATAGCTTTTCTGATGAGCGTTCACAAGTCTTTTCCAAAACTCACGAGCTTCATCGATTGACCCCTTTTGAGTGAGGTATTGTATCATTATCCTCTCAATTCTGAATAAAGGATCAGTGTACTCCCTTTTGTGAAGCCTTCGACCCCAATCCTGAACTGCCTCAAGTGAACCAGGCAGACCAGCGTCAGCCACATCAAATGCTTCGTCCTAATGAGGGTTGGTTAGTGGGAGTCCCATTGATAATGTTGTATAGAGAGAAATCGAAAGTAGAATGGTATAATTTTAAAATTGACGTAGGAAAGATTCCAGAAAATTCTTTGGACCAGCATCTAAGCCGACCCTGAGGCAAGCTCTGCACCCGCAACCTTCTTCAGGTGTCCAGCGGGCTTATTGAGTTGGAGAGATTTGGAAAAGTATAATTGCAGGGACCACAAAAGAACCTCTGCTGATCCGTGGCCTTGGTATAACCCTTGTGCTTTAATTTTCGGACCTTGTCCTTATTATATACTTTACAGGCTAAATCACGCTTGTTCATCCTCTTCTCAACCTCGACAACCACGACTTCAAGCTCCTCGATGGAAAGATCAGGGTCGCCATGAGCCCCTCCAGCCATGGCGATATGGTCATGTAGCTCCTCGTATAAAAAAGGATTACGAGGCCAGTAGCAGCACCCATCCATGTTATAAAGTGAATGATTGATAGAGTAGAAATCAAAGAAAATTTCATGTAACGTACCTCTGCTGCACGATTGAGTGTTCGACGTCTGAGGTATCCGCACCAAGCTGTATAGACCTCAATTACCTCATCCATTTTCCCTTCACGATCCAATACGCCAGTGCTGGTTGCGGCATGCTTTATGTCTTCAATCGAGGAGAAATCCAAGTTCTCTGTTTCTGCGAGAAGTATGTATCGCGCCCATAGGCTTCCAGACCAAGGGCAATGTGCAGTGGCTCGCTGCACAATGTAGAGGGGATTGCCTAACTGAGCTTCTGGATTTACGGTATAGCTTTGTTGAACAAAAGCAATGTAATCTTCCCAGGTTCCAGAATCTCGGCCCAGAATAGTCGATGCCAACGCGCGTTCGTAGAGGGCAGCTGCGAGAATTGGAGGGCTTTGAGGCAACCCCTTTTTAGGCTTCATCAATGTCTGTAAAGTCTCCCAGTCCAAGTATTCTTTCATTACAGATGCTACACGTTCCTTATCGCCAGTTGCAATAGCATGCTGAAGCCTCAATTCGTGCTCTTCGCGCTGTGCATACAGATATCTTGCACCGCTACCCATCTGTGTTATTTGCACCATCGTCGATTCATAAGAAGGTTCGTCATATTTCGTGAGAAATGTCGAGAACATCTGCGAAGTCTCATCCCATTTAGCGTGTGGAGTTTGTAGACGATCGAAAAATATTTTGCGGATGCGCTCTACATATTCGCGACTGGGTGATTTTGCAAGCTCTTCCAATTCAATGGTTATCCACCTGTTCCATAGCTCATGGCTATCATTCAACCGGAATTGGGTAGCTGCAGCAGCTTCCTGCCAAAGATCCTGTACGGTCTGTAATGAGAATAATTCCTGTCCAAGCTCTTGCTCTTCCTCTGGCCATCCTGCATCTGGATCCCGGCAATCTGTGTACAATGACAAGACCCAGTCACATCTTGCCAACCAAAGTGTGTTGCTCCAAGGCTCTGCGGCAATGGCGCGTTTATATAATTCGACAACTTCGATGCGCTGCTCCAGATCTCTCGCGTTTCTGCTGGCCTCATCTACGAGCGCCAACCAATCTTCTTCGCAAACAGGTTCACCCATCTTGTAAACAAAGCTTTCTCCGACTACTTCACTTTGTAGATCTCGTATCGATACCGGGAGGAAGCCCAAGAAGCATTTCGAGGAACTTCTTGAGACTTTATTGATGAAATGTGAATGCTAAGTGTGTTGTATCTTGGCAACAAAGACAGGCATTGACGCCATGAAATACGATAGATCTCGAACATTTAATCGCACCGAACCTTTGCCGCCGCTTAGTACTTTCGGCATACGACCGCGGGAACATGTTACCCCGTCCCGTTCCAATCCATTTTTCCAGAAAATACTGCATGAATTCTTTCATGATTAAATGAATTACATTTCAATTACCTGAAAGATCTAATTGTAGAAAGAAATTATGAAATGTAAATAGGCAGGATGTACCAATGATAGACGTTATGTATAAGCTTGAATGAGAATATGCAGTTTTGAATCCTCACTTCATAACATGAATCTTAAAGCAGCCTTATAAAATTGGCGAGCTAAGAACTTTAATTATTTTGATATGATGCATGGGCATTGACGAGTAGGACAACCCAATCCATAAAATGAGTTTGAATCTTCCTTCGCGACGCCTACTAAGGTCAGGTAAGTACAGGGCAAATTATGAATATCATCACTGCTGATTAGCTCGCAGCTGCACCTCTTACGACGTCACGTCCGCCCATCACCTTCCTCATCCCATTATACACAAGCCAGCGAAGATCACTATGGGACAACTTTTCAAAGCGTCTCGACAGTGCAAGGAGGATGTTCTCACCAAATAAAGCCCCCAGCGATCCTTTGACAGAAGAATTTCTAATGAAGAAAAAGGACGCGCAGCGGCAAAACCCCGAGCGAGGGAATCTCTCAAAATCGTCCATCTTTGAAGATGAAGATTCGGGGAGCAAACGAGATGAGAAGACCAAAGGTCCACCTAGGAATCCCGAAATAATGGCCAGAGCACTCGACCCATACCCTAATGCCACACTTCGATGGAAAAGGAAGATGGTAATACAGGAGGTCAAGAAACGAGGGCGTTTGACGAAGGAACAAACATTGAAGAGAACGGAAAGGGTGCTATTATCAAAGAGTCATGATTTCAAGACTTCGGTGAAGAAATTGGTTCCTTTGGCTAAACAGATTGCGGGCAAGACCGTAGAGGACGCGATTATTCAGATGAGATTCTCGAAGAAGAAGGTTGCAAAGGACGTCAAGGAGCATTTGGAGCATGCAAGGAACGAGGCCATTGTGAAGAGGGGTATGGGATTAGGGAAGCTTGAAAGGAAGTCTACTGAGAATTTCAAGACGCGATATATTGTGACTAAGGATGGAAAGAGGGTTAAGGTGGAAGATCCAACTGCATTGTATGTTGACGAGGCTTGGTGTGGAAAAGGAGATTGGGGCAAAAGTTACGATTTCAGAGCAAGAGGAAATGTTAACATTATGAAGAACAGAACAACGAGTAAGTCTTGTATCTCCTGTAAGGGTATTTTCAGGCTAACATAATTAGGTATTTCGCTTGTCCTGAAAGAGGAGAAAACTCGCATTAGACTTCATGAGGAACGGGAGGAGAAGTTAAAGAACAAAAAGGTCTGGGTCCAATTGCCGAATAGACCTGTGACTGCCCAAAGGCAGTACTATTCATGGTAATGTTGATGTATAAATCACTTTGGCCTGTATATTACAAGATTATCAAAGATCATTTGGCGATGTTATCAAATGATCAATATGAAGACGAGTTGTGATGAAATGTTTTGGTGGTAGCACCGTTAAATTAACACACAATTGCGCAGCAAGACTGCTCGATTCTTTCATATGCTCATTATATCGTTAAATCCTTTACTCGGCTCTATGCCTAAGCGCCGGAGAGCAATTGTTCTTCTTCATCTCTGAGACTCGACGTAGCATTCTTGGTCTTTCTCTCGCCATACCTAGTTCTCCAACCTTCCCATGTATTCTGCAACCTTGAAGATTGATTGAAACCATGACACAACATACCAGCCAGGAACCCTACTCCGTCATTCTTAAATGCTAGCAGAAACCCAATGGTAATGAACATCACTGTCCATCTTTCCTTTCTTTCCTCGTCAGAAAGCTGTCGATGGCGCTTTATCATTTGCGGTTGAGTTGAGTCTGATCCAACACTCGATTCTGATATTTCCCACAGATCCCGGGCTCCGTAATTAAGACTTTCTCCCACTTTTGCCAATTCAAGGCCAGCTGCTACAACCATGATTCCAAGTAAACTTTTTGGATAATGTTTTAGGAGTCCTACAAGTGTATCGCCGAAGAAGAATCCTAATATCATCTTAAATGTGCCAAGCATGATTATACTTGCACCACTTCTAGCTCCGAATCGATACTGAGCAGCTAGTCCTCCTGAGCCATGGCAGACGGGCATAGCACCGAACCAGCCGCCAATCAGATTCATGAATGCGACACTGAGTCCGATCGAAGTAACTCCTGGAGCCGGGATGTTTGGCAAGAGATCAGCCGCAAGAAAATTGACTGCGATAATAGAGTTCAAGGTAGTCAGGGGAATTTGTCCAAGACCTGCGTCGAGAGCGCCGACTTTGAACGAGATCCCGGACGGAATATAGATTTGAGGATGCCACAGTTTGAAAGAAGGTAAAGAGCTTAGGCCCGTGATGTATAATGACAATACAAGCCCGAGTAAGAAGATAGCTAGAGCATATGGGAACCTTTGAAATCTCTGCGTGAGCAGGAGAGCGATAAAGGCGAAAAGTGCCCAGATTAAGTTATCAGCAGCATTCGGGGTCGTGAAGCCTAAGGGCTGAAGAAGGCTCGAACCAGCAGAAAGAACCAAAGACAAGCCGGCTCCAACTTGAATACCTGGAGACATACAGTCAGTATAGATAGAAGAAGATTCATTGAAATAAAAAAGGTCTCAGGAAGTAGTTTACCTTTGACGACGGGTGTAGGTATCATACATGTGAACCATCGAAGAAGCCCCGTACCGCTCAAGATCAGCACCACACCAGCCACGGTGTAACCAGCGGAAACTGTTTCTTCAATCGAGAACTTCCTTGATATAGCTACAGCGGCGATAGCCTAAAGTATGGTCAGTCAAGAATAACGCCAGCCATGCGAGAACTACCTTCATAGGTTGTACTGGTAGCGGTATACCAAAAGCAATACCAGTCAATATATTCCACAAGCCCGAGAAAACCAGAGTTGTTGAAAGGGATATCGAATTATTGACGGCAAGAGCAATCATCAAAGGTAAAAGTGTTCCTAGATCACCAAAAGCGCCTGAAATTTCCGCCAAAGGGGAATCTCTCATCGCGGCTACATTATTCTTACACCTAGCTTTCAAACGCTGAAGGAAAGCAGTTGTCATACTGTCTAAAGTAAAATGATGAATTGCAATGATAGGGTAAATGGCTTCCTGACGCCTTTATTTTTGAGTTTATTTTAAGATGTCATCTGGAAATATATCTATGTATGAGCTGAGATATAAACAGGAATCCTCGAAGATGAGACAGGAGAGTTAACAACAAGATATAAGAAATGAAAAACTTCACAATTTCACTATATATCTCGTGCTTTGTGAATTTCTACACAGTCATCAGGACCAGACCGGAAATGCAAATGACATGTCGGGTCGTCCAAAAGGTGGGGAGAGGTGCGATTATCAAAATGATTCGTGCTTTTCCAGCCACACCGCCACGCACTTAAACTTTACCCTTGCTTGTCGCGTACCACATCTTTCGTGAACGCGATTTCTATAGCACAGCATAAAACCCAATACTCTTTACTTTTTACCATTATCTATTATACAAAAACGCATGCAATGATTTGATGATTCTATTTATATGATTAAGTTCAACTTTAAATACGATTGCATTGATTTTGTCAATCATAATTATATTAGATTTACTTACAATGGCTTCATCCCGAGAATCTTCGCCCGCGACATCTACTTCACCAATGGAGTTAACACCCAAATCCAAAATAAGAGCAGACCTTGCAGCCGCAGGATTGGGTAGTTCTGATGAAGAGAGTGTGTCCGGAAACGCGAGAAAAAGATTAGCCTCGCGAAAACCAAAGCCAAACAGCTCAAAACCGGATACATCTAATGCCAATTCGCAATTAACCTTACCCAGCAGGAAAGAAGGATCGATTGAGGTCGAAAGCCAGAGTTCTTCAGACGATGAGGATGTATCAAGGCCAAGGGGCCGAATGGCTGCACGTATGCGAGCTGCATTAGACGGGTCAGACGACGATCAGCTTGTTGCGAATAATCCGAGGGAAAGAGTCAAGAGATTATTGAAGAAGAAACCAAGGCCCGAGCCACCGAAGGCTGCAGATGAAGACAGTCAGACTGATGAAACTGGCACGCCAGTCATTTCACGGAAGCGCAGTATAGGAGATTCGCTTCCCCAGACACCCGTTCAATCAACTCCTCAACAAGAATCTACCTCGCCGGGACTTTTTGTTACACCCAATGCTGGCAGATCAGCCACACCACAAGCTGACCCCCAAGGATTAGAGGGTGTTTCAATGAACTCAACATCGGTATCAAACAAACTCCGAGCTCTGGTTGAAAAGAAGCGACAAGAACTACGCGTGAAAGAGGTAGGAGAGAAAAATAAGAAGGCCACTAAAGTAGCAGAAAGAAAACGACAGGCCGCATCAATCGAGGAAGATGATCAAGATAGCACCGAAGATGAGGGAGGGCAGCGACTTACGCAACAGAATCGCCCTACCCGCAAGGCAAGCAAGAGGGCCATTGAGGAGATGAACAAAGAAACCCAACGGATGAGCCGGAACATGCAATTAGCTCACAACCCTATAACCAAGAAAAAAATCACGAAACAGAGTTTGTTTGCTAAATTCGGCTATAAACAAGCTGGAGAGCCTAATGTTGCTTCTTTGGATCCTGTTAGACCAACGAGATCAAGTCCTCCACCCGCACCACAATCTGATGTTGATATGCAGGATACGCCACCCACATCTCCACCAGATGATATGAACATTAAAGAAAAGCAAAAATCCGCGGAACCTCCTCAGGTGGTAAGCATAACTATGGATATGGCAGACGAAGAAGAAGATTTACCAACTCTCGAAGAAGTTTTAAAGTCGTCGCCACCTTGTCGGAAAGAAAAGGGTAAAGGAAAAGCTGTCCACTCGGAGCTGCCTGAAATCTCAACGGATAAGAATTCTGTCTTCAAGCAACGGCCAATTCGGGTACGACCAGCGAAGGTCGATACAGGTGACTTGGAGCTTGATTCAGATAGTGATCTTGAGATTGTGAAAGTAAAGAAATCTGTTCGCAATGCAAAGCTAGATGCAATATTTAATCGCATTCCAGAGAAACAAGCCCGAGAGCCTCATTCAATGGTGGCCTTACGAATGCTTGCACATCTTAGATCGCCTGGAAAGCAAAACACAGGAAGAAATCAGAAATCTTCGATGACAGCTCAAGACCTACAGAATAGCCTACAGTTAATGGCAAGGCAACAAGCCCATCGAGAACGGGAGGAGCGACTCCAAGCTCTGAGAGATAGAGGAATTATCGTGCAGACTTCTGAGGAACGTGAAAAAGAAATGGCCGAGGTTTATGATTTGCTCGCCAAAGCTCGCCGAGAAGGAGAAGAGATCCAGGCGAGAGAAAAGGCAGCTGCTAAAAAGGAGCGAAAGGCCAATGGTGAAGTAGACCCATTGGACGATAGCAGTGACGATGAGGATTGGTCAGAAACAAATGAAGTACCAGAAGAGGAAGAAGCTTCCGGCTCAGAAGATAATGAGCACGAAAACTCCGAAAACGAAGAAAGTGGTGAAGGCGAAGATGAAGAGATGGAGGAAAGGGAAGAGACAGCTCATAGTGCAGCACCCAGCCCCTTTTTCGACAATGAGGCAGAGGAAGATGGAAAATCCGAAATTGACCTTTCTATTCCAGAAGACTCAGTTGACCCTATGGATGCTGAAGAAGAAGAAATAACTCTCCCTGTTCACCGAAAGTCCAGAAGATCGAACATTATCTCCGATGACGAGGAAGAAGAATATATCCTTACAAAGACGCCAAAAGCTCCTCGGACTCTATCTTTGACACAGCCACAGACCGATTCACCAGTAGCCCCAACTTCAGTTCTTCGCTCAGCAACCAAAACATTCATACCTGGTTTAACCGTAACGGGCCCGGCTGGACTCGGTCTTACACAAATATTCCAAGGCACAATGGATGACAGCCAGGACGTTTTTGGAGCATCAAATCCAGAGTCACAAACGTTTGGTAAAAGGGGAACCTCCATGGATTTCCTTCGCCGACGAGCTTTGCCAGAGCTGCCTGATTTTGTCCCCACTATGAATGACGAAGAGTCACAAGACATAGTGATGGACAGCCAAACTCAAATAGCAGCATCGCAACCAGCCGATAGTGAGACTCAAGGAATTCAGATTTCATTCTCTCAGTCACAAATACATGATTTTGACAGCTTGGTTGAGAATCCATTGTCGACTCAAGTATCCGACTTCCCAAATACTCAGGACGAAGGATTTTCCATGATCACGCCAATCAAATCCCGATTTATGGATCCACCTTCAACAGCAGACACGCTCAGGATGGAGTCCCAGTTTACTCAAATTCCTGTCGACGATATTCAAGAAACACCTCTCGTGAAAAGGAAAGGAAAGCTCCGCCGAAGAGCTCAAGTTAATTCTGTTTCCGAAGACGATGAATCATTGGACGCCGTCAAAGTTGATGAAAATCAAAATGACAATTTCGAAATTAGCGCCAACGCTTTTGATGTCATGCGAAAAGCCGCCAAAAGGAAGCCGAAGGTCCCAGATAACTTCGATAAGAAGAAAAGCGATGCTAAGAACATGGTCAATGAACAAGCCGAGGAATCAGAAGACGAGTATGCTGGATTAGGTGGTGCAAGCGACGATGAAAGTGGTGGCGAAGAGGATGCTTTTGTCAAGGAAATGATAGATGACGAAAAGAAGGATATTGACGAGAGCGAACTTGCCAAATTTTATGCGTAAGAATTTTCAACACCTCGTCACGTTTATTTTTGCTAATCCACGTTAGTGACCGCGAAAGAGCAAATGACGAGAAGCAAATAGAAAAGCTTTACAATGATATCTCCAAGGGCATGCTTCGCCGCAAACGTGGTGCTGATTACGACCTTTCGGATTCAGACGATGGTGGAGAGGCACGTAAACGTCGAAAACGTGCAGCGGAGGCCAAGCTGCGCAAGGCTTTACTTGCAGACGAAAAAATCGGGAAGATTGCACAGAATCCTAAAAAAGAGGCTTTTCTTCGTGCTATCGAGGATCAAGGAAGTGACGATGAGATGGGTTTTCTGGATGATTTTCAAGAAAAAGATGACACTTCTGACTCACAGTCTCAAACTCAAAACGACGAATCTCAGCAGGCGCCAGAGAATCAGACTGGAGAAGTCATGGGCCCTCCCCTGAAGCGTAAGCATTCTGATGGTGCAGGTTATGTTCGACCGCCACCACATTTGCGACGCACAGGAAAGAAGCCATCAAATCTCTCGGAGGTTCGAGAATCATTGTCAAGTCTCATTGAAGATCCTCATGCTATGGTCACTTCAACGAATTTTGAGTCTGATTCAGATGATGATCTGGAAATTGAAGGAGGTCCAGAACAAGGAAGCCAAAAAAATCGTGATCCTTTTGCCTTGCGCAGAACAGGCACTTCTATCATTGATAGAATACAACTTAAGCGTGAATCTTCAAGCAATGTTGCTGCCAATAAGGAGCGTCTTGCATTCGCTGCGCCTTCATCACAACCAGGTCACAGGGTAGTACCTCTACTGAGAAAAGCCACGACAAATAGCAGTATCTTGTCTGGAACATCAAGCACGGGTGTCAGTACTGGAATGTCGGCAACGGAGCGAATGGCGGGTGGGAAGGATGAGGGATCCAGTATTAGGAGGGGAGGGGGAAAGCATAGTGGAGTGAACTCTTTCGTCAGGGAAAGCGAGCGAAAGGCTATGATGGAGAAGAAGGAGAAGAGAAGAGAACAGAAGAAATTCAAGGGCGTAGAGAGTAGGCGTAAGGCTGTTGGAGGTTTATTTGGGAAAGGGTCGTTCGATTAGGAACTTGTCATTGGGATAGACCGGATTGTCTGTGTCTGGATTAGCATTTGGTGTTCTGGTGTAAACGAATTGGCATAGCCACAGGAGTTTTGATAGATTTGATATTGGATTGATGATGATGCTAACGCCAAGGTTTTACATCCTGATCTTCTTATGCCATCATATTGAAGAGTGTTTTGCCCTACGACATTAGCTATTTTGAAGGAAAGCAGCTGGCTTGAAATACATTTTGTGATACATACTTTATGAAACTCAACAATGAGAGTTCTAGTGTCACGATTATGGGGGAAATGGAAATGGAAATGGAAATGGCTTCAATTCATCCCAATGTCTATAATGTTGCGATGTAGTCTAGAACAATAAGAATACTTTCATCTCAAGTATCAGCTCGTGAATATAACATTATTCTCACCAATCTTCCACCCATTTACAATCAATCACCTTCCCATCCTAAAATTTCTTCCGATTCCCCTTTTCAACTATTTGTATACCTAGAACTTTCTAATCTGATTCATTGAATCTGATAAAGGGCGGGGAGTTACCTAAGACGCTAGAGACCGAGGACGGACAAGCAAAGACTTATCGGCTTCTTCTTGTCACTTATTAGGTTTTTCTTTACTATTTACTCGGGTCTTTACTTGTTTTTAATTTCCAAATAAAGGAAGAAAGAAAAATGAGAAGGAACAATTCGATTGTCTAAGACTGGAATCTTGTTTGAAGCTAGGTTGTGCGTGGTTTCAATGGTAGACAATCAAGCTCGTGGTTTCAATGGTAGACAATCAAGCTCGTTGATATCGATTTCCTTATCCTTATCGTCGTCATCATCATCATCATTCCTAACATCTAGCACATCAACACCTACCTAGTATATTCTACTCAGCCCCCACAACATCTCTTAAATACGAAAATGGTAGTCTTTGTCGATTATGAAGATGATTCGGAACCTCCAGAGCAAAATGTAACTGGATTGCATCATTTACAGAATGGAACAAACGGATTTCAGAAACCAGTTTGGGGCGGTTTTGGGGACACGAACAAGGGGGCAAATATACGCGGATTAATGTTGGAGGATGGTAGGGAGAATCCGAATAAAAATGCAATTGCAGAAGCATTGGGTTGTTATCCGTAAGTTGCATCTATATTATAACTACCTAATAGTTATATTTATTCTCGTCTCGCACAACCAGGGCACAACCAGGGCACAGGCTAATCCCGTTTTCATAGTATCATATCAGCAATAGGATCTCATATCGATCTCAACACCCTCGATGCACTCTCCCGCACATGTCGTCAAATCCGCGTCAATCTCCTACAATTCCGCTCAAAACTTCTTACATCTACACTCCACTGCGAAAATGAGGAGTTAGAACTCGACCCTGAACATACATTTCGCTATCGGGCACGAGCCGCAGATTATTATTTTGTTGAAAGCGGACGGGATGCACACGGGAGTGGAAAAGTGGGAGATTGCGCCAGAGATTTGGTAGGAGAGTGCAGGAAATGCGGAAGGGTGGTTTGTAGGGTATGCGTTCTTCCCGAAGAGATTTTGGATGTGTATTTTCATATGTTGGATATTGATTGGTTTTGTTATCACTTAGTGAGTTGTATAGAGGCTGATTCTATGAAAACAGAATTGCACTATCAAACCACCTGGTCCTGTTCTCCTACGGCATCGTCATCGGCGCATATGCAAAATGTGCTCGAAGGCTCCTCTTGCCTCTCTAGTCGCTACCTCTTCATCGCCTTGTTCGTCGCCTTCTTCCTCAATTACTCATGATCATACGCCTGCATTATTACCAGAAACAATCAAAGAATCTCTATGTAGTTGTCCAACGGCAGTCTGGCTCTGTCAACCCTGTGGTCGCTCTCTGCGCTCTACCGACCAAGAATACGAAGGTATCTGGAAATGGCGCACACGCTATCTACCTTCTCTTGGAGGTCTCGGCGTCGGCATCGGAGAAGGAAACCGCGGTGTCCCTTGCGGTCGCGGTAGCTCCTGTCTAGCCGCCATAGAAGTAGAACAAGAAACCGACTGTGACGCCGAAGATGCCCGAGAATTTGAAGAAAACAGTCGAGCCGGGAGTCCGGCTTCTAGTCCTGGAAATAGTATATTTGGAGGTGCGAGCCCTAATACTAGTGAGAGGAATTTAAGTCTAGGTCCTGGATATGCTAGGCATGAAATTGAAGGGATAGGAGGCGTCGTTAAGAAGAAGAGGGTGAAGATGGTGAAGGTCGGGGCTTGTGTGCCGGAATTTGGGGATGAGAAGGCGGAGGGGAGATATTTGGTTAGGGAGATGGAAGGAAGGGCGAGGAGTTGGTGTGGTTGGTGTCATAGGGTTGTTAAGGGAGGTGATGATGTTATTTAGTGGGTTTAGCGAGTAATTTGAGGAGTCTGTGTGGTGAAGGGAAAATAAATGGAAATGAGGATACCAATACTGAGAATGCAGGTCTAGGTAGGCATGGTGATAGGTTAGTATAAAATGCATAGAAATTAGGAAATGAAAACACAAGTAGATATATATCCGACGATGAATAAAATACTTTCATAAGAAAAAAGAACTATTTATGATATTTATAGAATTCTTTTATAGATTATTGTATTATAATTATAACTTAGAGATGTTAATTATTAATTGATGCTAACGAAGCAATAGGTCAATATAATCATTGAGGTATTAATTAAATTATTCAGATTACAAAAAAGAAGTAGTTGTTTATATAAGTCTTATATATGTCTATTCGACAGTGAGTGAGAAATTAAAAGATGTGTATTTGTGATGAGATATTTTTTTTTAGATAATGTAATATTGTAGCAGTGGACTATTGTAATAGTAGGTAGGGAAATGAACTATAACAAACAAAGACACCTAGCTGGAAATATTTGGATGGTGATACTACATCTAGATTCCGGAGTGTGAAATGCAATAGAGTTAGATACGAGGATCATGAATTCTTTGTTTATTGAAGATATAGACTTTTATATATATGGCAAGTAGATTATATCAATCTAGGCTGCGCAAAAATAACCCGCGGGTTGCGGATATCCATGGGTTATCCGCCCCGCGGGTTACCCATTAGGCCTACAATCCGCCCCGCAGATTATCCATTAGAATTTTAAAATAATCCGCTGATTCATAAATAGGTATAATTTGTATAATTTATGAAGATTAGTATAAAAACTAGTACAAAAAATGTGGGAATAGCTTCAAAATTTAAGCGAATATCCACTTTGATGCATAATTTGCTGATAATTTACAGATAATCCGCAAATAATCTGCAGATAATCCACCTACCCGCGGATCCATGGATTATCCGCGAATTGATGGATATTTGCGGATTACCCATTCAGATTCTCCAATTACCCGCCCCGCAAATGGATTATCCGCGGGTTACCCACTATAGGCAATAATCCGCCCCGCGGAGCCCCGTTGCGCAGCCTATGATAATCAATCTCAAAATTTAGCCATTAGCCCAAGTAGCTCACGCAGAAGCTATTCAATCAATTATATTCCATGATAGTGTTTGAAGGAAGGGTTCGAGAATAATAGGACGGAGAGGGAGATTGATATAGTTCTTTTCCATCTCAACCTCTTCCTTGCTCGTAGATAATCATTATATACATTGTACATGAGTAAAGACCATCGACACCATACTCAACATCAAGGATATCTAAGTGACCAGTCCACAATTTAGAGAATGGCAAGAGAAAAAAAATGGCTCCTGCAGACTTCTAGCAGTAAGACAATAAAGAAATGCTGCATCAAAGCATGCGTCTTTTTGGGGAATCTCTTGTCTCGTACACTTCGCCGTGACAGCAATAGGTTGGGGGCTTGTAGAAATCTGATAGTGTAGTGCCAGAGAAGCTTCTTGTTGCTACCACATCGCTTGAGGGTATGATGATGATAGCAAAAGAGAAGCTTGAAGTAGGCTATCATGCAAGCCTTCTGGAAGGAAAAGGAAAGGTGGTTTAAAATTATTGATCTAGATTTGGTCATCAAAACGCAATATCGTACATAATAAGCCTTCCTAGAGGCAGTAAAAGAGGCATCCACTAGTAGTGCCTAAATCTCTCAAGGAGATGCGGTATCGCTATAAAAAAACAACAACAGGGTTAAGAAGGCAAGTTTCTTTCGGCATGCAGGTTCCATACGACGACCAGGTCCTTACAAACCAGTTCAAATGGTGGAGAACTTCAAAATATGTTCCCCTAAATAAAGGGGCAACAGCCCTCAAATAGGTATGAATAGCAATTTTCGTAAAATTGTAAGGTGTTATTCATTCACTCCGCCACACAAGTTACAGGTATATCGATTAGTTTAATAGGACAAATGATAGACAGCGCAATCGAGGTTAAATCGCGGGTGTTCATACCAGTCAGATACCCAGTCGCTCAACTAAATCAGGGTGATACGTTTGTAGGTACATACTAAGAAAATACCAATTGGTGGTCAGTTCCACCCATGCATTCCATTTTGCGGTAGTGGATCGTGGATCGTGGATCGTACACAATATAAAATGATTTGGTTCGCCTGAATGAAGTTAGGAGATTAACTTGGCTCGAGCCAAGTTACCCCTGAGTAGAAGCTACCGACCAGTTGACAGTTAGTTGAACCCCGAATACCATTATGTCGGAACTACGAAGGAGTACTATGTTTAAGATCCGGATGCAAAGACGGTCTGTCAATGAAATTTGCTTCATTTGCAACCCTAGCTAACATATGGAGACTTAGTTGCGCATCTAATGATTTCGATATTGATCGAATGATGACCATGCCTATAGAGCACTGAATTATGGTTGTAATGAATCTCTTTCTCGAAGTCCGGGAAACTAGGTGTTAACCCTAAGAATCCAGTCTCTATTCAGGCAGCCTTTCTTGCCAATATTAGTAGAATACCATAAGACAAGTGGGCCTTATATCTCCCAAACTTTGACATAAAGATCAAATTGCGCTAAATTGGTACGAATACTGTATGAATACCTGGTTGACTTAACAATAAAGGTTTAATCACTTGTAGTGAGAAGCGGAAAACCCCAATAATAGAGTTGTAATATGCAATGCAGGTATGAATGAACCATTGCTAATCAAGGCTGATTATTGATGGGAGCGCAGATGATAAAGGACATGTAGCAAATGTGGAGGAGTCCGTATATGTACTCGACTCGCCCTCGAAAACATTTCATGAATTTCTTCTCTCCACCATTTCCACGTTCTTTTCCTTCACCAGCATCGCAAAGGATATTCAAATACTATCAACTATTGTTGTAGGTCTTTATTACAATCCTCATCCACGCCCACCTCTGATTGTCACTAGTTCACTCGACCTTTAACAGTACTCCTGCTGCCACAACTTTACCTAGAATCATCCCCGCATCAACACATCATCAGAATGAACGACGTTGGTGTATTGTGTATCATCGCACTTATTTTAGTCATGATTGGAGTTTTTTCTTTGATCAACATATCAAGGCAGAAAGATGGACCATCAATAGCGGTGTAAGAACGTATGGGGTGCTCAGTTCTGGCAGATTTGGTGCGACTTCTAGTAGCCGCAGGTACTGAGTGTGATACTAATCAACGGTGTAGGATATAGTTCCACAGGAATACAAACACTCGCAGTCACGAGGGGCATCAAAACTCGAGAGCCGGTTGATCAGTTATTCCTCTGACGACTCTTTCCGTCGAAGCATTCCATGCAACCGGAACTAAATGGTCGTCACGATCTTCAAACAACTGCCACTATAGCCGGAAGATTTTGGACATTCATAGTCAGCGCAAGCATATTTCGAACCCGGACTTTCTGCAGTCGATCATTGCATCATTAATTTCTAGTTGTCGTCTATGTGATTTCCTGCTTGTTTTTGGCGTTTTAATTTAGCGGAAATGGGGTTTGGTGTACTGGTTTTATTACAGGCTTAAGAGTCCGGTCTTCGTGGAAAAGTTCAGAGAGGCTTTAATCGGAAATTAAGCCACTCTTCGTTATCGAAAAGCCTCATTCCATTTCTTGTATGAAGCAAAGGAGAATGAGACCTTTAATCTTGTTAAGCCTTTGTGAAGGAGCATGGTCATAAATTTTAGCTGTACCACAAGTCAAAAATGGAAATCTTCTCAAATCACAATACACAGCTTAGTGTCCAGAGTCCAGGGCCCAGATACATTCACAAGGACGTTTTGTTATCATAGCAGCGTCAAAGCCTAGCCAGAAGAAAAAGGCAAATTTGCTTCTAACCGGCATATATTTTGTGTATGACCAGAGAATTTTGAGCAAAGGTACTTGCAATCTCTCGAATAGAAGATTCCCTCACTGCGATACGAGGGTTGGAATACGCGCAATTTCTCGGAACCACCTGTTCTGCATACGAGCTCGCATTTGGGCTTTGGCAATGACATGCTGTCATGTCAGCCGTTGTATTGAGCATGGCTAGCCAGATAGCCCATGTGCAAAGTACTACTAAGACTATACCATGCCTTGCTCGTTTCGAACGGTTGTGAATAATTCTGCGACGGAGAATATGACCAGATTGAACAGCTTAAGTGACAATGGGCATTCATCCTGTTACCAGGACAGATGAAGGGGCAGGGTTTATCTGGAGAAAGGAAAAGACAAGCTGCCTTCGGTTGTTATTCCACTTGGTTGTAATTTGCTCATCAAGGATGTTTGATCGAAGAATGAAGGGGACGCGAAAGTGCGCTCCGAAAAGATATTTGCGAATGAGGCAGTCGCGCTTCGGACTTGGCCAGCAATTTCTGAGAGCAAAGTCACAGGACTACCGACCTGTGCCTCGTCGGGTATATGAATACCAGAAACGTGTCGCACTTATAACAAACGCCTGTTGTCTACAGCTGCTGAAAGTCCATCAGAAGAGCAGATAGGATGAAAAAACCCTTAGATACATCAACCAACATGAACGAAGTCAACGTCTTGTCAGGTCAAACAGAGTACATAACTACGGTCCTATCACAACGCAGGTATAAACACTGCTGTGAGGCACCGTCAATCTATGGACTGAGGAAGAGCATATGAAGCAAATCTTGGATGAAAACGTCGCTGCCATTGAGACGTGTACGGCATCAATAAGTTGAGTAGACCTTCAACAATGAAAACTGCAGATCAAGGCCACTAAGTGGAGTGGGTGTAGTAAATGCATGGACCTGTGCAGTGTTGACTAACTTGTTATAGTCTAGCTCATCGGGAAAAATAACCTCCAGATCCCGTCCTTGACCTTTTTTTTTTGCGAATCGCATCGCAAGCTTCATCGAAGTGAAATATCATTCGTTTTGCGACATCTCAATCTAAAATTCTTTTCATAAGATTTCACTATGGCCGCACCAGTGACAAGTCTGCCGGCAGTGAAACTTCCTACTGCCCCTTCGCCAATTACACCTGAACAACGATATTGGAAAGGATTTCGCTCACAGCAACTCATTCCATCACCAACGAATTATCCTATTACGCATATATCATTCCCTCCTCCGCCGACAAACGCTTTACTACCCTCCAGCAATGACTATTTCTGTGTGACCACCGGTACCCGACTTCAGATTTACTCGATTCGCACACGAAAATTAGTGAAGACTATTACTCGATTTTCAGATGTTGCGCATAGTGGAGAGATTCGACGAGATGGACGTGTTATGGTGGCAGGTGACGAAACTGGAAAGATACAAGTCTTTGATGTGAATTCAAGAGCTATTTTAAAAACATGGGAGGAGCATAAGCAGCCTGTCTGGACGACAAAATTTTCACCAACAGAATTGACAACTCTCATGAGTGCTAGTGATGACCGGACTGTTAAGCTTTGGGATCTGCCAAGTCAAGAAAGTACAACAACCTTCACTGGACATACAGATTATGTTAGAAGTGGTGCTTTTATGCCTGGATCGATGTCAAATATGATCTTGACTGGTAGTTATGATGAGACTGTTAGACTTTGGGATCCTAGAGTTCCAACTAGAGCAGCTATGACCTTTAAGCATGCTGCGCCAGTCGAAACTGTGCTTCCTATGCCTTCAGGCACAACGGTTCTTGCTGCAGCGGATAATCAAATCTCAGTCCTTGATTTGGTCGCAGGAAAGCCATTGCACATTATCAAGAACCATCAGAAGACGGTCACATCGTTGTGCCTTGCATCGAACGCCACGAGATTGGTTAGTGGTGGTTTGGACGGGCATGTGAAGGTTTTCGAGACCACCGGATGGAATGTTGTTACTGGATTAAAATATTCGGCTCCTGTTTTGTCAGTCAACGTTGTTAGTTCTGGTGCTAATCGGGAGGATAAACATTTGGTTGTAGGTATGCAATCTGGGGTCTTGTCAATCAAAACTCGTCTATCAGGTCAGCAAAAAGTGAAGGAGAGAGAAAGGGCGAAGGAGATGCAAGCATTACTCGATGGCACATTAGAAGAATATGACAAGAAGAATAAGAAAAGGAAGCACACTAGCGGGGTAGAAAAGAGGCTTAGAGGCATGGATTTCATGGGTGAGGGTGCAGATGTGGTAATTGAGGGTAATACTCGTTCAACAAAGCGGAAAGTTCCAGAATGGGAACGTGAACTCCAACAAGGGAGATATCATCAAGCACTAGACTGTGTGCTTCAGAAGGGCTTACCTGCAGTCACTGTTCTTACACTTCTCACAGCTCTACGACACAGAAGTGCCATGCGAGCAGCATTCGAGAAGCGTGATGAGACTACGATACAACCGATTTTCAAATGGGTTTCAAAACATATCACTGATCCTCGATACGTTCCTATATGTACTGATGCTGCTATGTTGCTCTTAGACATATACGCAGAGTATACCTCTGATTCGCCAGATATGGAACATCAGATCAGATTTTTACATCGACGTGTAAGAGCGGAAGTGGAAAGGTCACAAAAGGCAATGCAGGTCAAGGGTATGCTAGATTTGCTTGTGGCTGGGGTAAAATGAGAAGTCTAATGAGGAATTGCCTCTTCTTGCATAGCGTTGGCGTTGGTAGGAAAAATACCGGAAATGTCGGGAAAAGCTTCCTTGTCCATTCTACATTTGAAAGTCTCAATAATTGAACCTATCACATAAACTAACATACATGTTCTTTGGGGTGAAAATACTTATGTTCTAGTGTTCTCAAAGGTGATAAATAAACTGTTTTGTCTATTCTCAACCGAAAACCAAGTTCACGAGCGCCAGGGGTAAAAAGTTTGGTTTGACCCACCCTCGCAATTCAAAGCCATTCATATGGGATATTGATTCAAGATCAACATCACTTCAATATAACACAGTACTAAAAGCCTCTTCGAATAGATTATAGCGATTGAGTTAACAATGCTTGTAGCTTAGCCATCGATTCTTTCTACGATAGTAAGATCTTATATACATCCCTAAATTGCAAACTTGTGATGTAGATGTAGATATCTTGATTACATACCTCCCAAATATAAAATAAGATCATCTTTCTTATCTACACAAGCTTTGAAAATCTGCTCTTCTCTTGATGTGAAATTCTTTGGGGTAAGATCTTAAAATATTGGGAAATTCTCTATTTAATCTATAGGAAAGGAGAGCATGGGAGATGGTTTGATTATATATACTTTTAAGTTTTTTTTATAGGCCTTGTTAAAAGTAGATGTACTGGCGATGGAAGATCAGATTGTAATGTGTAGATAATGATGAAAATGTAAGGGGATTCGGATACATTATATAGCCCGGATGATGAAGGATGTTTCCTTTTTTTGGTGAAGGGGTGGAAGAAGGTGAGGGGGGTCGAGGTGATTGAAGTTTTTTTCTTTGGGTTTTTGATATAATACAAATGAATCTATCTAATCTATCTAATCTATCTAATCTATCTAATCTATCTAATCTATCTAATCTATCTAATCTATCTAATCTATCTCTTTTTATTTTCCCTCTTTGGTCTATCTACTTTCTACAGATGAAATCCTGTTTGAATAACTAATCATTCTACCTCACTTTAACTTTAAGTTTATTTTTAGTAACTTACATCTCTCAATCTGAGTATATGACAGAGTCATAATCATAGTCAGAGGAACTATTATGTGTATAACAAGCACACTAATAATCTATCATTTCTGAATGTTGAAGGGAGCAGAAGAATAAAGAGGGGTTATAAAAAAGAAGATAATAATAAGATATAGAGGAGTTCTAGAGAAGCCTTTTGATTTTCAAAGAGGGTTAGAAAAAAAGAAAAGAGGGAAGAGGTAGTTTTGGAGCTTGAGATGTGTAGTTTAAGGTTCATATTTAAATTTTGAGTTTGGGGTTGGCATTGTAACTATAGGGATAGGGATGAGGAGGGTGTGAATTTGATATATTTTGATTCTTTAATTTTTTTAATTTCTTTTAATTTTTTAAATTGAATTTTGTAAAATTAATAATTAAATATCACTACACCCCATCCCAAATCCCTTTCAGTCCAAATTCCAATATCGGAGAAAAACATCGATATCATTATCTATTAGAAAATCTTCTTCTTTCTATATATATTATTCTCATATATATATATTTAATAATACAAATCTTAAAGATAATCCAACTCCAGCTCTAACCCGAACCCCAACCTAACCGAAAGCCAAATCCAGAATTAGAGCCAGAATCACAAGCAAATAAATTATGAATACAAACTCTATAATGGATTAGGATTACTTCTGCTTCCGCTTCCGCTCCTGCTTGTCTTAGACTCTTATTCCGTTGCCTGAGTTAATACTGAGAATGAGGAATACTGCCAATACTGTAATCGGAAGAACAGAATAGTGAAGATGATAGAGAGAAGAGAAATGAGAAGGGGAAAAATTAAAGAGCGCGGGAATATTATAATAATAATAATAAAACAATTATTAAAGAATAAAAGATTAATAAAGAAAATGAAAGAGAAAACAAAAGAGGAAAGATGAGAGATGGAAAAAAAAGAAAAAAAAAAGGATCAAGTATTCAAAACAAAAACAGTTCTGTCGTTATATATGATTACAATCCGATCTGCATTCCCAAAAGTTGAAAACTCAAAAAATGGAAACCCACGTCCAAATGAAACTGTCATCAAGTAGCGAAACAAAGAGAGAAAATGAATAGAGGATGATGCAGAAATCAAATATTAAAAAGGATATATCATGAAAACCATCCCAAGCCAAATCCTAAACCAATCTTCTGTATTGAACTTAACGCCACCAGTTTGGTCGCCCGCCGACTCCAACGCCTTATATACCCGAAAAAAGCGATATCTTTTGTTTTCGAGAGTAACTACTCTCTCCCCATAACCCATAACCCATCGAATCATCGAAAAATATCCCACAACTCCTAAGAAAACGGCTAATACGCAGCTGCATAACTCGTATCAAACCTATTAATATCATCCCCATCCCACTCCGCCTCCTCATAAACAATTTCTCCACTCGGCAAACAAATCGGACAGGGCACCGAATTTCCCTCTGCAAAAACACTATCCGTAATCCACATACTCCCATTACAACTCGTACACTGCCCCCCATGAGTCATAGACAAATCCTGTTCAGGATATTGCGTCTTTTCCTTTTCCATCTCATGTTTCTTTTGTTCACGAGCTTTGATTCTTTCTTCAGTGCATTCTTCATTACATGTTATACATTTATAACCATGAGTATCCACATATACTCTCTGAAGACAACGTCTACATCTCCACCATCTAGGATCAATTTGACGTTCCTGGAGCCAGGCTTGCCGAAGAGCTTGTATTGTCTTGAGATCTTTTGCATGTTTGGGTTGTTTAGCCGTCCCGATGTCTTCTTTGTGGAAATCTTTGAGGTGGTCTCTGTAATGATCTTTTCGTGTGAAGGGACCCTTGGATCGAGTACATGGTTTGTAATCGCATGGGAAACTCCCCTTTTGATCTGCATCAGCGTGTACGTGTCTGTAATGACGTTCTAGATCTGCAGGTCTACGGAATTGTTTTCCTGGACAGCCGGTTGGGAATTGACAGGGATAAATTCCTCTTTGAGGATTACTATGTGCGTATTAGCATTAGCAAATCTTTCAATGTATTTCAACATACCTGGGTGGATCAAGATACACCCGCTGTGGCACATTAAAACAAATTTGATATCCCTGACGTAATTCTAGATGTGGCTCTTTCCCTTTAGGTACGATGAATTTATAGAGTCTTAGGAGTTCACTTTCGGGGGCCCAGCCAAGACTAGATGGTGTCGCTTTCATAAAATTGCTATGGCTTGACAAGCTTCTTTCAAGACTGTGTGATGCTGTTGTATAGTTGTTATAGCCTTGATTATAACCATCGTCATGATGCTGTGATGAATCGGAGACGTTCCAGTCGAAAGACATAGATGAACTGCTGGAAATCGGCAAGTAAAAGTCCTCAGAAGATCTAGATTGTGTGCTGATCGAGCTTTGGTTAGAATAATTTCGACTCATCGCCAACCCTTCTATGGCTGGCGGTGGAGTTGGATGGGACCAAATTATATCCTGGCCAAGGTGTTTTCTCGGCCTTAAGTCTTGTTTGAAGAAGGGGGAATACATGGTAGACTGAAGTTTGTTCTGGAAATGGTTCTGTGTACCCTTTTCCATGACATTAGTTTAGACCTCACTTGAAAGGTATTATCTTCTGTTCAACATCACCTCCATCAAGCTTTACAAATAGCAGATCGACAGTGAATGATAAAGTTTACTTACCAAGTATTGATATAGTTGAGTGAATGACGAAAGAAACCGTGATATAAGAGAAGTATGGAAGGCAAGGTTATGCTTGAAATTACTGATATAAATATCCTGACTCGACGTTTCGAAATATTCAGGATAGAATATCGCTTCTTAAGAATATAGCTTTCGGCGGCTCAATCCTCAATATTTGGTAGTGGTTTCTTCATACTTAGCAGGTCCTAAAGTACTCACATGCATCGCCTCTAACCCGTTAAATCAAATGAAGGTTAATATCAACATAGCTTACTATTTACCAATGAGGTCTTATAGCCTTGCGGTGTCTATGTTAAAAGCTTGCCCCACAAAACTTTGACTGGCTCCAGAGTTTTGTTTGATTGAATACATAATAGAAAGCCTCTTACACTTAGTTGGCGGGGTCTAACTTAATGAACTCACCGAGAGTCAAAAGCTACTCGAGTTTTGACTCGCCAGCAAAATATGTCAGCATTTTTTTTGGACTTATGTACATCGAAATGTAGCTAGGTTCCCAGATAACTTCGAGCATTACTGCTAAACAGCACAGCGGGCGAACGTTCGAAAAGGGTATTTGCTTTTTTGGGAAACTCAAGCCTCAGTGAGGCGGACGATAATAATACCAGGATTGTTGTTCCGCTAGCCGAGAAGGTATCTGAAGAGACATTTGGGCTTTCAGCGACCGGTGATGCCCTATGTGCGCAGCAAGGCATATAACACAAACTGTTGACGAACGAAGGCTCGATCCGAAATGCGGCATCTGGCTTAGTAGATTCGAAACCATTTGAAATAATAATTGTTGATATTTGGTTGACCATGTCGACCATTGGGCACCGTAACGATGAGTTTTGGGTATCGCAAAATGGTCGGAGAGAAACAAATCTATTTTCAAACCTGATCAGGGCAACTTGTTCCTATATCATCATCCAAATTCTGACCGCCATTTCCAGTGAAATGCATCTCGAAGCGTGGGGGATTCGTGTTTACACGAATTTCCCCCTTTCAATGGACCAAATTTTTGATTTTGAGGCTTCAGATAGACGGAACTGTAACATTAGGCAGCAAGAGCGAAAACAATGGGTTGAGCGTCCGCCTCCTTTTGCCTTACCTTAGCTGTACAGTTTTCATTTGCTTGTGTAACGATAACTGACAGACGCCGATGTAACGCTTTCTCTGTGTTTTTCTTGAACTGCCACATTCAATGAACTTGTTGCATGTGAAGAGAAGGCTGTGCCATGTTCTGCGGAAAAGGAGGGAGGAGCATTTTTGTCAGGGATTTGAATCCCATACAAGCCCCATTCTTACGAGATGATGTATCTCTGAACCTAAGACAAATGACTTGGATGTAGACCTGCTCAGTGTTAGTATTATCGTAGTGAAACAATCAAGATGTAGAGATGACACTGACAGAAGTTGGCGCTTCGGGAGGAAGAGCGTCACCAAGCGTATTGTAGTCTTGGTATCCAATCAATCTTGTGTCTGGCATTTGTGGTTCGCCGTTCACTCGCATTTCTAGAAGTAGTGTAACGAATGATTCCTTCTCGGTTGCTTCCGCGAACCTTCTTTGGGGTCCAAAACTCGTTGTACTTGGGTATGGATAGACAAGGCAAAACATGAATATGCAAGAAAATCATGAATCCTTCAAAATTGAAATATGAGAAGAGCTTACAGCTTCTTATAATTAGAATCAAGATCTAAAAGATTGGGTATCAAACATTAAAAGTCCTGCTGCCCAAAAAGTTGTTGTCATTTTCGTACATGATGTCTGCAGGTCATTTTGTCAAGGACCATTGTACAGATCCACCAATCAGGGTTATTCATGTTTAGATACTATGAAAACTGATTCGCTGAAATAATTAGATAAGAGGGCGGTTCGAATTTTCCGATATATGGAAGTCTCCTCCTTTGGCTCGCCTCGAAGAATGCAACTTATCAATTGGCATAAATGTCAATCTCCTTGTGTTCCTATCCATTAATACAACACAAAAGATATCTAGTAGTCAGTGAGCCAGAAGGGTTGCAATTTCGCAACGGTCACACTAAAATTATCAAACATTTTTATCGGAAAAACATCTTCACTTAAGTTAAGGAACTTCATCCGAATGAAATCAGATGAGCAAAGTTTTGCTATTAAGCCGACTAAGGTCATTCCGCTTAGCCAGATACTGGTTGAGCAATTCCCACTGCGCCAACCTATCCTCCGACCAAAAGATACCATAGGCGCCAGAGCATTATTCATACATCGTCCTCTAGGAATTTATAGGTAAACTTAAAGTCCGCTTTTCTTCGGTTCATCCTATATGTAGTCGATTAGTCGATGTTGGGGAAATGAACATATTGTAGTGAAACTAACCATGTGCTTTCGTAGTCAAAGAAACGATAGGTCCCTTGCTCATACAGCTCAGTAATCTCCTTTGGCTCTTCGTGTCTTTGAAACCAAGTCTGATATTGCTTATGGAATCGCCAGCTTTGTTCCTTTAGGGATTTAGCTGCAAGATACTGTTGATATGTGGCTTGCTTGTAGTAGAAGACATAGAATAAAGTTTCTCCATCTATACGATTATACAACCGTGGGTCGTCAAGCACCGAAGGGACATCTTGAGGGTAATATGATGGTGTGTTGAAAGGGGTCTCTGGTTTGTAGCTTCGAGGAGATGATATGTCTTGCATGCCTGGCCCACTAGCTTGAGATGATGCCAGCATTCTCTGAGATGCAGTGGATAAAGCGTCTGGAGCACTCTTTTGAATTACCTCGAAAGATTGAAGCATGTCTTGGAACCCTGACGGCAGATGATATACTGATTCTGTGTTCTCTGGTGTACTTGGCTTAAGCCCATTCGACACCCCATTTGACTGTGGTGGAACAGCTTGCATAGAACTGTTAGCACTTGAGTTACATGGGATAGCATTTGACGAACCTCTCTTGCCTTCCGCTGTCTTAGATAAGGCTGGGGCCTTTCCTGACGAAGTCGAGGACGCATTTGGTTTAGAAGTCTCTGTTTTCTCAACTGAATGGGAGACACTTGCTCCACTAGGCGCCGCACTTGATTGGCTCAAAGCTGGAGATTTCGTGTGGGCACTTGATGGTGTATCCGTAGTTGGGACACTAGATCTTGTCACGGGTGTCTGGTTGACACTGGCGGTTTGAGAATGTATAGTCGTGGGAGATGCCGTTACACTCGGTCTTCGTCCGGCATTTCCAGATAATGGTGGGTGGCTGGCTGACGTTGAGGGGGGTGGAAGGGCTTCAGGTGGAGGTGGCAAAGGCGCAATACCGTTCTTATCACTAGCAGCAGCTGCGGCGGCTGCCGATGCATATTTCAAAGTTTCCCCAGGGGCACGTGTAGGTACCGCAGCTGGTTTCATAAGGTTACTTGAACTTCCATTTGTTGATAGCGTCGATAATGGAGTATGTAGAGTGGCCAATGAAGGAAGAGGGCTTTTCAGTTGCGTGGAAGGTCTCCGTGCAGCAGCCAAAGGTGGTTCGGGACCCGTCTTTGACTTCCCGGGTAAACTATTCGATCGTTGATCTGTATCTGGAATGTCTTCCTGTATCGATTGCGTGTCTTGTGATGACACCCGATCATTATCATTATTCATGCCGTAGTTATCTTCTTCCTCATCAAGGTTAAGCTCATCGTACATCTCCTCGTCCTCCATGAAGTCATCGTTCATGTTGTCCGTCACATAATACTTGATGGATTCCTCAAGATCTTTAACTTGGTCAACCTCGACATTACCATTCTCCAGACAGCGTTTAATGAGTTCCAGCTTATTTTGATGAAATTTATGCCGTTCAGTCAGATTATCTAGCTCCGCTATCCTGTCAGCCTTTGCACTTTGGGTTTTCCCCTTCTTCATTGTTGCTGATATCGACTCGCGTTCGGCTTCCATTGTCTCGATCTGGCGCTCAAGCTCCTCCACCATATTGCCCAGGAATTCTCCCGTTTCCATTTTCGCGCGCTCCTTAGGATCTAGTTTGGCAGCCGCCGATAACCCTTCTTTCGAATATGCCTTTGTCTTCATGGCTTTCTCTACTGCTTTGAACTTCTCCATTTGCTGCAACAGTTTAGCTCACCCCACAGTCAAAGTAAATAGATGCCCTACCGTTTCAATCAATTTCCGATGATCTAACAGAGGACCCTTATCCTTTATGTCATTACTTGCCGCCCATGTCTTAATCTGATCACGGAGCCTCTGCAGCTTTTTGATCTCTCGTTTGAGGTTGTCCTCCAGCTTCTCCTTCTGCGCAGCATTTGTGCACTGTTCTATCTTGTCATAGATTGATTCGAATTCTGCCACTCCTTCAGTGACCTTTTTGAAGCACTTGTCGACTTCCTGTTGAAGTTTTCGTGCCGCCATCGTGTAATTATGAGGGGTACGGAGAAATGTATCGATGGGCTGGTGTTTGGTGATTGCTGTTGTGTACAAGGGGCTAGCTTTGTTTGACAAATATTCGACCCCATGCGTAATATAGATGTCTGGTTTGAGCCTTTTGTGAAAAAGGTGGTAATACAAGGAATCTACAGATCACCTTGATACCAAGTGAAGACTTATTTTGGTTGAATATATGGTGGGTGGGAAATTTGTGAAGTTGTCGCTGAATTTTGGATTGGGGATTCCAAGTTGCGACTTATGGTGCTTGGGTGAGATTGAGATTGCGGGAAGAAGCCTCGCTTGCTTGCACCTTACCTGCAGCCTTAGAAGAACGTGGGGGAAATGTTTACGAGAGGGAGGATAAAGTTCCAAATAAAGAATGCCATGCAAATTCTCAAGTTGTATGTATTGTTATTTTGAAAATTGATTCTCGATCATACTATGTTCTGATCTTGATGTGATATGATACGATATGATGTATTATATTGATAGCGATTCATAATGATTCACAACGAATTGAAAATATCTCCACGTCTCCTGAATCATATCTTGCAATAGGATCATATTGTTGTTGATATTGTTTATGTTGATGAAATGCCCAAGTGGGGATTGCATCATATAACCTCCTCCTACCTAGGAACATTGACCTTTTTCTCACATCTAAAAAAAACATCATAAACCTTGAAGATTCAGCTTCTATGGACGTTCAGACCAGTGTTCGACTTCGATCTACATAACACTGTTCGGGAAAAAGTAGACTTTTACACTGCTTAAGATATCAAAAGGTTCTGTCCAAGTCCAAGTCATCTGCCGACTAGGTAGTAATCATGAAGGGTATCACTCCTAGTTTTACCCCTCTCTTCTTTTCCTATTCCGAAGTCTATACTTACCGGATTCATTTTAGCTATACTTCAACGTGTCCTATCCGCCTCTGTAACGGTAGACAAGCAGCTGATATCTTCAATTGGGAAAGGCATATTAGTATTCGCTGCTGTGGCTCCTGGTGATACAGAGAAAGATGCAGAATCATTGGCAGCAAAGGTCTTGAAGATGAGATTATGGGATGATGAAAATGGCGGTAGGGTATGAAAGAGGAGTCTCTTTAGTTACTGCATCTTGAAGAATCTTTCTCTGTCAATGTATATTAGACATTGAGTCGCCAGCACCTTGCTGCTCAATTCATGTTTTCATTTTACAACAGTCCTAATATCCTCCATAGTGGAAACAAAGTGTACAAGATATCCAAGGAGAAGTTCTTTGTGGTACGTGAAGACAATCAATTGAATCCCACCATTGTACACGGAAGTCTCACAAACTGACAACTGCCTCGATGGTATCAGTCTCACAATTTACATTGCTTGCTTCAACGAAGAAAGGTTCAAAGCCAGACTTTCACGGAGCTATGGGAGGGGAAGAGGCTAAGCAATTGTATCAACTGTTCGTGGAAAAGGTTCAACAGGGTTATCAGTCAGAAAGAGTCAAAGATGGTGTGTTCCAGGCAATGATGGTAGGTCACACCACAGTTTAGTATCTTCTTTTTTTGGGTCATCTGCTAATAAAATGTTTGATTGATAGGAAGTGGCTCTGGTGAATGATGGCCCAGTATGTCCTCTTTGACCCTGTGTTTGAGTGTATGTTTCTATGCTAACATATTGTTGCAAGGTAACACTGGAAATGTCAACCAGGTCAAATGAGAAGAAGGCATGAAATGAACAATTCGGCGTATCGCGGACCATTCATTTCTCTTTCTGGTCTCTACTATGAAGCCCCAAGCGCAAGGCCAGCGAGATGGTCCAGTACCACTTTCGCAAATATCCAATATTACAACCTTGACAAAGATATTCTATAGACCATAGTACAGGTACCTACTCAGTAGATAGATACTATGACAGAACGTCCCAGGCTTCCTTCCACCGTTCCAACGAGGTGAATTCCTCACGTGAATAGCCTCGTTTTCCATTTTAGGTAAAGCTCCATGTCGGAAGCTACAAACACCGACCCCCACATTCCAACTCTCCATCTCGAAGCTTCTACTCATAAGAAGGCTGAAATAATTTGAAAAAAGCAATCAAACAACCAATTTTTATAACTTGTAAAGCTTCCTTCGTTTTGCGTACAATCTATAATTATACTTTCCATTCAATCCTCCCTAAACCTTACTTCACAATCACCAAAAAGTATTCTCAGCAACAAGATGTCTGCCGCAGATTCCAAACCCCGCAGTCGGGTTTTCTTCGACATATCCATTGGAGCAGTTCCTCAAGGACGAATCACCTTTGAATTGTACAATGATATTACTCCCAAAACCGCAGAAAACTTTCGAGCCCTTTGCACTGGTGAGAAGGGTGTTGGCAAAACAGGCAAACCTCTTTCTTATAAAGGTTCCGGTTTCCATCGTGTGATCAAGCAATTCATGATTCAAGGTGGTGATTTCACAGCTGGCAATGGAACTGGCGGAGAGAGTATCTATGGTGTCAAATTCGACGACGAGAACTTCATTGAGAAGCACGATAGACCCTTCTTGCTCTCAATGGCAAATGCTGGTCCAGGTATGTACATTCCATACCTTTCTTGAGCTCTTCGATTAAAGCAGTACGTCATGAGACTAACAATTCATTCCGCAGGGACCAACGGAAGTCAATTCTTCATCACAACTGTAGCAACTCCCCATCTTGATAGCAAGCACGTTGTTTTTGGTCAAGTCCTCAGCGGTAAATCAATCGTCCGCAAGGTCGAGAATATGCCTACCCAAGCTGGTGACAAACCAAACAAGGAAGTTACCATCACAGACTGTGGAGAGCTTACCGGCGACGAAGCCGAATCTGCCGATGCAAAGATAGCCGATTCGACTGGCGACACTTATGAAGGTACTTCGATTTCTAAATCATCTTTCTTCAACTGTTTTAGATGCTAGTCAACATATATATATATATGCGACATAGCTTCTGAATATTCTGTTCTTCCTTTCCCGTCTCATGTTACAGTTTTTCTTTCGATATATCCAGCTTTTGTTTCAGACTTTCCTTCCGTCTTTATATATTTCGTATTGTTGTTTGATCATTTGGAGTATTGGTTAACCTAGAATTTTCCCATGAAAAAGATTTTCCGGAAGATATGACTACCCCTCCAACCGCCTCCGAAATCGTCAAAATCGCAACCGACCTCAAGACATACGGAAACACCGCCTTCAAGGCCAACCAACTACCTCTCGCCCTTGATAAATACGAAAAAGGTCTCCGCTACCTCAACGAAGACCCGGACTTGACCGATTCTCCCCCCGAAACCTCCTCCTCTCTCTCTGCCATCCGCTTCACCCTCAACAGCAACTCCGCTCTCCTTCATAACAAACTCAAGAACTTCGCCGACGCCGAACGTACCGCTAGCGCTGCTGTCGCTGTTTCTGGTACTACGAATACCGATAGGGCTAAAGCTCTGTATCGCCGCGCTGTCGCGTACATAGGACTCAAGAATGAAGATGAGGCATTAAAGGATCTGGAAGAGGCTAATAAATTGGTTCCTGGAGATGCGGCTGTGGTTAAGGAACTATCGGCTTTGAAGAAGAGTATGGCTGAGAGGGCCAAGAAGGAAAAGGCTGCTTATAGCAAGTTTTTTGCTTAGTCTGGTAGCAAATAAGGGAATGAATGGAACGATTGGGCAAGGATGGAAAGGGAAAGTTATAAAAAAAATGCGATGATTATCGTGAATGATGGACGGCGTTAGTTCAGCTTAGGGAACTCTTTAATTTTCATGATACACATCATCTCGACTCAAATTTTTCGCGCTTCTAGAATTAGCGTCTAGCGTTTGCTTCTAGGTAGATATCACTTTAGCTCTTTATTTGATTAGCTCCTCGATAGCTCGTCGATTAAGAAATGAACGATGAATGAATGAAAGAAGTTATCAAAATCTAAAAAGAGTATCTATCATTCATACTTGATTAGGCCAATACATAAGATCTTAGATATACTCGAATACAAATACATGATTATGCCAAGTTTCATCAGTTTATAGATGTCGATATACTCGAGTAGATATAAAAGTAAAAATAAATTATACAGATAGATATTCAGAAATATAAAAAGGTATAGATAGTATATAGGTAACATACATGTATATAAATGCGATATATAAACCCATATATATATGGAATCATAAAAATAAAAAAGCACTCTTGCTTCTTTCTTCATCTTCTCCTACGATACCTCTTATTCCATTCTTTAGTTTTGCCTCTTACCGCTCGCTTCTTGATCATCTCATTCACGTCCCCTTCATCCTATCGCTCCCATCCTAAAACATTCCGCTGTCTCCCCGATTTTCCCTTTGCATATGTCCCCAACCCCCGGTCGTGGGCGAAACAATTTCATCTCTTAAACCATCTCCCCCTGGTCCTCTCGCATATCCACCTCCCGTATCAAGACTAATGCCCATCCCCTGTCCTCCTGAAATCGTCGGCGCCATTATATAACCCCCGTCATTACTACTTCCACTCCCCTGACTCTTCGGTTCAGGCTTCCCCTTCCTCCTTAATCCCCCCAGAAAACTCCGACTTTGTTTTTCCTGTCTATTAAGTCCAAATCCCGCTAATACCTTTTTATCACCAGGAGGACTCGTGGCTTGCATGCCCAACTGTTGCACGCTATTATCCAATGGTGGCACAAAAGGTCTTTGATTTTTTGATTCCTTCCCAAACGTCGCTTCCCAGAAATTCTGTTTCTCTTTCTTTTCCTTTTCCTTGCTACTAGAAATGGGGCCGGTTTTTTCACTGCCGCTGCCAGCAGAGCCGGGAGCGCGGAGAGGTGTTTGAACGGTGTTATTTATACTAGTGGCAATGTTGTTATTCATGGAGTAATCCTGCCAAGGGGGAGTGAGGACAGGATGTTCGGATTCTGGTTCTGGTTGGAGGTGAGACTGTATGGGAGGGAGTGGGCGAATTTGAGGAGATTCTTGAAAGTGTGTTGATTGGAGACCTTCAACGATGTCTTCGAATTGAAGAGAAACTTGATCAGCAACACGCTCACCGTATTCTTCGGCTTTAAGTATGCATTCGTCGGTGCGCTTCTTGAGTGCTATGCAGAGATCGTTGAACTCGGCAAGATCCCCTTCGAAGCTTTGGCCCGTAGACTGTGCAGTCCCTTCTAACCATAATTTGACTAAGTCAGCAAAGCTTCTTGCATGATCGATTAAATATGGTAAAGAGGGAAACCCTTCCCTGGAAGTGGGCGGTAGTCTTGCGAGGATGGTGATGGGCGTAGAATACGACGCAGGAACTGCAAAATTTGTGCGATCAGGGGCTATAGCACAAATGGCATCTAGGAAATCTTTGACACCTTGACGATGCTGATTGAGGAATTTGTTCATCGGTTCCATCCACGACTCTTTTTGACCAAAGCTTGATATGTTTGCTAAGGCCTGTAAGCTCTTCGCTATTAAAGTGAATGTTCGTTGAGCTTTCTGTTGAGGATGATCCGGGAGTAGACCAAACAATTTTGGGTTGAGAATTGCTGGACAAAAGAAACGTAAAAATATGAACCCGGAGACACTAGTGTAGGCGACAGTACGAAGAAAGTCTCCATATCTATCCTCAGCAACAGCGCGGATGTATTTGAAGATTTGTCGCAGTTCTGGTGGACACCGCGTTGCAGAATCCGCGATTGACCTCCAGACGTCAGTGGTCAAAGCGATTAGTGACTCCCAGTTTTTATCGAATGCGCCATCATTATCAAGTCTAGATGGGTCGACTTCGCAATCAGGATTAATATTGTTGATAGTGCGAATTTGGTTTCCAAGAATTTCAGACAAATATTCCTTCCCGACTCGTCTCATGTGAAAGTCGAGGGCCTGGGTTAGTAAAGAGTTTCCTCGAAACAAGAGGTTCGCTTCGGTATTGAGACTTTTGCCCATATCTCGAACGGATTGTTCTCGATCAAATGATGTGAAGGATACTTCATTGGAGCCAATCCTTCTGCTGTATCTGAGTCGTTTGGTTGGAGCTTCTTTTCCAATACCGTCAATTTCATCCTCAACCAAGGCCTTTAGCCATTCGGATCCGCCCCCAGAGACCTGAAATATATCCACCAGCATCCCCGATAATTGCCTGAGATTATTGGGAATGACTTGAGATATCTGTAGTGTCAACCCGCTATTGAAATTATGTAAAAGCCCAGAGATAGGTTGATAATCTTTGGCAAGGAGTACTACGACTTCATCATGTCGCACTTTCATTAGCATCTCTCCAACCTGCTCCTGATTTTGATCCAAAATTGGCCACCATGCCTCATTGTCCTTGCCTCGCTCTAGCTTGTCAACAGGTATCTCAATAACCCCACAAATGATCTCCACCTGCTGGTCCGCCACTGGGGTGCTTGAGCTTGACAAAAATCCTTGTACAGTTAGTTGCGACATCTCCATGCGTTTTAAAACTATCGAAAGCTTGGGTAAATATGGAGGAAGATCTGTGAATTCGCATTCTTCTCGCCAAAATGGATTCCTGGTTTCCAATTTTGTCATCGTGCGGGCGCGAACCTCACCGTCAAGCATGACCTCTGCAAAATAATCACCGAGAACCCCATCTGGCTCTGGCCTTACAGAGTGTCTGCCGTACAGAGGTACCTCTGTCTTTATGCCAGGTTTCCGGAACTTAGCTTCCACAATCCGCATGCTAAGAGACTTCTCTATTCGAAACATGTCATTAGCCGAAGAAGCATATGGTCCACAAGATTTCTCATCTTTTTCGTGCTCTTCTATTAGCTGCGGAGTATCATGCCCGTATATTTCCGGGATTGTGAAAGCTCGCAAAAGACATAGCCACACTTCGAACACCAAGCGTGATTCTAATGCTAGATAAATAGGTCTAAATACGGACAAGTCTGTAGATGTAGATGTGTACTGTGGGAAAATGGCAACACAGTATTCTTCTCCTAGTACGGACTTGTCAAGCTTCTGTATTGCGCTTCGAGACAGTTGTGGAAGCTGAACGACTGAAAGCAATAAAGCATCATTCTCTGTCAAAATTTTGAGATCGCCATTGTCCTGGAGGATACAGGATATCCTACGCCACTGCTGTCCAGAGTTACGCAGATGTCGTGTGGAACGGCGAGTTATGATAGATTCAGGAGATAGTGGGGGCCCCTTATCCCACAAAAGTAGCTTGGCTACTTTGATGATATTTGAGTCTTTGTTACTATACGCGGAACCGCGCCGATCCACGCCTGGCCGCCTGTCATCATGATGCGCTCCTACTGGCGATTTCAGCGGGCCTGGAGAAAAAGGCGCCAGTCTGATTTGTTGCCACGGTAGTATTGCCGCTAACCAGGGATCGAACTCAGCAGGATCCTTTGGTAGAAGACGAAGATCCAAGCCAAGATTAGGATTCAATATTTCCAGGCACCTTACTTGTCTTTCCAATGAGTACATAATCGGCTTGACCCTGCACCCTCGGAGGTCGGTTGCTACATCGATATGGAAAGGTCCCTTATCATCATCCTCGTACATTAAAGAGCCTTTCACATTGTCAATATAGCACATACCCTTATACCACTGGCCCCGCTCTACCGTTTGATACTCGACTTCACCCCTCATACGACCGCGTAAACTTTTCATAAGGTGCAATATTTTCTTTGCATCTCCAGTAGACACAGGATCTGGAAGACAATCGATGGAAGGTATTTCCACATATGCCTGAAATGGCGAGGTCGGCCGTGAATGTTTTTTGGGTAATCGTCTACCATTACCCTGTTCCTGTTTGAGAGAGTCTGATTTAGTCAATGCAATTCTATTAGAAGTAGTTAAATATCCAACCGCAATGCTACCATCGGATCGCGGCTCAAGGTCATGGAATGATGATGAGTTTGTAGAATGTATTGAACCAATCCGCTGCCTATTTCTTGGAGCCCCTCCTGAGCCTGACCTCTTTCGCGTGGTAGCATCTACAGTATAAGTTCGAGGTCGAGATCGAAGGCTCATGGTACTTTGAACGGGCCTGTCAACAGAATCACTGCTGCACGAATCATGGAAAACAAGGCCTTGACGCCGTTCTTTAGGCTTTTCTCCGCCGGGTATCGATCGCGGCGAGGTCGGCACAGATGGAAAGAGCCTAGGCGGAGTCTCCAATATGCTTAGGTTGTCGTCTGTTACCTCGATAGGTTCGGGTGTAACTGTGCGAATGGTACTATCCAGGCCAGAACCCCGTGGTCGTCGTGGCTCACTCGGAGAGAATCTTCGTGCCAATGTCTCCGCCGCATTTTCGCCCCAGTCTCGCACCGTGTTTTCCCTTCCAGACATCCCATTATATTCTCTTGCATCCATACCTGGCGATAAGATGCTCATCCCACGATTCCTTCCCATGGAAGTTTTAAAAAACCATGCCCAACCATCTAAGCCTCAAAAAATGGCGGCATCGGCAATGTTAAAGTATTTGATAAGCTCGTGTATTCGAGTCTTCGTATGTGCGGAAGCATGCAAGCAGAGTTGTCGAAGGTGGCATGGGTGTCGTATCGAACAATTTGGGTTGAAGATCTTCGAGACAAGCTGTGGCGTACGTGGGGAAGTCTAAGATGTGCGCAATTGTTGAAGCTTCTGCCAGTCTTTGTACCGCGCAAAGTAGCGTAAATCTTTTGGATTAATAAATGACAAAGCTTTTGTTTTCCTTTTACCGATAGAATTGATTCCGCTTCGAATGCACCTTATGGTTTCCCAATACCAATCGCGAGTTTCGACAGTTCTTCATGATAACTAGCCATATACCATATATGTCAAGTTTAACCAAGTATCCGTCGAATCTACTTTAGCGGGTCGATTTTCCCTTTTGGAGTATAGAGGCCGGGGCTTTCAAGGGTTGCTGGTTCGCCGACAGCTGACTAGTATAGTTGGGGGAATGTTCTATTCAAGACCAAGATCAGGAACCAGGCTTCAGGTAGTAATAAAAAAGTGTAATAAGGTGGTCCGGAGCCTTAAGTGGAGGAGAATTGATGTGATGTAACGGGCCTGTCGCCGCCACCTTGTATGTGAAGATTAAGGTTGGGAGATGATTGACTGGGCAGCTATAATGGGTAGGTGTAGAGAATTTGAAGAATGGGGACTGGATTGGAGATTATGAATAGAAAGGAGAGGAAATTAAAGGGAGAAGTAGGGAAGTAGAGAAGAGTGAAGAGGAACGTGTTGAGCTATGATTGTAGGTGGCAGGTTATGATGAAGAAGCTATGAGCTTTTAGTTATGAGGCTACTTAACAAGTATGAGTTGTGCAGTTTTCTCGTATGTTTTGCTTCTTTTAGATGAGACGATTGGGATGATGTGTTGGAGAAGATAGATTACTTGAGATGCGATGAGCACCCGACCTAGATGACCGACTTATTTATTTTCGGTTGTATCAGACTCTGGTACGAAGTACACTACACAGAATCCTTGCTCAATCCGGTGGTGAGGGAAGGAATAATGGAAAAGTAGTATATGGGGGAAGTTCTGGAAACAAGGGAGTGATAGTTGGGTACCAATCATGTCCCGAGGATTACAACGGTTGATTTAGGATGCTTATCGGTATTCTGTACAGAAGACAGGAAAGTTTGGTAGGATCTAGATATTATTATAACTTCTAGATGGCTAGATGACTAGATGACTAGATAGATAATATATCTATCTTTATATATAAAAATAGATAATTAAATATTGATTTATTGTTAGATAGTTATATTCGACAAACTCTCATCGTAATCTTACCTCCTGATCTTATTCATCTCATCACGTCCCTCAAAATCTCTAAAAAGAATATCAAAGCACACACACACACACACACACACACACACCCGCCGCAAAATTCAAAATTCAAAAATCACTAAAAGTCTAAAACCCTTCCCAGCAACCGGCCCGCAGCGCTGCCATCTCCATCTCTCTCCATCCATCAATCAATCAAAAGCGCCCTCCCCTTCAAATTCTAAATTTCATTCCACCAATAAACCTTAACCTTAAATAATTCCCAGATTCTCCCAACTCCCAGATCCTCCCAATACCCAGATCCCCCCAATTCCTAACCTGCCTACTCGGTCCGTACCTGAAACAAAAGCTCTGTTTTTATCAATTATTAGTCTATCAATTACTCTATCAATATATTTATATAGGTATTTATATATTTGAACACTACTAAGATCTTCATGAATAGATATTAATGTTTGTATTTATATCTATATCTATATCTATATCTATATCTATATCTATATCTATATCTATATCTATATCTATATCTATATCTATATCTATATCTATAATTGAATGGCTTCATAACATATTATCAATCCTCACACAAATGACTAAAGAGTGGCTACATAGTACATAGACTGCATGTTGTAACATCCCAAATATATTCATCTTCATCATATCCTGTGTAGCAAGCCTAACACTACTAAGTACTGAGTGGGCCTCAAAACTACTATAGCACATCATCATATAAATATATCACGAATACCAATTTCAATCACTCACACAAGCTGTAGAGATATCGATTTACCATGATGAAGAAGCTTAAAAAAGAACTAAGACAAATCCTGATCCGGAACGCCGGTGCCGTTCGCTCAATCGAGTATCTCATATCTCATGTACGCAACAATCCGTGCCCCTTCCCTTGTCCCCATCAGCAGTGGTCCCAACCCTTAAAACAAATCCCGGATATACAGCTGACATAGAATAATAGACACCCATCTAACAAACAATCCAGCCCCGATCCTCACTAGCTTACTTGAATGGCGTGTCAGGACCATCAGAGCTCACTGGGCTTAGTGGTAAACTGCGAAGGCCGCCGCTAAGATCACCGCTCGCCGTCTTCCTAACGGCCTGTGCCATCGTCTCTATAGTTAATTCCCCACCATTCGTAGGTGAGTGAAGCGATGTTGGACTAGCAAGAGCGGTTTGTTTTCGACCTGGTGATAGCTCAACACCTTTCACCGAAGCAGATTTACTTGTCGGAGGTGATGTTCCGAAGCCGAATGATGATACTGGTGACCGCACGGGAGAAGGTGAGCGGTTCACACCAGGTGATATACCTGGTGATGACAACGCACTAAGTCCCGCAATATAGATTGAGTCTCTGTTGCCAGCATGTTCCGCATGTTCTGATTGTACTACATCTGCAAATGAGATGAAGCTTAATCTCCGGATATCTGTACTGTCGAGAGCACCGTAGTTGGATGCCGCGTCGTCCCTGTCAGGGTGGGCCACCAACTCATCTGCCCACATTGATGCAGGTTCGCTGCTGCTAATACCAGTCATTGACATTGCTGCCGGCTGATGAGAAGAGTGCATAACAATTTCCACCGTATCCGGGTCAATGTCATTGTTGGTAATAGCTTCGGACGAGGCATCCAAGACCGGCGGAATGTGATCCTCTGTTTGTATATGTGACGGAATTGCGGGAGAATTTGGTTGAATGGCACTTTCTTGCACATCGCGCTCGAAAATTTGTGATCCTGCAGGTGACACTACACGCGGTGAAGATGAGAAGAGTTTTCGACTTGGCGGTGACGATGGATGTTGGTATGGATAACCTGATCGTGGAGGAGAATTTGTTGCATGCGCCTGCTGGAGAGGTCGAATCAATGGTGCATTGCCAGCAAGCGTTCCCTCATCCTTGCTTTTACCCTTTACCTTCTCATCGTTCTTCTTTCTCCCAAATCCAAATAGTCTTCTCTTTCCCGACTTTGCGGTTCCGCTCGCAGCATCACCTGCATCCACATCAACATCATTACTTTCAGCGGATTTCGATGACGTTTGGTTCGTTGGTACTGTGAATCCCTCAGCTAATAGAGGGGCCCTTGACGTGGTTATGGATTGCTGGCCTGTGGGGACAGGAGTCTTCGCATGTAAAGTACTTGATTCTGACGCGCTCATGATGACAATTTAGTAGAAAAGACCTGATGTGTTTCTAGGATATCGAGGAAAGTAAAATGGATCGAATCTCTTGTAACTATTAGGGAAGTGTTAGATGAACATGTACGGTTATAAATATGCGCTGTTAAAATTAACAATTTGATCACATCACATCGTATGGACGCTGGCGTATGCGCCTTAATCAAACCAATAAATACCTTGAAGGGTTGCAGACTTACGCGTGCAGGTAGGTAGGTAGGTTATTTATCTTTTGGGAATCATCAGCTTGTTTTCGGACAATGAAAAATAAAATTGTTCGAAGAGAGAAACGTGAATGATGACAACAAAGAAAGAAGATTCCATTCAATTCAATTCAAAATCCAGTTCCAATGAAATATTGAGCAGTTAGAGAAAAAGAATTACAAATTCCTGTATAGAAGAACAATTGAATTCAGAGGAGGCATAATGTAGACACAATTGTTAATTGTAACTGTAATCGTGATCGTGATCGTGATCGTGATCGTGATCACATTCATTATAAGATGATTTCACCTACCTTTTGCTTCTTTTTTGGGGTAAAATTGGCTGGCTCAGAAAGCAGCAGAAAGAGTCAGGAGAAAGAGAGCGAGGGGTGATTTCTTGTGAGATTTCCCTTAGGGAGAGGCGAAAGGGTTTTGGTTTCAGTGCTTCGATGCTTCGATGCTTCAATGCTTCAATGCATTCTACTTTGGATATTCCTTGTTAATAACGGTGAATGAAAAATTGGTCAATCACTCACATCATCACAGGTCACCAACATAAATAAGCATTGATTTTAATTTCCTTAAAACGAGAAACGAAGTCCCATGACAATCAAAAAGTTGGAAACCATGATACGAAAAAAAAAAACGAATGATTTGGGACTTGGGACGAAAGCCTTATCGCATCAACCTTATCGCAAGCCCCGGATGTGATATGTGTAGTGTGATTAGTCAGCAAACATTTTCAATTCGTCTTTTTGGGCCCGAGACGATGAAATTGTGAATTGGAAGAGCTTTATTGAGTTTTGCCATTAATCAAGCCACAACTCCTTCAATTTTCACGCCGTGTGCAAGTCATGGATCTCAGGATATTGCGAAGACCTGTCGTCGATGTTTTATCCGCAAAACCTCAATGTCTACTGTCTTTAAACGCCTCTGCCCGCCGACATGAATCCACTTACAGACGTACCAAGCAACGTTTAAATGTCAAACCAGATCCAAATTTTGTGCCAACAGATGGAGCATTACAAGATCACATCATATTCAATCCGCCATCTTCATCTCCATCCGTGTTCCACACCCCTCTGAAATTCCTTCCCAAGGAGGATAAGAGAAGGAAGCTTCTAGCGATCACCCAAGAACGACTTAATGCTTTCTCACATCGATTACCACCTCTAGTCAACCCGAAACAACTGAAGTATGAGAGACATCATTTGAGTGAAAAGGATGTGGCAGAGATCAGAAGATTAAGGGGCGAGGAACCAGAGAAATGGACAAGGTTACAATTGGCTAAGAAGTTCAATTGCTCGTCGATATTTATTGGTATGATTACCGAAGCATCAGCGGAGAAGAGAGATTTGGAGAAAGAGAAGTTGGAAGCTGTGAAGGCTAGATGGGGACCGACGAGAACAGCAGCCCGCGAGAACAGGCAAAGGAGGATTGAGTTGGCAAAGAGGGATGAATGAGGAGTATGAGGAGGCGCGGATGCTTTGGAACGATACCTTTGGTCAACTATTTGTGGAAGGAATATCGAGGGATTGGCAAGAAAGCGCAGGGTGGTATGAGTCTGGAAAGACTACACTATGTTGCTTATGCGTGTATAAAATACGGAAACTCGTTTTCAGAATGAGCATTTCGTATAATGTAGGAAGATGTCAAAAATTTCCAGATGGGATTGCAATTTCAGAACACACTACCACCACTTCTTTTGCATTCTCACTTTATACCGCGAATTTCATGTGTTCACACCATATATTCGATTTTAGGGTCCCCAATAGCTATCCATCGGGACTAGAGAATGCTATCGTTTTAGTGCCTTGGTTCAAGTGACCCTTGGGACTCATTATCATGGTTATTCGTTCATAGCAATAGTCATAATTGCAGCAAGTCTTTCAAAGATTGGATATATTTATGATCTCCACGTTATACTTGCCATTGTTTGAAGAGAGTCTCCAATTTTGCCTATACTTGTCATCAATTCCTCCTCTCTTCCTCATCTAATACATGAAGCGGACTTGATCATCGATTGGTTACTAGACCAGCCGCAGACGAGAAAATCTTCACCAGAATAAATTTCGATATACGGTTAGCCTATTCCTTCGGCTGCAAGCTAGTCAAAAAAAATGCGCAATTTAAAATCAGCCTATTACTTTGAGAGTATGTTACATGCTAAGAAGTTAACAGAAGCAAAGGCAATACACCAAGATGGGTTTGATTATTATTTCGGTTGGCATGAATACATGCATGAGAAGTGTATCAATGCTCATAGTCTCGAAATTCGAGTATGGCGTATGTTTAATATAACCTAGGTTTCTCCAGGAATGAGCAGTTTTAGGAGTCTTTTGATAATGCTTTAAAATTTAGGCAACGGTGACTAGAAAGTGATATTTCACCGGGCAGGAACACGCTTCAAGTGGGCAAGTAGTAGTACTCACCGGCCGAGTTCGTGGTCACCGATAAAGGTAATCTGCGTGGTCTGCTTGAACAGTTAGTATACCTAGACAATGCTTGATTACCACATCAATTTCTTTCCCGAGTGATGACCGAGTACAAAACCTTGTACTCGCCTTTTCTTTAGCTATGCACCAGAATCAGCATTCTACTTTCTCGATTCAACCTCCACAACCCGTTACCAGTCAAGCATAAAAATCACAGCTTTGTTCGCTGTCTTTGATTGTGATATTTCGAAGCGGGCTAACGAGTGCATGGATTGGTAAATATGGAAGTAAAATTTTGTTACTAGACTGCAAGCAACAGGTTGGAAACTAGCAATCTTAAAGAGTTAAATAAATAACGATATACTGGAATCTAAGTGCTGCTAAACCGCCTAAAATGACGTTCTATCCCCCCCCCCTTTACCATTTCTTTGACCCTAGCATTCCAGACCATATCTCCAAAACTTTTGTTCCTCAATCCAAGCCTGGCTCGCCTTAGTGTTGTTATTCACTGCCAGTCAACTTTTTTTTAGGCTACAGGATATGTTCTTGAGCTTATCGACTGGGAGCTTTATGGTACTTTTTTTCATCCTCGTACGCATAAGGGACCAAGCTTAGCTTCAGTGGTAGTCATTATTTTTGAATTTTTTTAATGATCGGGATCGAAGTCTTCCACCAGAATCTATCTCATCGCTCTAGAAACAACGATAATGATGATGATGTCTTCTTTGCGACCTTTCAAGAATCTCCTTCGTCGTCTCTTTTTCTTCTTCTGGTTCTGCTTTGCATACACTATCATTGTTATTAAAGCTGCCATCGAGTTTGCTTTTAGTTCAGTCTCGCGGCTAATAGTCTCGGATTTTGGAATCTTGTTCCCTCGTGGTTCGGAGGAGTAGGACACAGTCTCTGGAGATAGTGCTAGCTGATATGACGATGTTGAGGTTCCGCGTTCTTGATCCATGATCTTGTTCTCCACAGGCCAATCCTGTGCGAACTATCTCTGCACGAACTGACTCAGGACGGACTGATTCTGTGCGATTGATTTTTGAAAAGACAGTTCTATCAGAAGACCTGCGGCCATCATTACCTGATCCGGTGCGTGAAGCCGTCTCAGCTCTGCTTACGTGAGAACCTGGTGCTGGCATTTTTTCGATGTTGCTGGAATTGAACTTCAGTTCAAGAAATGCGATGCAGTATGCTGTACTTTCTTTTATCAATGAATGTTAGTATAAAATAGCCTGCACCCAAGTCAAGGATGTTGATATTTGATGTTGATTAAGAACTGAGCACCCAATCCCGCTTAAAAAATTCGTAATGCACAAAATAAATATCTCATGAAGCTGGAAGTTTGAGGCAGTAATCGGAAAATTGTCCAATGGACGCGCTACCCTAATTCATGGCGGTATTTAGAGTACTCCAGGCAGCGCAGAAAGGCTGTCGGATTAGGCCCTGGATGCACAACATATGGGTAGTGTTAGGCGCCGTTTCATATCCATTCCAGGCAGCTATGTTTTGATTTATTTATCATTGAATCTTTCTTTTTCTCTTAAATCTAATTATCTGAGGACTGTCCACTGAGCCATAATATCTTTGCTTTCAAATTGCAATGGATGCCAACCCCCACGGTATTGGCCTCATATCAGCTTATTCGAACGCCATGACTGGACCTCCATTTTCATTGTCTAATTCGCAAGGGGGATTCGCGTTGTTCATATCAATTTTTTCTGTTCTCATCCACACAAGCCATCCTTTTTCGTTCATCTCTCAGTAAGTTGAGTACAGATGAAATCGATCCACGCCTTTCCGGCTGCCTAGCTGCTACTATGTGCTGCCTTCCTTTCTTCATGTTTATCACGCCTGCCTCTCTCTGCCCTTTTATATACCTTCTTACAACCTGGTATCCGGCACATATAGTTCCCGTCGACTGTGATACCATTTATGGTATTATACTTCCGGATGGTCTCTTGTGAGATGCATAAATGAGCATGCTCTGCCTTCAAATGGTCAACATATCTGGACTCTTGAGAACTCCAATAGGCACAATTTTCAGCCACCCCCGATGCGCAGTAAAATCCCGTCTCAGTATGGTATGCTTGATTATGCTTTCGTAAGTCCTCGGGTAGCTTCCAACCTTTGGGAAATGCATTGCAACGAGTACAAAAATATCGATCCAACTTCCTTCTCCCAGTATCTCCCCGTCGATTTATGTGGTTCGGGTCATCACTATCTGGGATTCTTCGTTTCCTTTTGGAGCAAGATGATGATTTTCCCATTACACCTGGTGGAGGTGATCCTAAAGTTGATTCGGATCGGTATGATTCCTCGCCAATGGATTGCGATCTCATCATCATAAACTCGGTCGTATCGAAGAAATAGGAAGCAGGCTGCCTTTCCATTATGTAATCCGAAACGGCCGATCGGAATGAATTGACACTAGGCGTTCTCGCGATATTAGGCTCGTCAACCATGCAAGATGGGAAAACTCCTCCGCTATGTTCACTTATAGGCATGGATGCTCCTTCCATTGATGGGATATCCCAGCACCTATTAAAATCTGGCTCGTCGAGGATGCTTTGGGCTTCTGTAGCGGCTGGGCGTGGAACAGTAGGTCCAGTGCTCATAGCACCGCAGTTCCAAAGGCTCGGGTCAATATTCGCATCATAAATCAATTCTGAATCGCAGGTAAAGGTCTGGTATGACGTATCTTGCCACAGGTAGTCATTATAGTCCGAGGAGGTGGCAATGTCACTTTGAGAGACACCGGCATGGTATTGACTACTACAGGCATTGCGACTCTCTTCCATACATGTGCTAATAGCATCATCATGGATGTCGAAAGAGATGTCGGTGGAATTCGTATCTGTGGGCGAAGTACATATTGGCGATGTACAATGGGAAAGGCCACGCGTTCGTAAATTGTAAGTTTGTGAATTAAAGTCGGGCTTACTGCTTGAGCTCCAACAATCGTTTTCACGAGGATACTTATTATGATGTTCCTGGAAGCTGCTGTTCCTTTGAACGTAGGATATATTTCTAGTTGTCGACATGTTGTGTAAGTAATCCACCAAGAAAAGTTTTGCTGTTGCCTATCTGGAGAGGAGCCCTATCGGAGAAATGGTTGCCTGTAAGACAGAGCCGGACTCCGAGTTTCTATTTCGTTTTAAATGATAAGCTTTTTATGTCCGCATATACCTCAATCTTGGCACGTAACTAATTGTCCGAACCCCTAGATCTGCCTGATTGCTGATTGAATCTTTCCACTCGAATTTTTTCATAACATGTACTTATACCGATCATGTCCAAACTTGTTATCACTACCAACCGTTAATGGGTTAAAATTACAGTCCAGACCTTTTTCGAGCCAATATCTCGCTGGGATATTCCCAATACCAAGGTCGATCCATAGGCACAAAATCACTCAGTAAGTACAGAATGCGCCTGCCAACCCTGAAAGCCTTGCTTCATCTACACCATGATTTAACACGCCACAATCGTCTTTTGAAGTAAGGATATGGTTGGCTTATGATTTCGTAAAGAATGAGCTGGAAGGAAGAGATCCGCGGTCTCAGATTACCACTTGATTTACTCCGCCGTCTTGCCCGCAATCCTCCAAACAAGCCTTGGTATTGCGCGTTTGACCTAAATTCAAGAAATCCACGTTCTAAAGAAATCATTACCGATTCTGTCAAATGAAATCAGATCATAGACGCGGGAAAATACTAATATAACAAGCGTATTTGGATCCACCGGCTGAAATCCCCCCAAAAAAAACATCGCAATGAACAGTGCTGCAGAAGAACAGACGAATTTGGCAACGGAAGAATTGCAATTACAAGCGGAGTATAATCAAGACTAGAGTGAGATAATGAGTTGAATAAGCCAACCGGGTAACCGCTGGCCCTGGTCATTACAAAAGGAGACCCCGGTTCCATGTACGTGTACTGCAACGTTTCCCACATGTTTCAGGAACATCAGATTAGGGAATAGAAAGAAAGAAGACCAAGGACCCCGCATCTACAGGATCAAAAGAGGTATAGCGAGACCTATCTAGTAATCACTTCACAGACGAGATTCCACACCAACGGAAATAAGGATTTAAAACTCGAGCGGGGAATAAAAGATTTATGGACGCAGGATGATTTAAGCGTGGCAAGACAAGGCTTTTTTTCATAATGAGCTCGGCTATTGTGGGTTGTTGTCAGGATAGAGTTTGGTTTAAGTTTAAGTGCTGATGTTGGATTGAGTCTTGGGATGGTGAATTGATGCGGGTTTGCCGCTGCACCCCAGCCGCCAGTGTGTAAGCGAGGCACGTGATACGGGGAAGGAATTGAGATGCTGGATGGACTTTTCTTTTAGAATGAATATTACCCGAGAGCACGGCTCGGGGTCTGGCTATGGCTGCGACTTCGGCTGTGGTTTATTCCTTTAGGGCGCTCTAGAAGTGTTTGCTAGGAAAATTGGAAGTCGAGTCGTTGCAGTCACCAATCTGGCCTATAATTTAACGGCTATAAAATCTCGACTGCTGTTACTGATAGACTGGACTTTGAAAGCCTTGAAACTAGAAAAAAACACAAAAAATGGCATCAATATCTAGCAATGGAACCGTTCGTACAAACCAGAGTAGCAAGAAATTTTTCAATCCAGAGATAAACAACAAGGATCAATACCTTCCTGCAATCCGACTCTAGCAATCCAATACCATTGGATGGAAACGCGGAAGTGAAAACCGGCGGCTAGTGTTGCACATTTATCTGCAAGTTGGTGTGCTTATGGCATTCGATCCGCGAGCCTTTAAAGTAAGAAAGCGGAAGTTGCCGGACTTGGCAGATTTCTAGGATGTGAACTTTGAAGGGATGTGAATCCTTCTCGAGGGATTTTTTGTCCAGTTCTTTTGGAATTTCTGTTTTGTGGTTCGGGGAATGATTTGGAATTTTCGGCTTTTGTATGTGTGTGAGGATCTATGGGTTTTGCTGGGGTTTTGATGATTTGGTTTGGATATGTTTGCTGTTTGAGACTGGAAGATGGATGGATGGGTTTCGGATTTCTTTATATAGTCATATTGTTTTAATTGTTGCCACTGCTTGGCTTGTTGAATTATTATGATGTTGTGTCTGGTAAATTTAATCATTTTCACAAGATTTGGAAGTAAAAGAAGAAGTCTTTGTTTAATTACCTTGTGGTTTACCATACAGTATAGTATACCCACAAACTTCGCAGAAGTCGCAACTGGATACTTTGTTCCAAAGTCAGGCATATATCTGCCCTGGATTAGACATAAGTGTATGGACCAAAAGACCTTTATAAAATGGAAGAAAGGTTCCTCCTGCTCCCCAAGTTGCGAAGTTCAATAGACTTTCGTGTATCAGAATTTATAGAGTCTAGATTGCAAGTGCAGTCAAGCGTGTTAAGTCGCCTGAGTCAATCATAAAGAGAGTTCATCATGTAATGTCAGATATTTGTATATTACTTTTACGCTCCTCCAAAATGAGAATGGAGTAATTACTAATTTCTCCGTTGTCAGAAAGCAGCTTAATATATGATCAGGTACACTACTATCCTATGAATATGTGCAGTTTATAGATTCAATCTCTATATGAATGATTATATTCAGCATCAAAGCGGCGCTGAACTTAGTCATTGGTGGTAGACAAATTAAGCTAAGACATATAACTTAAGGTAGGTAGGCAAAATATCGCATTTATCCCCCCGACATCTTGAAATTAGATCTCATTTCCATATATCTCAAGCAAAATTTTCATTTCTTAGATGTGGTAACTCAAGCAAATATAATGCAAGAAGGGTTCATCTAATTCATAGAAACCACTCTATAGATTCCAATCATGATCTCGTATGAGAATTCTGCTAAGTTTCTTGTATTCCTCGAGTTTTATACACTTTCTCCATCTCTTATTTTACTAATTCAAATCAGAGCTAGAAGACGAAGCGTTTTGTATACGTATCTACAGCTGCTGGATGGGTAGAAGACATTGTGTTCTAGATCAGCCTTGGGACCGAAGGTCTAACTCCTGCATCCTTCATAAGATTCTTTGGTATCGTGGCAAGCATTACGTGCAATTTCATGTGGATTTTGGCCAAGTTTCTTCGCGAGCTGTACCAATCTTTCTAGTGTAATGTTGTCATTATTCCATACAATCTGTTTTATCCACATGTGTCTGTCTAATTAGAAAAATTCATACAATAGACCATCATGTTAATACCAATATTCCCCGGGTTCGCGTTGTATTTCTGGTTACTGTCCACTACATTAATACCATTTAATAAACGGAGTTCCGATTTCATTCCGTCGAATCTCAATTTATGATGCAGAACTTCAATGTCAGTCCTCCCGTGCACGTGGTGGCTGAGAATCTCATACAAAGGCACGCTCTTAACAAACCACCTGAATCTACTTTGTCTCCGAGTCTCTCAAACATAAAACTGGCAACCGGTCGATCGTCGCATTGAAAATTTCTTGCATCATTTCCACTTTCTCAACCCTATAAGTATCAAATAGTGCGCCGAGCAGACCAGCAGATCAAAAGCGAAAGGGACTTTAGATAATATTTTCTATGACAAATATATACATGGTTTAGGCTAATACTTTCGGGGTCTTCATCCGCTATATTTCTTGGAGGAGTCCATCAGAACGGAGTTTCTCATCTCTCCAAAAGGTTGAAATATACCTAAATCCACACAAGGCTTCATTTTGAGTTCCCGATGTCTGATGGGTTCTTTTGATTTTGTTGAAATCGAAAGCGCCGCTTTAGATTCACTCTGACAGGCCAGCTCAGAGACATCTTCCGTCATGGTATTTTGACCGATTAGTGAGAGGTAAATTACTTGATGGGTCAGCCCAAATTTGATGTCAGAAGGCATATTCTCCGCATAAATTGAAATGTATTCATGGTTGTCAAATCGGAGTTTATAAAAACATACTCGGTAAGTATGATAGTCCCCGCGTAAAGTATGTGCATAGGAGATGTGAAGTTTCATTTTGCGAGACAACATCCCGCTGTGTTTTCATCCACAACGTATCAGGGCTTCAATCCTTCCTTAATTATTTATATATGCTTGTAGTCTTTCATAGAGACCTTGAACAACAAATCTCTTCCTACTTAGAAGTGAAGCATGAAAACGCATTGGCATGCATTATTTTGGTGCCGGAACATCGGCAAGCGTCTGAACAGCTTCAATATCTGATCAAATCAGAGGTTTCTATTTATTACAAAAACATAACTTTAAGATTTGTATACTATTTAAGATATCATAATTAAGTAATCTATTTCCTCACTCCAGTATTTGCATCAGATCAGAACTCCGGCATCTATGCTACCCTTATTAAAACTTGCCCCTCCACATAAATCGATCGAATACATATTGTAAGAAAATTGGAATGATAAGCCAGATACATAAAGGTTTTTAACTAATCAATCACATAACCTTTTGTAATTACATATAAAAGAAAAGCTTTTACCTCTTTTCGAAGTAATCAATCTTCTATATATATATTTAAACCTATATAACCTCAACCCCAAAACCATTGTGAATTCCGTTTTCTTCATAAATAACATATTACAATATGATCTAACCAACTTTTCTCAACTTTTCTCTTCCAATTCCCCCTCACAGCGTACTATCGGGACGCATGTATCTCGACCTACCACTTTTACAATATATAGATATCGATATCAGTAATCTATTATTTCGGGCAACCTATTAATAGCCCTAATAGGGCTCAATCATTTCCACTATCATTTTCATCAAGTACTTCCCCATTATCAACCAAGATATAAAAGATACCAGTACTAACTCAGTATTTCCATTGTGTATTCCTAAGTAGAAAGATAGAAATATCTGTTAAATCTAATATCTCACTTTCAGACCATCTCTTTTTTAAATCATCTCTTTATATCAAAAATAACAATTTTTATCTTTTAATAACTTTTTGATTTACAAGTATAATTTTCTGAAATTACAAACAAAGATTTATTATTTATATTATAATAAAATTTAAATTTTGAATTCTTTTAAAAAATTTATTAATCAAGATATTAAAAATTGAACTTTGAATTTTTAATTTATAAATTTAAATATTTTATTCTAAATCACCTCATTATTTGAACTGTTTTTTATATCAGAAATTATTATTTTTATTTATTAATAATTTTATAATAAATCGATATAATTAAATAAAATCTGAATCATAAACTCGGACTTAAACAATAACTCTGCTTCGTTCTCTTGAAAGATAAGAATCATCATCATTTAATCTCATACTACTAACCTCCTTAAAATTACAATAATAAGAAATTGAGCTGCACTCTAAAGATCATTGGTTTGGTCCTTCAAATATTGAAGAATGTGATTGTCAACATCATTTATTCTTATTCTTATTCATTCTCTTGAATCAGTCCAGAATCTTAGCTATATCAGCCAGCTAGCTACAAGCAAGAGTATTGTATCTCCGAGTCTCTCTAGACTATCTAGCAAAACAAGCAAATAAGCAAGTGCCCATCCATCCACAATTCAAGGATCTCTATATCTACAATCATTCACCACTACCACCCATCATCATTCATCACCCACTCAATCTTCTTCACACCCACCCATCTCTCCCGCACGCATATTCATCCTCACCCTTAACAAACGAAATTCAACAAATGGAAACTCCATCAAATCAATCCATTCCACTCCATCCCATTCCCATGCCTCAACAAAGACAAACACAAAACACCTCATATATTCCCCATCCATCAATCAATCAATCCATCCCATCCTCCCTTATGATTAGGAATTTGTCGTTTCACAACTCCCCTATTAAAAACAAAACATTTCTAACCTTATGTGCTTCGTATTTGAGCACGTCGGTTTCTGGAGAACAAAAGGGTATGTAGAGAACAAAAGAAACTAAAAGCTTTCGAAAAAAGAAACGTAGCTAATACAAAGCAATCAAAATCTGGTTAAGCTCATAGCAAGCATGGATAGATACTATCTTTCTTTGTAATCAAATCCATATACCTGCCTATCAACTCGCAAAAACAAGACACAAATAAAAGGTAAAAAGTCGCTTCCTCTTTTCTTTCATAATAATCTTGACATGATAATCGTTCAATAACTTGATCAGTGATCCCCACCAAATATTATCTTTCTCTCGTCTTTTTTATGTTGATTTTGTATGCTTTAGATGCTGTGGGTCTCGTGAATGCGTAAAATGAGCGAGGAACTCATGTTCGAAGAATAATATATACAAGAAAGTAAGGTCGTTAGGCTGAGAAGGCAAATCGTGAATCGTAGGGGTAGTGGGTCGTAAAGTAGAGGTAGATATCATTTGGTAACGCCGTTGATATCCTGCCAACGCCGTAAACACATGATAAAATTCAAATTGATGTGAATCCAAATCTCCTCAAGTCCTATCCAGGATCGAGCGAGTACTTGGCGATAATGTTAACAGCGATGCTCGCAGCAAAATCCTGAAAGATTTTAAACATCCATCATCTCAGCATCATCTAAGACTTCATCCGCTGGTCCCCAGTTTCCTTCAAAAACAGTGGCTCCAGCACGTCTTCTATTGCTAACCCATTGAAGACCTTCTGCTTCAAGTACCTCATGAATCAAGGGTCGATCTTGAGGACGTGGTGAGATCATCCATCGAACAAGCTTATCGAGTGTACATTCATGACTAGGGTCTCTCATGAATTCTGGAGCTTGGTCAAGTTCACCACGCCGAGAAGAACCGAATAGGTTGCTTGCGTCATGAGCAAATGACTTGGAAGATGAGGTAAATCGTTTTCGGCTAGCAGCAATTGGTGAACCAAAGTCGGCATCGAATTCATCATCGCTTGTCAGGGAATCATCGCTTGGTACGATGGGTATGCCGTTAGCATCACGGAGCATGCTACTTGCTTCACTCCAAGTAAGACTTGGGGCTTCGCTCATGTCTCCGGATCTTAGTCGTTGCCAAGAGACTCCGTTGTCGGGAAGGTATACGTTGGTGGCGATTTCGAATATGACCATACCAAGGGCGAAAACATCTGCTGGTTTGTCATATTGTCCAAGGAGAATCTCTGGTCCAATGTATTCACGGTCTCCTTCACCTTCAATTGCATCGGAAGCAGGCCATGAAGTTGCCATACCAAAATCTCCAATTTTCAAGACACCCTCAAAAGTAATCATGATATTGGCGGGTTTAATATCAAGATGAATGAAGCCAGAATCATGGATATGTTTAAGGCCCTGTCAAATGTTAGTCAAGTGTGATAATCATAGAGGGTTTAACTTGCCTGTCCAATCTCTAGTAAAATCTTCCAGATCCTGAAATCATCTACTCTTCCCTTCCGACCAACTTGATAGAGGAAGATATCAAGACTACCTTCTTCACAAAACTCGGTTTGAATGTACAAGTAGTTCTTCTCTTCCCAAGAGTCAACATAGTGAACCACATTGTCAGCCTGACCAAGTGCCTTGATAACCTCAACTTCTTTGAGCTTCCGGGATCTATCCTTGTAGCCTTGATATGGTTGTTTAGACTTCTTGACGGCATAGATACGTGGTGGCTGGGGTGTTGGTGGTGTTCTACCACTCATTGGGGAGTCGACTGTATCGCCAAAGAGGAATGCTGATGCCTTTTGAGAGCTCTGGGTAACTCGGTACACCTGGGAAAATTCTCCAGTTCCAATCATCTCTACCTGGTCGAATCGTGATACGAGGGACTCATCCACATCTCGAGGTGGGAAGCTTCCAATCGGGGTGGTGCTGGTTTTACCGAAAAAATCTCGACCAGTGGTTGGTGTGGCTGGAGGTGGAGCAACAGGAGCACTATTAGCACCTAGTTGAGCTTGCCCATCCTTATGATTAGAGATGGAGAGCCCACTTGGATCGGGCGGTAACATGCTGTCTTGAGGTGTACAAGGTGACAGTCTCTCGATGAAATCTACACGCTCCAATGGACTGGCTGGAGCCACGTGACTAATTTTAGCAAAACCGGGCTTTCTTGAAGGATGTCTTGAGGGACTCAAAAAAGATGTAGTAAGAGATTTAGCCATCAGCGGCGAAGGAGATTGCATGCCCCGCAAAGCTCGGGATCTAGAAAAGGAGGGTACAGAAATAGAAGTACTGAAGGGAAGCCCGGCAGCGGCCGGTGTAGGAGAGTCGCTCATATCGATGGAAGTATCACTGTCTTCCTCTTCCTGCTCGCCTGGACTCGTAGAGAGGTTCAACTTACTGCTTGATCTTGGTATCTTTCCTAAGCTATAGCCACCCACAGCAGACATTGAGGCCGGAATCGATCGATGACTCGTAGGACTACCGTTTTGAAAATGAGAAAAGCTCGGGGCTTGCTTCGTTGGAGTTGGCGGTAGATCAAAATCACTAATTTGACTGTCGGTCTTGAAATCCGGCGATCCAATGTCGTCCCCATCGATGCTAAGAAAGCTACCTCGTCGAGTTAGACCTCGCGGTTGACCAAAGCTACTTCCAAAGACGCCACTGCCCTTTCCAAAGGTACCGATAGCTGGTGCTCCGTGGGGATTGAAGGGTGTTGATGGGGTACCGAATGAATGCCGGATTTGCCTAGCTTTCGCAATGGCGCTAGTTGGAACTGCGGCTGGGTAAGTACCGAAAATGTTGTTCTGCTTCTTACATGGCGTGTCTGGAACATTTGACTTGGTGTTTCCACGAAGCATTTGAACTTCTTCCGGTCTTCTGTTGACCTTTGAGATGAGACCCGTCGACATGAACGCAGCAGGTAATGGCTTAACAGCTTTAAAATTCTTGGGAGTTGAGAAGTCATTAGGAGCATCCAAATTGAACGGCCTTAGAGCTCCAGCAGGTAAAGATTTTGAAAAATCGATCTTGGACTTTTGGTTACCAGCAAACTTAACAGGAACTTGTTGAACAGGTGAATCCTCAGCGATGCTCGAGCTAGAGGAGGAATTTGTCATGGTACGTGAAAGTGGATGTGGTTGATGTGTGGGTTGTTGTGATTGATTGACCGCGTGCATAGATGCATTTGGAAGGTTACCCTGGGGACTAAACGGGCTATCGCGATTTGGGGGTGCAACGAACTGATCCAAAGACAATCTTGGACGATTCTTTTGCTTACTTGGGCTAACAATTTCCTGGTTCGCAATCGCAAAAGGTTGTTGTTGTGCGGATTGTTGCGCAGCTAAAATTTGAGCTGCATGTCTTCGACCCCAAGAAGTCTTCTCGCCATTTCTTTGAAGTAATGTGGATTTACGCAAAGAAGAGGAACGTCGAGGTGTCGAGGTGAAAGGAGATGCAGTATTTTCAGAAGTAAGAACTGTGGCGGATAATTCATATTCGTGATTCAAATCACTATGAATATCAAATTGCGATGGAGAGGCTGCTGTCTGTGGCGGATCAAAGGCGTTGAAGTCCTGGCCAAAGTTGGCAGAACCGTGAAGACTTCTACGCTTTGCGACTGGACTTCCGAGGCTTGCTTGATCAAAGTTCATGATTGTATCGCTGCGCTTCAGTGGACTTGAGCTGGATGTATTGCAATCACTGGCTCCATCGCCACCTAGTCGCGACAATTTCTGGTTGGCCGGCGCAATCGAATCTAAATTAAGTTGCATTCTCGGAAGCTTCTCCAGGCCCTTTCCGTCGACAGGACTGCTACCACCAAAATTTTCTTGTCCACCCATAAAACCGAGCGGTGTTGGAGTCGCGTTACCAGTATCAATTGTTTGGCTCAATGCCCGCTTCATAGGACTTCTAGGTGATGTTCGCAGACGGGTGCCTTGTCGAGGAGGGGCAGTCTTGGCTCGCGACGAAGATCGAACTGCCAATCTTGAGCTTGGAGGAAATGGTACAGCAAGTGGTGATGGTGTGTGAGGTGTGTTTGTTCCTGCGAACAAGGCAGGATATGAGGATGCGCGCTTAGATGGTGACAATGGAGATGGTGACAGCGGGGATTTTGGTGATGGGCTAGGAGATTTAGTGACCAGTCGATACTTGGATGGCGAACGCGATATAGAACGTCTTAGCGATCTCACTGCTGAGGTAACATCAACATGGTGAACGTGTGTAGGTGATGGCATAGTAAGGGTGCCCCCGCCACTATTGGAGTACGACATGATGTTTGTTGGAATGTCGCGGCTTGACAATTTAAGATGAGGAGTGATCTCTTATTTTTTTTGGCGCTGATGTCGGAAATTATTCGTCTTGCGACATGAAGAAATGTAGTCGTTACAGAAAATGAATAACTTTTCTCTTTTATTCTATTTCGAAATTTGTCGCGTCGTCGTTCTTGTCGCAGTCCTCGGTTCTATAGAGAGAAAAGGTTGTGGATGAAATGGGACCGACCAGCTAATACAGAGTTCCTTTATGTCGCAGGTTGTTTTTGAATGCTCGATTGAATAGACTATAACTTGAGAAAGAAATAATCAACAAGTATTGTCCAAAATGGGTATTTTATTGGAAATCGACCGGAATGTAGACTGTACAGGTAAAGAAACAATTCGAGGAATGTCGGAAGAGGAGGATAGTGGCGTAAGAAAGAGGGAAGAGAGTTATGAGTCGGATTCGGTTGTCGGTGGGAGATTGGTGGTTCGAGAATGGTACGGTGTAAATTATAGAAGGCAATTGCGATGATGAGTATATTCTGTTAATTGAAGTAGAGAAAGGAAAGTCTTCACGTCATACTTGGTATAGTTTCGTATGGGTTCTTTCCTCTTTCCAAAAGAATTCGCATTCGAATGTACAGCAGAGATGCCGTATCGTGCGCACTTGACTTTAATCGGACCTGACTTTGAGTTTTGGCGGCTCCCGTTTGCTTTGAGATTTGGGGTTGGGTTGGGATGTACTCTAAATGGAAAGACCAATGGGCGCGTAGTGACTTGTCGCAAAATACTAGTAGGTGGATGGTAGGTAGGTAGGTAGGTAGGTAGGTAGGTAGGGTAGATGCCTATTTGAATGGCGACCCTGGAATGTTTCTTGTTCTTTCTTCTCTCAACAACGCCTCCTTGGATAGAAAACCAGTTTCGTATTGCCAATATTCGTGGTTGGAATGTGTAAGTGTAAGCGTAAGGAGGAGGTAGGTTGTCGGTATTATTGGAAATGGAGGGATTAGATGTCGTTTATTTTTATGGTCGTTTTCGTAAGGTTATGCTAACGAGGCAGGTACCTAGGTAAAGTAAATGATTGAAATGTTGCAGTGGAATATGTGGAAAGAATCTGTTGCTTTGGACTTTAGAATGTATGTGAGCGTATGAGCGTATGAGTGTAGTAGTGTATGTTATGATGATGGATTTCTAGTATAGTGTAGGATAGTATAGTACAGTGTCGGTATGTACTGGGTAGTTTGTGATGGGGGATCAAAGTTTAGCTCTATTATTCTATTGGGGAGAGGGAAACGGGAAAGAAAAGTTGTTTATCCAAGAACGCGTCTTTTTCGTTCTTTTTGCCCGTTTTTCGTTCAACCTTGACGCGTTTGAGACCAGCCAAAAAGAGAAAAGTGATCAAAAATCAATAGATAAATATTAGCCACACTTTGACCATCGGGATCCTGGCCACCTATGATTTTTCATCGTCTTCATCCAATCTATCCATTCCTTTCCGTCGTACACCCAGGTACCGAAACCGATAAAGCTTATGAGGTTGATTATGAGGTTCTACAACATCTCGACCGTTGCAACTTGTATCCAAAAAGGGAGGTAAGGAGGTACACACTCTCCCATTTCTCTTAGCTTTGCTTACAAAGGTAACATTCTTCTTAGCCTTTCAAGTTTTGTATCGTTTCAACTTTTCTGTACACAGCCTGCAGCCAGTTTCAAAATAGGATTCGTCCTTTCATATACACATCTACCTAGATACATACATACAATACTACATATCCGGGGCTGTATGATTCCTAATCCCGATTTGGACTTTGTTTATTTTGCTTATCCACTATCAACCCATTTAGACCAATAAAACGCGTAAAGCACGTGTCATGAAAATATATTAAATATTTAAAGCGGCCAGTAGATACAAAATTGATTGAATCTTCCCCAGTCAAATTCCATATTCTGTATTCTCATTGTTCTTCTAGCCCCCTCCCTTAGGTAGTAAGATCTTATCATACCTTGTTGGTTCATCCACCTGGGCATTTCACGACTGCCTTGCTGCTACCCATTCCCTTGGACCAATCTTATGACTACGTCGAAGTTCGTACAGTCCTTCGACCCAAGCAGCCCTCGATCAATATGCACATTCACTGGACAGCTGGACAGCACCGACCAAATTTGGATCCAGTAGAACTTTTGAAACTCCAATTTTCCCGCTATAATCCTAAGAATAAACCCCATCTGTTCCAACACAGCCAAGAATAAAGATGGCATTCGCGATGCTGACAACAATCAAACTCTTCTTCCCCTCCATGCATAGACGTTGTAAAGAAAGAACTTCAATCTACCTTACGCGTTTCTTCTTGTGCCACGTATATTTTGGACATGTATCACGAGCATCATTGTACTTTTCCCAAGGATCCATTTCATGCCATTTCATGCCATGCTATGTCCGTCATAGATGCTGAACGGAAGAGGAGAAAGAGACTTTTTGAAGATAATAAGTACATTGAGCCAGCACTTTTCTCAACTTCATAGACTTGACAACCAAAAACTCATATGAAAAGTCTTTGTTTACTTTAATTCCCAATTCGTTCGACGTGTTTAATTAATATTTACATCAAAACAAACAAATAAACAAACAAATAAACATTACACATATCTATATAAACAATATCAAAGCTCGAATTTAAATTCCAGAATGGAAAATAACATTACGATTACGATTACCTTGTCAAAACACCAAAATCACACTCTATGTAGGATAAAAAGAGAGTCGAATTATCCCGCTTTACCGAGATGGGATTGAGGAGAGAGGAGAGAGGAGAGAGGAGATATTCATAGGAGGGGTTGGGGTTGGACTGAGTTATGAATGAGGAGGTTGGTAAGAGTGAATTAGTTAGTTTATCATTACTCAAGTGAGTAAGTATCAATTTATCAATGAATGAATGGATGGATGGATACCTTAGTTATCAATACTCAGTAATTATATGAACCGGAAAAGTAGTCGGTTCATGTATGTATGTATGTATGTATGTATGTATGTATGTATATATGTATAATAATATGATCGAGGCGCATGAATTCATCTTGATCCCAATTTCAATTTACGAAGCTATACTATGCTATCTATCTATCTATCTATCTATCTATCTATCCATATCAATCCCTGACACACTTTCCTAGTCATCATTTCATATTCTTAGTGTTAAAATCCGTGCAAAGACTACTAGATTTTCATTTCGGCTCCTCATCTCATCTCATCTCATCTCATCTCATCTCATCTAACCCATATGCAAATCTTTTTATCCATCCCCCACATCACATCACATCATATCATATCGTGTCGTCGATAATCGCAATCTACAATCGATAGGAAGATAAAAAGTAAACTATATCTTAATCTTATCGGCGCGCATCATCTTCAGATTGCTTGCTTGCTTTGCTCCTGTCTTGTCTTGTCTCAGATTATTCGGATGAGTACCGATCGACTGATAAGAGGTGGAGGTGGAAATTGTTCGCTATCGATAGGTAGGTAGGTAGGTACGCCGTAAATAGGATAGTAAAATGAGATATTGCAATAAAACTAGTGATACAAAATCTAACAGATGGATTTTAATACTGAATTATAAAATTGTTTTGAATATTAAGATTAATGTTTCAATATCATTAAATATCAATAAATAAGATTACAAATATATTTAAGACTTTTTTTCTTTTTCTTTTTCTTTTAAAATACAAAGTAAATTTTAAAATACTAAAGAGATTTCTTTCTTTTGTTTTTATTTTATTTTATTTATTAATTATAATTTTGAATATAGTATATGATATTAATAAAATAAAATAATATTTTAATTAATAAATATTATATATTTTATTTCAATCTCTGATTTTAAAATAAATGAAAATATTATACTTTATATATAAAATATTAAAAATATATATAAAATCTTAATATTTATTATTTATTTATTTAATATTGATTTTATTAAGTAGTGATTAAAAAGATAAATATAAAAAAAATGAAAGTATAATAAATAAATAAATATTTTTATATTATAATATTATTAATACTTTGAATTGTTTGAGGCTATATATAATATTTAAAAATTATTTTTACTTTTTGTAATTGAAAGTTTTAAAAAGTTTTCTATTAAGTTTATTTATAATTTATAAATATAGTTATAAAAGTGATTAAAATATTTATATAAATATAAAAAAAAAAAATATTATATTATATAAAATTATATTATATAAGATTATAAATTCAAGATTTTTATTTATTTTAAAATAATTTTTTAAATTATTTTCATATTAAAATTATAATTTTTTAATAATAAAATCTTTTTAAATAATTTTTATAATTTGATTAATTCAGATATTAAAAATAAAATTTTTAATTTTTATAAAATCTAAAACAAAGTTTCAATAAAAATTATAAATTTTATCTAAATATTTAATTTATAATATTATAATATATCAAAAAAATTATTTTATTTTGAAGAAAAAAATTTAATTATTATTTTTAATGTAAATTAATTTATTTAATTTATCATTATATAAAAACTTGAAAAATATTAATAATTTAATTCTAATTATTTATTAAAAATTTATTTAATATTTTTAAAAGTTTTAATTTATAAGTTTTGATTTTAATAAAATTAATTATAAAAATAAAAAATAATTCAAAGAGAGAGTATTGAAAATAAAATACTAGATTTAATTTTTAATTCTTAAATTCTTACTTTCTTTCATCTTTTTTTATCTTTTATTCATTGGTTTATTAATTGAGGTCACTGGCTAACTTGTAAGAATACTTTAACTTCGCTTAAGGTTAAGATTACCCCCTTATTTTATGGTCATTCTCATTCACATTCACATTCACATTCTCATACCATCGCATTCCTACATCCACAACCTATCCTCTCATCTTTAAAAACCCCATCCATCCATCTATCCATCATCCACGCATTCTCCCACCACAATCCCAAATCAGAAACTCCCCAACCCCATCCCTTCCCACTCTCTCACAACCCCATCCCCTGCACCCCCAAATTAACCTTATACTCCTTCGCCTTACCCATAGCCTGACGCAACAATTCCTTATCCCGTCTCAATGCATTGCGATCAGCTAATTGTTTTTTAGTTTCTCCAGCGATTTTTTTTAGTGCCTCTTCGTTCTGTAGGGTTTTGGTTATATTAGTTAGTTAGTATTCGAGTTGTTTTTGTATTTAGTGGCTTTATTTGAGGGGTTTGGGATTGTTGATTGTGATTTTTTGATGGGGGGAGAAGTGAGGTTTGGATGTGGGAGATGGAATGGGATGATGTATATGAGGGGATGTATATGAGGGGATTGGGATAGAGGGGCGAGAGAATGAAAAAAACTAAAAAAAAACTCACCCCCTGAAACCTCATCGTGATCAAATCCGGCGCAAAAGTCCTCAACGGACTCTTCCCCCCCAAAAGATGCCTCTCACAAACCTGATGACAAACATTATCCACAAACCTCACCATCCCAATCTCATAATAACTAGCCAACTTATCATGGGTCGTAAAAATCGCCTCAATCTTCGCATGATGTCCAAACCAATTCTGTACCTGTGTACGCACAAACGCCTTATCACGAGGCTTGAGCGCATCCAATTGCGACACCATGAAATTAATTCGTCCGCAGCGTAATTCTTGGAGTCGTCGTACGTTCCATTTGTTAAGCGTGACGATTAGACCTGATTTTTCGTCGTTGAGAAGGTGCTCGAGTTCGCGCATGGCGTCGCTTTGGATTATCTTTTTGTCTTCTTCGAGTAGGTTTTGGATGTTGAGACGGAGAGATTGTTCGTCACAGATCGCGTGGAGTAGACATTCTACTGATTTGCCTATTGCTTTGATTAGATGCTCGATGAGTTTTTGCGTTTGTTCTCTCCAATCTGGTGTTATTCCACACCAGAGACTGCGTAACACGGCTGTATTGACTTCATCTGCCATTTCCATGCCACGATTATCGTTGATGCATTTGCTGATTTCAGTAAAGTACTTGTTTCTAAGTATTGATCTTTCCCATGTTCGTTCTTCCTCTGATTCTAAGGAAAAAGCAGGACGATTGAAATTGAACCGCTCTTCATATACCGCCGTCATCCGATCTCTAAATTCATCGAGAGCATCGCGGACGATTTTTCGAATTTTAACTTCTGCACAACTGACCGGTAAACGATCATTATGTCCATCGATAGCATCAGCTGCATGAAGAGAATATTTCGTCGCAAGATTGACGAGACAATTCATCTGACTCTCCGGTGTGGTTCGCGGTTGACCCAATCCTTGAATCTTCGCCTCAGCAGCTTCGAGACGTTTTTCAATTTCGGGAATGAGTTGTGGAATACTCCGAGTGACATGTTCATTATGCATTGTTGTCAAAGCATTTTTGAGATTCTTGATTCCGAGTTTTTGGGGACATTTGAGATCTGTCCAGGCTTTTTGACGGAATAATGCTGCTTCCTTATTATCTCGGTCATTGCTACTGAGCTTGGCTTTTCTTTCTGCGGGAGAAAGATTTCGCAATGCAAACCAGCCGTATTTGAGACACCTGTTGAAAATAAGATCTGTCTCTTCGTTCTTGATGGCTTTGTAAACCTGTCATTGCTATTTATCAGTATACATTCATGATAGAAGTAACAGTCATCGAAAATACGAACCCAATCATCCCCATCTACTTCTATCTTATCACACTTGGTAATAACACCAATGACTCGATCTTTCCACCCATCAATCTTCGCAATAAGTTGGAAAATATCCTGAGTTTCCACATTTGCAGGATGTGCAACAGCTCTTGAGAATGTCAGTCAAAATCTATAACTTCCTTTCTGGTTGACTTACAGAACAATACTTCTGGGATTATTTATGTAATGTTCCACCAATGATTTAGCTATTTTATTACCGGCATGATTTGCTGATAAGTGTCAGAAATTCGAGCAACCATGAACAAATGGCAAAGACTTACATGAAACCAAACCAGGTATATCAATAATTGTAATATTGATTTCTCCGGGCCCCTTCTTCACAATTTTCAGAGTCGCATCACTGAGTACGTTCTTCTTGTTCTGTGCCTTGATAGCTTTACTTGATTCATTGGGATCTCCCATGATTGCTACTCTTGCCTAGCAACAGATTAGTATTCATGCTCAATCATAACTTTTGCAAAGGTCAATGAGAACGGAGACAATACCTGTGTAATTATATCACCAAAATCCACAGGCTGTGCATTTTGTCCCTCCCATTTCCCGTTAAAGTCATCGATACGCGCAGACTGTTTGTCCAACCACTTTTTGTTCGAAAGAGTTTGATTGAGCACATCGAAAGCACGAACTTGTTTCGCGATACTAATCTCGAGGGAGTGTTCGGATGCTCGTTGTAGGGAAACCTCGGTTGGGAAACGAGTACAGAGACCGTCGTCTACGGGAAATAGAAGTTGTGTGATAGCTTGAAGAACGGAACTCTTACCAGAGCTTTGATCACCAATGACGACAAGCTGTTTTTACATTAGTTTAACGCTGTAGAGAGTTTGATGTATGCATAGGGGTATGTGGCAATGATAAGCGAGCGTACCTGAGGAAGATTGACAAGCTCATTAATACCCAACTTCTTTAAATAATCAATGAAGGCGAGTTTTAGCATGGTATCTTTATTTCCTAGGTGCCCAGGAGCAATCATCGAGGTAGAATCATCATCATCGGTATCCACCGTTTCGTCATGAGAAGACATGTTTTCTTAACTTTGAATTGAGTAACGCTGATGAAGTAAATGAGGTCTCCACGAATGACCAACTGATGAAAAAACTTGCAACGAAAATGCACATCTCAAACCATGAGATGTAGACCAATATATAGCCATCATCCCAACCACCAAACCATCCCATTAACCTCATACAAAGATAAACCTCCCTAAGAAAACCCAGCCCATGGCTTCCATCCAATGCAAATATTACATTGAAATCAATCCCCAGCTTTGAGAACACCGAAGCTTCTCGTACAATACAGATAAGCATACACATTTCCTTCATCCCTCAAGGTATTCCTCGCAGTTCGGGATCAAAGAGTGGTGCTTGTACTATTTTTACTTTCCCCAATGGATCTCGTTCCTACTCAGGTTCATTGATATAACAAACACATCCCAAAAAAACCTATCCATTATTCACAAAGACTCTTCTTCTTCATCAACATGGTCAACAACATCAATATCATAATCCCGCATCCAAGTCATTCCAAACACCGCTCTCCAAAGACCCCCTCCCCAACCAAAAAAGACCACTCAAGAGCCCCATTACAATCTCAGATCATTCCATTCCAGTCTATTCTATCATCTATCATCTATCATATCAAGGGGATAAAAAACCAAAATAATGACCACCAACCACGAACCAAAAACAAAAGCAATAAACCAAAACAAAAGCCCAAACCACAAACACCCCTTGATATTTCATATCAACCAGCGAGCCAGCCAGCCAGCCAGCCCACCGAGCTCGCTCGAGCACAATCACAAGCACAAGTACAAGCACAAGTACAAGTACAAGCACAAGCACAAGCACAAGCACAGGCCAATAAAGCACCTCTCTTTTCTCTATACTCCATCTATATACATACATACATACATAAAATAAAAATCATTCACTTTATAATTTTCATTGTATAAAACTTCCTCGAAAGAAACTTCTAGCTTCGAAAAACCTCCTCCCTTCCTGACTGACTGACCTCCGGATTGACAGAATATAGACTTAAAACTCAAGAGATGAATTATTAGTTGCTGCTATACTAGCTAGCGCTGCTGTTTAATGTAAGATTGCTCTGTAGTTGTTTTTCGAGATCTGGGTTGCGAGTATGAAAATACATACATGCACACAACTACACATACACAAGTTTAAACAATCAAACATCTACTCAACCCACCCTAACCAAACCTACCCGATTCAAGACTTTCTTCATTTTTGTTTTGTTTTGTTTTGTTTTGGTTTCTTTTTCATTCCGCTACGTACTATACAGTACACACGCCTTCATCGCGCACTCCCTCCCCCACTCCCTCCTCCACTCTCCCCCACTCTCCCACTTCCCATCCATCCTGCCAAATTCATATGGTCTGACTAAGGTTGGTAAACTTTCAATAATCGAAAAGCTTCCTTTTCCTTCCAGTTACCAGTTACTAGCTACCAAGCATTTTCATGCATATCCTTTGTACAAATTCCTTCATCTATCCTTCTCTCATCACTCCACCATTCAATCCCTTTCAACTCTTCAACACCATTTCTTCCCCACTTCCTTTCCCCCACCCCTTTACATCCATCACGAATTCTTCCAGAGCAATCATAAGAGCCGTTATTTCTTTCATCCATTTCTTCTGCAAGAAAGGCCAAGCCAAGCCCAATCCCATCTATATGAATTTCTTGTCACAATGACAGAACAAACAAACATCTATGATCATTTCATTTTCGCCCATCCCAATTAAAAGAAGAAGACAAATGCAACCTTCCCATCACCTACTCCCAAAAGAAACCCCCATGCCAATCCTACCCCATACCCTCCCATATCAAATAGTAAAAGATGAAAAAATGTCGACATGATATTTTCGCCAGTTGCAAGGTATATCTTCTCATGTGTGATGAGCAGGAAAAATTGTCGTATTGTACTCGACAAAGGAAACTCGTTGATTAATACTTTTAATCGCAGTATATCGGGAATGTTCATGATCCCGAAATCAATTCAGAGCGCTAAGTTCAGGTGATTCTGTTTTGTATAATCCAACGAAAGAAAGAGATGAGAAATGCCCATCTTGTGTGTTACATGAAAAAAAAAAAATTTTTTATTCATCGCCTTTGCCTGCCATGAGCCCCATGAAAAGCGCCTTCGCCTTGAGTTTTTATGATGTGACTGACGCACCGCTCAATTTACAGAAGCAAAGGAGAGAAAAAAAAAAAGAAATGTTTTGGTGGTTGATGCACCACCCGTGCTGCAAGGTGGAGTAAATTTACTCCTCTAATCGAACAAGTGATGAGTCCCGTCAATGATATGAATATTGTCAGGATCTTGATCAGCTGCATTTGGTTTAACTGTGACCCGACCCTCCACTCCTACACTTCTAGCTTTCGAGCTAAGTGGAAGTGTGTATTTCAATGTACCTCGGACGATGAGTTCAAACTCATGTTGAAGAACTCGTCCCCAACGTTCCGATCCACGTGGCTCCGTCTGGTTGCCAGGTTTTAGTATTCGCATCTCTCCAACAGCTACAGATGATATACGTTGGAATGGTGACCCCTCAAATATCAGTGGACTCTCGAAATCGTAAATGTGTCCAATTTCCAAGTTCGGATTGGTATTTGGATCATCGTCCAGCGGTGGATCATCAATTGGATCATCTCGTTTTTGTTTGGTTCCACGTCTCATTGATATCCTCCCAGATGGCTGTGTCCACCATTCAGAATCTGTTCCGGCGTATTTGGACTTTGCAAAGATAACCATATCCATGGAGTCGATAGTGACGGCCACCAGATTTGGATTCTGGGCAATAACTTGTAAATCTATAATCACATCTTGCTCGCTGGCGAGTATATTTTTCAAAGCCAATACTTTCACATTCGCCAGTGGTTGAGTTGTCGCAAACAAGAACACAACAGCACCTGCCACAACAAGCAGAATTAATAAGGATAGAAACATGCATCCGGCGAACCGAGCGAAGAATGAGCGGTTTTGTCTTTGATGCTCGATGTGTCTTGATGATGAGGCGTTCCCACGACGTATGCGACTTGAGCGGGCCGAACGGATCGTGGACGGAATAAGTGGTGTTCTTTCATCGTCCGCTGCATCATCAAGATCATATCCCGAACTGATGGGTGAGGTCCTCTTGCCGTTCGCGTTCGACATTCTCGCCGAGTTCACCACTCTAGGACTTGTAGGTCTCGAGCCTTGTCGGTTGGGGAGTGCTGAAAACTTCGATTTCGCGGCATTAGGAAAAGGTGATTCGTTATCGAAAAGAGATGCATGACCGTTGCCTCCATTCCGGCCCCAACGACTGAAATGATGATGTGCCGTCCCTCGGCCCAGATTACTCCGTGATGTACCCTTTCCATCGTCTTCCGTTGACATCTCTTGAGGTGCACTGTTGTATGAAGAGTTTGCGAATTTCATACTCTTCTTCATCGCCACGCTATGACTACCATTATCCATCATGGAGCGCAATCCATTTCTTGCATCTATTTGACTGGCCATGGAAGTAGCACTTGGGGTTCGAGAATGAAATCGACGAGGTCTCTCTTGTTCTGGTGGATTCGATTCGTAAACAAAGGTTTCTTCGGAATCGGAGGAATTCGCTTCGTCAACGGCGCTCGCGACTTTGGCTTCGAAGATATCTGCTTTGGAAGAGGCTGGACGTTGTCTGGTTAGCAAAAGAGAAGCACTATACAAATTTAAACTGGGTCTACGAGAAGATCTCTCTGATACCGCCCGCTCGGGACTCGTCGAGTCCATACTTCCTTTACGTGGCGAGGGTCCTTGTCCGCACGCCTTGTCTGGAGACCGAGCGGAATATGCACTTGAGATTGATCGTGTAGAATGATGATGTAACAGTCTGGATCTTGAAATTGATTGCTCACCCGTTCCAGAAGCTACCGAGGGGGCCTTGCGACTTTTCTTCTTTTCCTTCCGAGGTCGAATGGTCTCGGTACTTTGTTTGGCTCGCAAGCTTCCATTGGCTCCTAATCCTCCCGCGCCGGTAGCAAGAGCAATTTGTGGAATGGAGCTAACCGTCTCCGTCTCCACGGTCATATTTTTGGCAGAACCTTCCCCAGATGGTTTCCCTCGCCCTGCTGACGGTCCACTAAATGATTTGGGTGGGCCAGGTCGACTTGTCGTAGGAGTAATATTCTTCATCTTGTTGTCTCCCTTCCCACCACTCTCACTCCCACTCTCATTTGTTGTTATAATCACCGGCTTCTTGAGTACGTCCACCGATGCGCCATCCATGAGGTCTTGTCCTGTTGGTAGAGTTGGGTTCCCATTAGGACCTCCATCGATTGCGCCATCGAGTTCGAATGATGGAGTATTGGGTTGACTGATCTCTTGAACAGTTTCTAACGTTGAACTACCACCACTAACACCTCTCGCAGGTGTTCTCATCCCTGGTGTTAACAGATTCTCTTCTGGTTCACTATCTGCGGCAGATTTCCCTTCCACTCTTGGTTCTGCGGTGGGAGAGGTTCTTTGCACATTGATCGCGGGAAAGTCTGGTTCGGTCCTTCGTGGTGATAACAAGCTATTCTGTCTTGGAGGAGGAGGGGATCTTATTCTCGGGGATACAGGCCAACGTGCACCATCTCTTACTTCACTCGTCACCAGGGGCTTCTGAGGGATTGGTGTTCTAATGGAAGCTTCGGATGCAACGTGATTGAAATGAGGAGTCTTCTGAGCCGATAATACTCGTTGTAAAGCAGCTGCGGATGGTGGATACTGGTTACTGGTTGATCGTGAAGGACTAATGTCTTGGCTATTCTTCCTTGATCTGGAGGGGGTACCTGAGCGAGCGGCGGAGGTAGTGTTCCTTAGTTGAGGTCGGACTGGTGAAGATTCTCGTGATCCTATTGGACTATTTGTTGCAGAAGATGTTCGATTTGTTTGTAATCTCCTCACGGTAGGTCTAGATGATGTATCGTAAGTCCTTCTAGATGCTGTTGTTGATGATTTTGGATCCGACGTTGGTGATGGAATGTTTGTATCTAATGGTGATGGTGAAGGCGTCTCTCGCATCTCTGCGGATCTCTGTATGTATGGTTTGTCGTCCATTGTCACTTACTTCTTGAATTTTTGGAAGCAGAGTACAAGTTACAAGTACAACCAACGTAACGAAAAGTTAAAAGTGGTAACTTTTTAGGTAGGGTAGGTACGACAAGTGAGAAAGTAGTGTATGGGTAGTGTGTGGTAGTGTGTGGTAGTGCGTTTGCTTTAGAGGGCTTAGAGGCTTTCAGAGGGTACTAGTAGCGAATGGGGATGTACCCGACCGAAGGAAACCTTTTTATTTTGCCAGCAAAACTTTATGCAGAAGTGTGAGTTGGATCGTGACTAGGTAGGGAAGTAGGTAGGTCGTAATTAATCCCTATCAAAGGTCAAAGGAGTTTAACGAGTAAGATGATGAACCTGAAAAAGATCATGTCATCCATCCATCGAAGAGGTTTTTGAATCGTGGGAAGATAAGAAGCTCTCTCCGATTCCTTTTTTGGTGGTAGAGGTAAAGAGGGGGAAGGGAGGGTGGTGGTGTGTTTGTTGTGTTTGTTGTGTTTGTTGTGTTGTCGCAATGTTCAAGGCATCTAGGAACGAATAACAAGATGTGGACTGGGGATTGGGGATTGGAGATTGGAGATTGGAGATTGGAGATTGGAGATTGGGGATTGGGGATTGGGGATTGGGGATTGGGGATTGGGAGTGCAGATGGTAAAGTTTTGGGTAGTGATTCGAATTGATTATTGTCTCGTGTAATGTAGTACCAGACAGAACAGTAAATAATAATAAAGTTGTCGAAGAAGTATTGTCTAATTAGGACAGGGTTAGAAAGAAAAGAATGTTCTCTCTGTCTGTTTGTACAAGATTAGAAAGAAAAGAATGTTCTCTCTATCTGTCGGTCGGTCGGTCGGTCTCTCTCTCCCCCTCTCTCCCTCCCTCTCTCTCCTCTCTCTATGAAAGAATTATGCTCTTTCTCTTCTTCCTTCTGCATGAGGAATTTTATCAAAGCTGACTGACCCCATCTCACTCCGCTCTCTTCCTTTCCTCTCTTCTCTCTAGCCTTTTACTCCGCTATCTACCAAACTCGGATCCATCATCCAAGTTCCAACGTTTGCTAACTGAATTTTCCACTGATGACCAAATAATGTGGGTGGATTCAAACGAACCGTTCAATTGAGCATTGAGCGGCACACAGGGGAAAGAAAAGAGGTTGCTCTAACGTAAAGTCTAAGGCATACTCCATTTACTAACCTCAAAAGGAATAACACATGAAGAAAAACGCAAACAATCGGAGGTCGAGTAATAAATTCCGGGATTCTAGATGTTGGTCTGCTGTGAACCATGTGAATGTTTAATGTTTAATGTTTAAATTCCAACCAGTCATCGAAATGGTAGATGATTTTCACTCTCAATTAATTGTTAATCACTCATCAGTCCGTAAGTCTTGTATGTTTCCCCTCCAACTTTATGTCATTCATAGATATCATATCATTTCATTTCATTTCATTTCATTTCATATCAATTGAATATCTTCATCTCGAGAACCTCACCACCTTATTATATTAATCATCTTTCATATATCAAGCCATCCCTCTCGTATCAAGTGTATCTGTGTATCTATCTATCTATCTATCTATCTATCTGTCTGTCTCTCAAGATCGTGATTACGGGTATTCCGGACGATCGGTAGATGACATTTTTGGTGACCAAATTTTGCCCTGTTACTGTTGGCCCCCACTTTAATCTTTTTCTTCCCGTCGCACCGTAGCGTACGTAGCACGAGAGATGGGAGATGGATGTTCTAGAATGAACTTTACTTTCCCTCACTCCCCGATTACTAAGGTGCGTACAAAACCTTTATTATGCATAACTAGGAACCTCAATTATGAATCCCATTCATCCCACCTTTCATAAGTTTTCGTCCGTTATTCTTCGTAATATTCATCCATCACGATTGTACCTGAGGCTAGGTAGGTAGGTAGGTAGTAGATATCACATCCTGGATACTTCAACATCCATTCATCCATCCATCCATCCATCCATCCGCTCAATCTCAATCTCAATCTCAATTTCCATCGGAATAAACGGTAAATAAATATGATAAAGAAACCATTCCATCTCGATGCTCTCTCTACACTCACCACCCCATCCCATCCATCCTTAAATAAAATCCAACAACAAGGCTGCATATACGAAAGATCCCAATCTCCAATCCCCAATCCCAAATCCCACACCCAAAAACATCCATTTATCCAAACACCGAACCTTCCTATCAAAACATCCCAAGACTTCAGAAACCCTTGTCCTTCCAAATTAGTAGTGAGTGACGAAATGATGAAATGACGACGATGATGAAGAAAACGGCACATTTCTATCTTCCTCTGGAGAGACGCCTCCTCCTCAGTAGGCAGGTACAACTGAGAGAGACGAATCAATCAAAAAAGGCGGATGAGGAAAACACATCGATCGCATCATAAGCTTATCATTAATCATAATCAGGATAAAAAATGCATGCATCATAAAAAGATCCTTACAAAATGTGGCGTGGTACCGAGGTATAGGTTCTCTTCTATCTGATATACATACATACATACCTACTAGTATAGTACTTGGAAGTAGCTTTTAGTAGCCTACCTATCCTATGAAATTGGTCCGGTGTTTACAGGTTTACAATACAGCACAAGTACAGTCAGTATATTACCTACTAATATCACATGTGTCACATTACCATGAATCGATCGTCTATCGTTCATCGCCCATCGCTAAGAAGAAATACAAAGTACTTTATGTAGGTAGCTAGGTATGTATGCAGTAATCCTATCAAATCAGATATCATTTGATAGATCCAATCCAATCCAATCCAATCCTATTCTATTCGAGAGCTATAGAAATATAGGGTATGTAAAGTAAGCTTTTGATGCATTAAAATAAAAGGTCTAGAAGCTGAAAAATCCGGTTTATGTAAAGATTACTCTACTCTGTGTGAAACGGGGCAGGCAGACAAGTTCTTTTCTTGTCCTGTGAGCTTATTTCTTCTTAGGTATTCTTCTTGCTTTGGAAACTTGGACCGTTTCTTGTCGGGTCGCTTGGGTTTCTTCTGATGTAAGATAGCTTAGATAGGTATTTGGATATGTATGTACATTGTACTGAAGAGCTGGAGCTGGAGCTGGGACGGAGCTGGGATGGAGCTGGTGATATGTACTCAGGTTCAATTGGGATTTGGATCCTTCTGTCGGGTCGGCTTACCTTACTCTGTATGCTTACCATATTGTGTATTACTGCGCAGAGTACCCATTCCCGGGGATAAGTGCACCATGTATCCATTGAGCTGATTATAAGCTCTGCGTTTTAAATCTATTGGGGTTTTCGGTGCTATTCCTTCTATGGTATATGTATCTTTCATATGTGATCATATTTCCTCTTTAGGAAAATTACAATTAGTCTGAATCTTGATTCATATCAAAAATATAATTGAAGAAGGGAGAAAAAACCAAGGATTTAAACCTGTCATTAGATTAGACTTGTAAAATCTAGATGTCTCTTTTATTTTATAAAAAGTTCTCACCCAACCAATCTTTATTATATATGTAAGAGATATAAATATATACATCCTTCTATCCCTCCTATAAAAACAATAACTAAATCACATTACATCACATCTCGATCTAATCGTAAAGTCATTTCATCTACAAATCCGCGAGAAGCAAGAAGGAAGTCAATTTGGGTGAGGAAATGCTCTGAAAGAACAGTTCTCACAGGTACCTTTTCATCTCGTCTACTACAATAGGTAAGGTTATTTCAACACTTCAATTCCCAATTGATAACACTCCTCTCGCTGCTCGCATTTTTTATATATTGAAGAGGTAAGGGCTAGAGCCCGCTTGTTGTACGGCCTTTTTTCTGTACGGTAATCACATGATGTACCGACACATCCATTCATCCATTCCTCTAACCAACTACATCATTTAATATACAACATTAAAACCCTACCAATAACGCATCTCATAAATTTCAAACTATAAAATCCAAAATCAATTACTCCGTAATGTAACTAATCTTACATCTCGACAAACCTTTAAAATACCCCTCTCCGCAAAAATAAATATCTAACATTCTTGGCTAAATTAAAGTTCCTAATTAAGGTTACCCTGCACAGAGTATACAACACTACCCCATAAACTTCATGCTTATACTTCTACTCCGCATATATAACTTTCCCCCCATTCTAATCAACCCAATTCAATTAATACTAACCACAGCCCATCTAATTCCCAATATATTCCACTCATTGTCTTATTTAGTACCTTGTGCCCCTACGCACATACATACATACATACATACGCACGTGGCGCACGCGGACAGCGCATCGATTACGCTGTGAGACTTATATCAGCTGGTCATTTCCTCACATTATTACATTTTATCCTCCTTTGTCTGAACCTTGGTTTTGGTTTTGGTTTTGGTCGATCTTGGTTTTGGTCGTGATATTGATGGAAGTCTTATTTTTGTGGTTTACTAACCTTAGCTATACGTAGTAGAGGTTTGGTTTGGTTTGGGTCACCAGGTGGGATTGTGTGGGATTAGTGTGGAGTGGATGTGTATGTGGAGTAGTGTGTATTCCCGCTTGTTAAGGTTGGTTACTTTGCTGTGGAGGAGTTGGGTTTGGGTTTGGGTTTGGGGATGTTAAGGTTAAGGTTCGTGGTTTAGTCTTGTGGGTTGGTGGTTAGGTTTCTTACTGTAGAGTTGATGAAATAGAATGGATGAGATGGGGAATATTAGGTAGGTGGAGCTCGAGGGGGTTCTGTAGTTGCATCTAGTGATTGTAGCTTGAGGGATATCTAGTAATTATGCATTATGGATACATAATTTAAGGATGAAGGAATGAGGTAAGATTAAGCGGCATTTAGTTTTGGAATTGAGAGGAGATTTGTCGAGATATTGTGTTCATTTTATATACCAATCTAGTATTGGATATATCTTGATATCTAGCTAAATATCATCACCATTTGAAACAAATATATAGCCTCCAACATCCACCCATCAAACTCACCCAATTCTAAGATAATCAAAACGTCTCGGGCAGTTTCGAGATAGTTCTCTACTTGTTCAAAGAACGACTATATATATAAATACTTTATCACATCACATCTATCCCCCTCACTTTCACAACAATATAAGATCTTAAGTTACTTTTCTATATATACATCTAATCACTCATCACTCAACTATTCTCTAAAAGCATAAATTTATCATCTTATCCGGGTGCCCCAATTCACATTGAGATTGTATATCCTCCATTAACTCAACTTTAGAACTACACTCCCTAGTTAGTTTATTTAAGGGATTTCACTGTAATAAAGAATAGATCTCTGTTTTAATTATATTATTGATGATCGGCCAATAAAGAATTTTTTGCTTCTTTTAACATCGTGTGTTCGTAAGGTTTTGTTGGATGTGTGACATGGACTACCTCTGCATTTTGAGATTTTTATTATTCATTTTCTTCTTTATGTATAGGTTAGCTGATTGAATGGATGTTTGTGACGGAGTTGAGATTGAACAATGCTTTTATATATATCCTACATCTACATCTGCATTCTAAACCCTCAATGATGAATTCTCTCCATCATATATATAACTGCATATATCATATATCCCATCCATGAATCAGTTAACGAGCTATTCAACTTTACTATATAAGATATTGATATATAATTATAATCTAATCACCGCACTAAGAATCCGCTATCCACAACCTGTTTTTATTCCTGCCAGCAGTGAACTGTTAACTTCCTACTCCAGAATATCGCCAAGACGCAGTGATGGAACGGGTACACAGTGTAATTCTTATATTCCCCACTATAGTGAGATGTATTTCTTTTTTTTACATGTATTAAAATCCATATATTTATATATACCGAGAGAAGTTAAAAATATTATGATTTTTGAGCAAATTATATATTTGACATGATGATATGATGAATTGGAAGTCGGGAGTCGGGAGTGGGAGTTGGAAAATCTTGATAATTGTTTTATTTCATCAAAATTAACAGTGAATGTTTGGTGTCAAATCTCAGATAATTACTTTTTTTTTATATGTATATATGAACTTGAAGGTCCGAGGTCTATACACCACGTCACACTTGTCATATTCTTTAAAGAAAAAGTAAGGAAGTTGATTGATTCGATCCAATTCCATACTTAACCTACAATTAAGCGAGCTTATACAGATGTCAGGCACCGGCAGAGACTGGAGTTGAGAATTTAACAAGCTGGGTATACCTCTCATTTAAGGGGGTATATAGGATTTCTCTTCTGTAATGATTTTTAGACGCTCGCTGTCACTACATTTTTGATCTATGCTGCATTTCTAATAGGCACCTTGAAAATTTCGATAATGTGCTTTAATACTATGCTTCGGATGTGATTAGTGTTTAAGAGTAAGGCATACTGCATTTTTTTTCATATAGTTGATGTCCAAAAAGCAAAGTTTGCCATTGCCGTAGGTATACACAAACACAACTGTATCTAAAGTGGCGATGAGATGAATGCACCTCTGATACTTTAGCTCTTCTTTTTTAGTCTCGAGCTGCAATGCTTCGAATGATTCAAAAACACTAGATCTAGAATCCAGCTTGTGACGCGATAATGCGTAAAGCGGAGGTACTAAACCTAGCATGTCGTGATACAAGGCCGTGAGTGGCCCAATGCATCAAAAACGCGAGCGGGAGTAATTGTTTGGCAATGCAATAGGACTAATTCTGTTATTTCTTTCGGTCCAAGTCCGGTGGCTTAGGAAACCATTTTGCCATATCTCATCAACATCCACATCTTTTCCATTGATGGTCATTAGTCACAGGCTATTCTGTCCTTTTACTCTTGTTAACGTTGCGGCAGTTAACAGCGTTCAATTGCTTGATTTCCTTCGAAAATTGCTAATTGGAGGAGGTGAGGTAGCTGGGTTGATTCAAGGAGCGACTATATAGTTGCAAGGTCTTATATCAACTCGAAGATATATAAGATTAGTTAAGTCTAGTACCCCCTTTTTGGACCACCCCTCTTTTGGACCACCCCTCTTTTGGACCACCTTTTTACACCAAAAACCATCATTTTCATTTATTAATAATTTTACAACAAATGAATATAATTTAATGAAATTTGAATTGTATATTTATTGTATAGTTACAAATGAATCCTGAAAATTTCAGATTTTTTGAAATTGATTTCATTGAGATCTATAATCTTAAATTTTTCAATTTTTGATTTGTATAGGATTTATATACAAATTTGAAAAATCTTTAAAATCTTGAATAACTTTTCAACCAAAAAAATTAAAAATACACTAGAAATTTTTTTCAAACATTTACATTGTAATTAATCAAATAGTTCAATTTATTTTGAAAAATAATTTAGAGAAATCCTTTTAATCAAAATATTATGATTTTTAATCTCTGTAAAATCTATAAATATTCATTTGTATTATTTATAATTCGAAAATTAATTTTTTATATAATGGTTGATTTGAAGCTTTTGAAAAAATTTATCATTTATTTTTAATAATTTTTATTAAAGAGTTATTTAAGTTTTTCAAGTTTTTCAAATTTGTGTATAAATCTTACACAAATTGAAAATTGTGATTTCAATCATTTATATCTCAGTCAATAAAATTGGGAAAATTTTGAAATTTTTAGAATCAACTAATAACTATATAATGAATTTATGATAAAACTTCAATTGATTGAGTTGATTGGTTGTTGAAATATTAATAGGTGAAAATGGCGATTTTTGGTGTAAAAAGGTGGTCCAAAAGCAGGGTACTAGACTTAAATATTTCCGACTATACATTCTCTAGTGGACGAAATCTATTTTCATGGTTCAAATGAATCTACTAAGGGACTCTTAGATAAGGGTAACGGGATATCATGGGTATTCAACCTCCAGCTGCGCACCAAGGCTTGGAAGGAGTTGGCCGTGGATTATAATGCTCTGAGTAAGAGCATGTTGAAGATTTTGGAAAGCCTCCGATTTCAATTCAAAGCAACTTCCGCCGGCTATTTAAATGTTTTCGTAGCTGCGCTGCACAGATGGCTACACTGAAGACTGCGCGGAGCAGCAAGCAAACCGAAACTTTAGAAGAACGTCTTAGTCTATGTCAAGCCAGACGAAAACAATTTCAATCCGATATTCCCGGATCTAATTCTCTTATTACAAGCGACGAATCTAGTGTATTTACCGCCAAAAGTTTCCAATTTTAGTGGTTGAATACTGAATATTGTGCCCTACGAGCCTATGCCAACAGTAGCATTTCCAAAGTTTTTAGTCAACCTCCAGGGCATTAGGAATAAAACTGGGAACTGTCATGGCGCAATTATATAAACGCTTGTTATAGCTTTTGTGAGTGAAAGTTATCAATCGTGTCTCCTTGAGTAATTTTGACTTCCCATCGATACCTGACTTTCTTAGCCACAGAAGAGATGACAATCGCGGGTTCATAACTTGATATTGTACAATTTTTGGATATCCAGAGTTTTCTAGAATCTCGTTTATGTTTGAGGTTTTCTGTCGGCTATTGGCGATGGACTGCCAGGTATATTGGGCATTTTGTGTGGAGTAGGTTGTTTTGTAAAAATTGCAAGGTGATTCTTTTTGAGAGAGGTTCGTGAGAATTTATTGATGATGTTCAACGGTGGAGATATTTTCTACCCACTACAGGTATTCGAGAAAGTGATCGAGATGTTATACTATCACCTCTTAACCCTTGTATTGAAGTCTTCTTTTGCCGAAATTAGTGTAGCGTGATGCTACTCGCTTGTTAGCTTTCGATTGTGATTGGCTGCTTTGGGCTTCTCTAGATCATTCAGCTTTTAATCATTGAAATCAATGGTCTTGTATCTCCGGGTTTCTCGAGCTCTTTAACGTCTATAGATCACTGTTCCTTGTCGTATATTAGCACTGCGATTTTATAAACTGCCAGTGCATGTCAATATATCTGAATCATATTTACGGGAAGATTCATCAAAATAGAGAAGCAAGCTGTTTTTTTTTTCGAATACCGCTAGGTATTGATAGATCGAGTTGTTACTTTTCAAATAGAGAAAAAAGCTTAATTCCCCAAGCCTTGTAATGGATTTCATATGTGTCTGAATTAATTGCCAAATGCAAGCTATTGTTGTTGAGTACCCTTAATTAAGTAATCATTGCCAATTTTGACGTATAGTTAATGTTTCACTGCCATATGTACGAGCTAAAGTATTAAAATATCTGTCACTTCCTGCGGATCTAATCAGTCACAGATCTTAGATTTGGATACAAAAGTCAAAGCCGGAAATCTGTCACTTCAATCGCCCCCCATTCTTTCCGGAGGCCTGCAAAAGTTTTCCACGGAGATAAGTCGAGTCTTCTACCGATATTTATATTGAGAACGTTGAAAGCAAAATGTAGCGTATTTATCTAGGTTTCCACAACCTACGGGTAAGTCTCAAGACCATCAATACATCTCATCGCTAACCACTTTTCCGCAACCCAGCGCTCATTATAAAATCTGTATTGTTTTCAATCTCAGACTATATTTACGGTTACAACGCGGCTAGGGAAAATATTGTAAGAAGGAAATATCTTTGGATGGCTGTTATTTCCTACACTTCGTACTTTTTTTCGCTATCAAAACACATTCTCTCATATTTTCCATTTATAGCTCCATCATCATTACCAATTGCGCTTGTCATTCCCCTTTCCTTTAATTACCGAGTCTGACATAACCATAAATTGCAACATGAAAGCTTAAATACACCTCGATATTCGTAAGCATTTCCTTCAACTAAAACGGACTTTCCAGAATCTGTTTCTGGCCATCGCTTCGAATGTTTTGTTAGATGATTCATTTTCATAAAAAATGAAAGAAGGTCAGCGGTCATTTTATACCCATAGCCTTACACGTAATTACATCATACATGATTAAAAAGGGCCATTAAGGCAATTTCTAGGTCATTTGTGGCATCTCTAAGCATCAATTTCGTATTTTACATCCATACCGTTCCCAAAAGTGAAAAACTGAGTACCATAACACAAAAATGAATTTCATTCCAGTCCTCATTGAAGCTCGTGATTGGCACTTTGCTAGATTTTTGACGTACCTCTTTGCTTAGTATCGACAATTTTTGAACGGGAGGGGGTTGGGGGTTGTAATACTAAGACTTACAATTAATTATCTCATCCTTCCTTAAATCATTACACATCGAGCAACATTACTCTCTACTATCTATTATCATGAAAAATTTGACCCCCCACTTTTCTCTTTCCTCCAGACCCTATTCTAATATTATTCATACCTACTCAGTATATACCCATACGATCTATAAATCCTATCTTATATTATTATAAACAACTTTAATTTATTTATTCAAAGCTCAGATAACCATATGAAGTCCTAGGAAAATAGCCTTATCAAAGGAAGTTGAATTCTACAGTGTATATATACTTTCATTTGTGACATGCACTAGCAGACGAAGCGAGCTAAACGAGCTAAGCTAATATCTATCTCTACCCGTGCGCCCAATAAGTATATGACTCCTTTCTAAATAGGATCATCTTTGATTAAAAGGGGTATAGAACTTTTATATCTATACTCAATATAGCAAGGTTGTGAATTAGATCGCATAAATGTGGGTATAAGCGAGCATTCTATTCACATTTTCTTAGTATTTTCTGAAAATCCTTAGAAATAAAATGGAATATAAGGAAAGTAATAAGTTTCATTGGCCAAATTAGAGTTTTTCCTTGCAAATTCAAGTTTGTTTAGGAAGGATTTATATACTTTCTGGCAGCACGAGTTACTTCTAAAAAAAAGTAATTAAAAAAAAGAAAAATAACAAATGAAATTTTTAAACGAGTGTGTGTGTTCGTAAATAAATCATACATAATTTTCCACCTATACGACTAATTGACTGACCCCAAGGTCCATCGACGACAAATATGTAGTGCGTTATGCGATCTTTTTCTAGAAAAGAATGCAAAGATAGCTCATCCAGGCTCGAGGTCGTGCTTTTATATATCCTAGAAACGGCAGTTGCGGTTGATTTGTATATATATATATATATCTCGTAAAACCAGCGTGATGTATAAACCGACGAGGAAATAGGATATCCAAGGATCGGCGATGCAATCCCAATCACCTATTGCACCGTCTATTCTCATCAGCGAATTCCTCGTCATGGATTCCTCGTTCCTCGCTCGATACTTCAATCTGTACCGTTCTCATTATACCCTCTATTTCCTCTCCATTAGCATTCCCATTCGTATTCAGATCTACATCAACAATTCCATTATCATCTGCACCCTTACTTTCCCCACTATTCCTATTTCTCCCTCCCCTTTCCTCATTCGCACTCACACTGCTCTCACCCTCCCTCACACCCACTTCACCACTCTTCCCTAGAATAGTCTCCTGGCTCTCATTATCGCTCACATCACCAGGATATCTCAACGTCCTACTCATCCTCTCCTTCCTACTCGAACTCAGATTCAGATTCGTAATCGTGGTTCTATGCGCACTTTTCCCATTGGCACTCTTTCCATTCCCATGCGAAAATACTTGCATATTATGACTTCCATTGTGAGCATATGGATTCGAACTTCCTGTGTTTCCGGAGGAGGTGAGTTTTTTGCCGAAAATTTTGAAGAGCGGTGCGAGGACCGGCATGCAGGTTAGGATGATCTGCATCGGGTGATCGTTAGTTTGGTTTTCATTTTCGCGTAAAGAAAGAGGAGGTAGTGCAGGATAATGTACTACGTACCCCAACATTCAATTCAATATTTCCCCACACAACCAACATTGTAGAATCTCCGCTTCCGTTCGTGATAACTGGAATTTCCGACATGCGCAAAATCGAACAAACAGTTGTGAAGATTCCAAGGGCGAAAACGCCTATGATACCAAATTTCTTTCGATTATTCATTCGTAGACCGTATAGGAAGGGAATAGGAAGGAAGAAAATTATCACATCAAAGATGATTGTTGTGATAGCTAGACCAAAGAAAAGGGGGCCGACGGGAAGACATTTTCCGGGTGTCTTGGGCAGCCAGGATTTTTGTACCTGGAAATTGTCCGGTCAGTATTGGGTTTGAGGTAATGTGATGAAGGGGATGAGAGGGGTTGATGTACCGGATGGCAGTTGAACATGAGTGCGAGAGTCCCGGCTACGTGTCCTAGGATACAGAGGATCATTACGAACCATACTAAGAGACGATAGTTTGGTTGTCCTTTGGAGAGAATTCGCAAATAGGAGAAACAAAGTGAAACTTTGAAGCATAAGACGCCTAACATATAAAAGGGTCGACCAGCGTAGTTGACCTATGCTATTGTCAGTGGCTATTTCCTGCTGTATAGTACGATTGTCTTGCCTTAGAATATGCATCCAAATTGACTGCTGGCCGAAGAGCCAAAGGTAAACCTAGTCCCCATCTTGATTCTATTTCACCATTAGCTTTGATCAAGTTTGGTTGAAATATTTCTTACGTGAAATAGTGCAGGCGTTGTAAACAATACTACAGGTCTAGTAAAGAATCAGTATAAAGTCAAGGAATAGAGGACGAAGAACATACCGCAGCAATCACAACAGCCCAATCATCAGCACCAATACCTCGCACAGTACGTACTCTAACATACAATCTCGTACTGACAGTAATGAGCATCAACACAAGCAAAGGGAATGAAGCTTCTAAAATCAGAGGATAGTTTGATCGAGCATTAATCTCTGGTGTTGAGTTGTAGACCCACAAAGTGGGCATGATGATAAACGTTCCAGAAGATATTCCGTAAAAACTCCAACTCCATAACACCGGATTTGAGATATGTATATAACTTCACCTTTTGAAACCTTTTGTCGTTATAAACTTAACTATGTCACGAAGTTTTGAAGAGAAGTCCTTGGTGTGTCATTTTAGCTCTATGGTGGCTTGTTCAGGTACGGAATAGGATTTATGTCCCGCTTGTTGTTGACAGGGGCTTGGAAAGGCACAATCGGTACCAAATTACCATCTATACCACGGCAAAACATGCCAGTCGGTGCAGCCACCCGTCAAGCCTCCCGTCAATTAGGACCCGAGTCATAACTTTATATTATTGTGTTCCTTCGAGGTTTTGATATTGCTCGTTGATATCATAGATGGATGAAGATCTCACATAATAATTGCTCCAGTCGCCGGATTAGAAAATGAAGGATTTCTGGGACAGAACCTCTCTCAAGGCACAGACCATCGTCCTACCATTTGTCATTCGATACCTACACTTGGGGCAGAGAATTCTAAACAATGGATAGTAGTCTCGGTCACTCGGTCTTGTCTCCTCCGCTTCCATAGAGGAAGCAGTATGGTCTGCTGAAAATTTGATTGTGCCCGTGTCGCTGTTCCTCTTGAAATTCGATATCATTTCACAAGCAAACCAATCAACAGCAAATCGCTGGCACTTCAAATCATATTCGAATAGCTCAATTCGGTTGAAGGATCCGTGAGCCCACAGCGGTACTTTCCCACACCCCAGTTACGAACAAGGTTTCTACATGAATCCCCACATTCGGAGCAGATTCTGCATTCCCCAGCCAAACACCAAGAATGAGTAGTTTGAGGGAAACGGTGTGAGTTGCAACCCTGTTCTGAAATGTGAATACCTTGAGAACATCTGCCGAGGTGAAATCCCTTATCAAAGACCCTTGCCAAGCGATTTCAAAGATTTTACCAGGATACTCTTATTTTCTTTCTATGATGAATCCTACCTTTTTCCTTCACTGACTACTTCGCCAGAATCAAAATTCGAAGGAACATATAAGATCGAGCTAATAAGTTTCAGTGGTTGAAGTTGTAATAAGAAATTAAGAAAGGTCGGAACTAATTATTAGTCTGCCGGATAGTCCCGACCGCATTCATAATTTATAGCCAAGAGAGTTCGCTAGGGCTGGCCCGTTTTATCCGTTCACGCACAAGCCGAGCTAAAGTCTGTCCATAACTCCATCAACGGTGGACCCTCATTGATCGCGAATATAAGACGAAATATCTATTATACGGACGTAAATCAGGGGATCCGTCGGACACTAATTTGGATGATATCGTTCGTTTTTGTGTGAAAATACTCAAGGGGCCAGGTTCGTTTGTCGGATATTGATTCCCCTTCAGTCTTGCTTCCGAGAGCAGTTCATGCTGTGTTTTACGCATGTAACTCGTCTAAATTTAATTTAAATTGTATAAATTTGGATTGTACGGAGTAAATGCGCATAAGACTTTCCTACTCCGGTATTGATGGACACAAAGCTTTAAGGTAAAATTCGCGAGGTCCAGACTCAAACATTAGGCTATATAGTATTAGGATCCCATTGACGGTTTACCACTTCCGTTATAAGAGTAGACTGTACCAAACAATGCTTGAAGAGAGGCTTGACCAGCCTTCCCTAGCGCCAAATGTTTCATTGGATCTTATTGCATATCTGAGTAAGATAACTTTGTTAACCAAGTACCCCCTAAATCAGGTACCTTACTTGGGTGCCAAACTCTCAAACCTGCCATTGTTTTACCAAAGGCGCCATATCCATCTAGCGTATCCAGTTTCATTATTGCTCAAATTCAAAGTATGATAAAACCTCTTAGCAAAAGAAGTCCTATTGACCTTGAAAGCCCAGGACGTGATACAAGATTGAACAATCAGGATTTTGATAATTTGCCACAGAGAACCTATCTGTAAAGATGCTGTCGACGAGAAATGATCTCCCCACTTGTAATGCGGAATTATCTCGGAGGAATTTCAAACTCCAATACACGTTGTGCATACTTGCCGAGTCGTTGACCCGATGCGCAGTCCTGTGCTATATTACCAGACTACCAGTAGTTATCCATGCTTGACGATGGCGACAAGTACGGCCCCATAAACCGCCAACCGACACAAAATTTATGAAACGATGGAATACACTTGCAAGGTTTCCTTAGTGCTATATATCGTGCATCGTAAGCTTCAACCTATGTCGTATATTGATTTGAAATGACAGTGCATGGGTTCATGGTTCGTGAGCCAGCGGGGTATTAACCTCATGGAGAAACTGTAATCAGCATATGCCCCACGGGGCACCATTATGTCGGGATTCCTTCGCGTCGCTCATTGGGTGACCTTAGAGCAAGAAGCGGACCTTTTGCTGTTCTTGAGAACGCCTGCAGGTGGGAAAGTATTACCGAATTTGCAGCGGTATTGATTTCTCCTTCAGACAATTTCGTCTAAAATAGATATATGTTGGATGTTTTTTCTTTTTTTTGGCATGTTCCTCACCCAAAAGATCAATCATGTCTTCCACTTTAGCACTCCTGTCAAAGCACAGAGGCGCAGTCTCTGTTGCCGCCGTGGCTAATACAGCTTCTATGCTGTTTGGATACGATACAGGTGTCGCTGGATCTGTAGTAGCACTGCAAAGGTAGTTATGAAAGATCTGCCACGGAGAAAGATGCCTGACTGACCACTGAATAGCTTTTCCACAGAGTTCAAACTCTCCACTAGCGTTGCACACAAAGCATACATTTCCTCCAACATAGTAGCACTGCTCAATGCTGGCGCATTCTTTGGAGCTATAGTTCCAGCCTTTCTCACAAAGTTTATTGGTCGGAAGCCAACGATGACTATTGCAGCAGCCTTTCTTATGCTCGGTGGAATCCTTCAAACTGCTGCGCAGCCACCTTCTCTGTCCATGATCTATGCCGGACGTATTATTTCCGGTTTTGGTGTTGGTATGGTTAGCAATCTCACTCCTATTTTAGTTGCGGAAACCGCACCAAAGGAACTCAGAGGGTTCTTAATGGGACTTTTCGAGATGTTCCTTGTTAGCGGAGGATTACTGGCTTATTGGACCACATACGGATGCTCGCTACATCTGCATCCGACAAGCAAACAATGGAGAGTTCCACTGGGCATCCAGATTATCCTCGCCGCAATTATCATGCTTGGGTCATTTTTCATCCTCGAGTCTCCAAGATGGCTGGCCAAACAAAATCGATGGGACGAGGCCGAACACGCATTGTGCTATCTCCGAGGCTCAACGTCCGAGGACTTGGAAATCAAAACTGAGATTGCAGAGATGCATGCGCAAATTGAAGAGGAGATTGCCGCGACCTCTGGTAGATCGATAACTGAATTGTTTCAATCAAGAAACCTTATTCGTCTTGTTTGGGGATGTGGTGTCTCATTCTTCAGTATTTGGTGTGGGCATAATGGAATCTTGTACTACGGACCCACGGTATTCAAGCAGATTGGCTTTACCGCTCAGAATGCTGCTCTTTTCGCCAGCGGAATCTTTACCTGTATCAAAGTCGGTGTTACTGCTCTTTTCTTGATCGCAGGAGTAAGTTGGGACATACCCTTCGCCTTTTCTTCATCTTGAAACCTCAAACGATTGTCCACATAATTCTGACATTGACATCATCTAGATTCAACATTTCAAGAGGAAAACCCTTTTGAGTGTTGGTAGTGCTGGCATGGCAATCACTATGTTTGCCCTTGGTGCAGTCTTAGCCACACATCCACCAGCCACCGGACACGCAACAAATGATACACCTAGTGGAAAGGGAATGGTATGGAGACTACACCACAGCGCTTAAGATTCAGGCTAACTTCCTTAGATGGCGATCATCTACCTCTTCGTAGTCTTCTATTCCATGTCTTGGGGACCTATTGCTTGGGTCTACATTGGAGAGTAAGTTGCGACAATACTTTATGTGGATGTCTACCAACTAACAATCTCAGGATCTATCCTACTCGAATTCGTGACTGGGGAATGGCTATCAGTGTCATGGTAGTCTGGCTTTTCAATTATGTCGTCTCCAGAGAGACTCCAATCGCCGTGTTGAACATCGGATGGAAGACTTGGATGGTATGTCTATTTTTGTATATGAATCAACAGGTTGAAAGATGAAGCTAACAAATCCGATATGAGTAGATCTTTGGAACATTTAATTCAGTTGCATTCATTTTTGTTTGGTTCCTTCCCGAGACCAAAGGTTTGAGTTTGGAAGAAATGGATGTTCTCTTCAAGGTTGTGAATGAAGATATTAGAAGGAAAGACATTGACGAGCATGTCGTTGTGCCAGTTGAAGGCAGCGAAAAGAGCGCAAGTGGTGAGGCAGTCAAGGAGGTTTGAGCTATGCCATTGATGCAAATGATAGTAATGTATGTGGCGCGCTGTATATATACCTAATGAAAAGAGCCCACTTCAACTTAATGGAAAGTAATAATAATGCAGCACTTGCTGCGTACTCTTTACTCGCTCTACTGTCATCATTCCCAGAACCAAAAAAAACACACTTTCACGCTCTATTCTTGCTACACCGCGACGTTAGGGTCACGGTCTATGGTGCCTAAGATGGTTAACACTCTCGAACTGAATATCCTTGGTACAGCTAGTCTTTTTGAGATCTGGGCAGGACATTACCCGCAAGCCACGGGAAACATGTTTTCAAAAGTCTTACCCACCAAATGAAATGATCATTGAAGCCTGGAGCTCTTTCGCATATGGTGAGTGGCAAGTACGATGTGTGAAGTCGGGAGGTTGAGGCCATCACAGGTTTGAAAAGGACCAAGTGTAGTTGTGCTGTAAATGTAAGATTGATTACATGCACTAAATCCTAAATCCGGCACGACGTTACATGACATGATTAAAATTGGCCGTTCGCGTGAGCACGTGGATGAAGTTGCTGTTGCCAATTCTTATGTAAGATCTTAATTAGTCAGCCCTTAGGTGATCATGAGTATAATCTTCACTCCTCTCATCATAAAATCCGAATTCATATGTCTATACAATACAAATCCATAATCATGCATTTCATCCACCCATTTTTCAAGGATACGATTGTTAGTACAATGATTGCGTGCGATGTTCAAAAACGGAGATACCATTTCTCGAGATTACTTCTCATCACGTGTACCACTTCTTCAATTTATCCTATTGTGTCATTATTGTATCATGTCCCCAATATAAATCTTGCTGTATCAAACATTACCTACGCGTGTCTACCCGTTCCCTATCACAAGTATGATAACGCCTTCCCACACAAAGTATCACCATTGATTCCCTACCTACCTAGGTATTACAGCTAACCATTCCCCAACTCCATTTTTCGAAGTGGGCAATGACGACATATTTCCCCTGTTACATATTACATCATAAATCTAAGAAAACGATGAAAGAGCAACCTCACAAATCCTCTGCATTCGGCATCTCGCGCATGTTTGGGTAAATCCTTTTGCATCATCTCGTTCCAAATTTTCAAAAGCCATGTAATCATCCCAACATCAAGTGATTATGATTGGTGGAAGGATCAATAGACTTCCTTGAATCGCGATCCCTTTTTCACATGGCATTTTCCAAATTGCCCATAAGCGAATATGGCACAACATAAACTCATGGATGAGTATGACAATCGATTTTCAATTCGTGGGGCCATAACCCCCGCCATATATGCACAAATTGGAGGCTCTCATCCGAACAAATGGATTAATAGCCAAATAGCCACGAAGTTCGATCATGCGATCCTGTGGCGTGGGCTTGTAAGGAATGACGTTTCTTTTGCAATTGCTAGATGTCCGTTTGTTATCCATAATTCATTTGCCTTACTGTGGCAAGTGTGCTAGGCAGATGTAGTCAAGCAGTAGGAAGCAGGTTTGAAAGGACTTTTCCTACCCATTAGGACCACTCACTAGCCACCTGCCTTATTCCCTTTTGAAAACAGGTTTGAAAGAGGCATGGTTTTCTATCTTGTTACCTTCTTGGATCCGTGGCTAGTGTCATCATTCATCCTGTGTTGAGTATAAGAAGCATCGCCTCCTCCTCTCATTCACATTTCTCATACACATCAACAAAATATTAAGTTTATTTAAATCCTCACTCAAAAATCTAATCAAAACAAACTTTTCAAACCCCAAAGCAAACTTTCAAACACATCAATCAATATGTCTGACAGTCTCCGCAAAGGTGTTGGTGAGCAAGTCTCCGAGAAAGTTACTCCTGACTCCCAAAAATCCACCACCGACAAGATCGGCGAGAACATCTCTGGAGGAGCCGACAAGGCAGCTTCCGCCGTTCAACCATGTACGATATTCCTTTCTTCTTCCACCCTCAAACTCCATCTCACAGCATGCTAACACCCCACCTCCAGCCGACCAAAAATCCACCACCCAAAAAGCGACAGACAAGACCCGCAGCGGCGCCGACGATGCCCAAAACCAAGGAAAGGGAATCCTCGGTTCCGTCTCGGACACCGCTGGTAATGCCGCGAGTACTGTGACTGATACCCTCTCCAACACAGGTATGTACTCATCATCCTTTCACTTCCCATCATTCACTACAATATAACTAACACAACCTCCTTGCCGCAGCATCCTCCCTCACCGGCAACAAAGACACAAAGTAAACTGTTTTTGCACGAGGATATGAAATGTGAAGGATGAACCTGGGAAGAAGTTGTATTTCACTTAGCGTTGGGAATGGACTTTTTACTTTTGCCTGATGGCTTACTTTATGATTGTATGATATGATATGGATATCAGGGAAGGAAATGAATGAAGGGCTAGGAATGGCTAGGAATAATCATTTGTGTTGGTAGTTGAGAATAAATACGCCTTCACATACATATATTCTTTTGACGATTCTTGTGCTGTGGATGTGAAATCTGCATGATGTAAAACTTCTCTTTTTTTTTGTCTCCATGCGAGATGATCCTACAATATTATTTTAAAGTTCCTTCATCCATGAGACTTTCCAAAATTCTACACAGATAACTAAATGACATCACATAAAAATTGACACAAATACAACTATTCCGCATTATAGAAACATAGAACGCGGATTAATCGTATAAATGCAACGAGCTTATTTGATTCCCAAATCCAACAGCTCTAACCTTCCCGTGAATATTTATTTCATTATCATACAACCAATCATTACCACTCGCCTTCTTCAGTATCTCTAATCCACCTCATTCCACTTTATCTACAACCAATTTCAATATCTCCTCGATACTTTTACCCGCATTTTTTGGATCCTTTGCCACCGCTTGCCAAAACTCCCCGTGTCTTGGTTCGCTGAGTATACATTTGGATACGACATCTGCACGTTTTTCCTTCACAAATTGATTAGTGTCAAGCCAACCATCATACCGGAGTTACGCCTAGGAGAACTTACTTCAGTGCCATGCTGTAACAAAAACTTGTAGTACCAAGCCCATGTATCACCCAAATCACTATCCAGTAAAATAGCTTTCTCGAACCAATTCTGAGCCTTTTCCAACCTTCTCTCCCCCCAGAAGATGCGCGCAATAGTGACAAAGAGGATGGGATCATTGTCGACTTTCTTGATAGCTTCCAACGCACGAGGTTTTCTCTGCGTTCGTGCTTCCAAATTCCAGATTGATTCTGTGTAGAGTAATCCACTATTGGGTACTTCCTGAAGAGCTTTCGCCATCATGATCTTTGCTTGAGCGGTATTGTTTGCACGCCGTTCAACCCTTATCGATTCGGTCCATAATTCTGGGGATTTGGGAACTGCTAATCGTGCTCTGTCGAGAACACTACGTGCCTTGACCACCATGCCAGCTCTCTCCTCGAGCCTCGAGTATAGGAGCCAAAGTGGTACCGACTTTGGACAGGCTTTTGTACCTGTACTGTACGCTTCACGAGCTTGTGGCATTTTGCCTTCGCTTTCGTAGATTTGACCTTTCATCATCCACAATTTGGCAGCACCAGGAAATAGGTTTAATCCTTGATTGGCGAGATCCAGCGCTGCATCAATATTGCCCAATTGCCTCTCGTATGCTACACTCTTCGTCCATACACGATCAGTGGGAGCTTCTTGTCGTGCCGTTTTAAGGAGCTCTCGTGCCTGTTCTGGTTGCTGGTTCTCTGCCTCTAGTTTTACAGCCGCAAGCCAAATCTCCTCATTATTTGGATTTTGATTGAAAGCCTTACCAAGAACTCTTCGTGCATTATCAACTTCACCAGCCAACCACTTTTCCTTGGCAAGCATCATCCACAGGACTTCACTGGTGGGACGTGCTTCAACGGCTTTCTCAAGTAATTGCCACAAAGCTTCCTTTGTACCATGATTCTTCTCTAGGTCTGCGGCCGCCAGCCAAAGTTTCGTGCTAGTAACGAAAACTCTAAGAGCATAGGCATAAATGGCACGAGCAGTCTCATACCTTCCACGATTGATGCTAGCTTTGGCATCTTCCATCCAAATGTCCTTCCGATCATCATCTTCGTCCAAGCCCCATCCCAGAGTTTCCCGAATGATGTTACCGCAGGTCAAAACTGCTCCCTCTTCTTCACACTTTTCTGCCTCGGTAATCCAATCCTCTCTTTTCAACATGGCAGATTCCTTCGCTAAAGCTTTGACAGCACGGTTCATAACATTTATCTTAGAGGCGGTACCCATTTGCTCACCAAGACGTGCGGCAGCAATCCAAATTTCATGGGAGGTAGGAATGGCTTTCCGAGCCTTATTGAGGACTTTTTGGGCATTCTCGGACGTTTCTAATCGTGCAAGTGCTAACCACAATTCAACTGAAAGAGGAATAATTTCAGTAGCTTTGGCAAGAAGTAGACGTGCATCACTGGGATCCTCTTCTAGGTTGACAGCCTCCTTCCAGAGGCCTACGGATTGTGGAATGTGATCTAGAGCCAGCCTAATGACTCGTTTCTTAGCTCTAGGTTCTGATTCTAATTTCATAGATTCGACCCATAACCGCACTGAACGATCATTATTCTTGATGGCATTTGCAGCTATAATCTTTGCGTTGTGATTGTCGTTCAGTCGAATATTTTCGAGCCATATATCCTCACTCTTTGGACAATACTCACAACCGCGAGCAATAATATTCCGAGCCGCTACCGTCTTTCCTGCAAGCTCTTCGACACGAGCAGCCGCGATCCATCCTGGAGCATGCTTCGGATTTGTTCTGATAACAGATTCCAACAGAGTTCGAACACGGACGATGTCACCGACCTGAGTTTCTCCCTCGTTGATTTGGGATTTGGCTAAACTAGTGAGATATCCTTTCGGGTCAATGTTTGTCGCATTTCCAGAAATCGAGTCGGTGCCTTGAGACGCTTGATCGAGTTTTACTTTGAGTACTTTATCTCGCGCCGCTCCAATATCCGCAAAGTTGGTCATGGTCCCATCGGGACCATCGCCTCCTGCACTCTCCCCACCATCATCCATTACAGTAGTTCCCAGCTCAGTCGTATCTCGAGCTCCAGCAATAACACTATCTGGAACGGCATAGAACCTCTTTCTCAATTCTTGTTTACTTCGTCGGTTTTTTCCAGTCAAATCACCCACTTCGGGCAAGTTCGCCCAATCTTCATCACTGACCGTCCCTAGCGCTCGTTTTAAGTCCGCGAATTGTTGTTGGATTTTGGGATTATTTCGCTCGTATTCTTCCCTTTCTGCTTTTTCTCGTGCTTCCCTGTAGGTAAAATCGTCGGTAATCTGCTCATCTATTTTCATGATAAACTAAATGCATTGGAGGATTGGGATTATGATAGAGGGGGAGACAAACCTTCTTATTTTCCGCCGTCTATCCATCTTCTCATCTACTTCTTGGTATATCCTGTCTGCCTCATCATCGTCCTGATCATAGACGCCGCCTGAGAATAAGCCAACCTCGTTATCTGGATCTTGAAACCGCTCATCGTCCTCATCATCTTCTTTCTTTTCGGTAGCTCCGTATGCTGTAGGAGCTGCTTGACCAAGTTGAGCAGCGCGCTTTGCAAGAGCTTCCTTGATTTGATCTTCACTTGGGCCTTCTCGCGCAGGACCTAAATCAGATCGTGTTGTGAAACCTGTGGCCCCTCGACCTAAACCAGCAACATAATTCTCGGGTGCCTTTTGACTGAGAAAATCGCGTCGACCAGACATAATTGCGATAGTTATTGTATTTAAAGATCCAAGGTTCAGAGCCTCAAATGATGAAACCTCGAGAAAAAGATGCAAGGCTGAGAGTAAATATAATCCGGGGGTAGCCTAGCGATAGCTCGCTGGTTCGAATGAATACTTATGTAATCAACATTCACACCAGGGCTTTGCACGGGTCTACATTACACATAATGCATCAGCTCGCTTGTCAGGTTACTCAGTGTCTAGCAAGTAGAACTCATGTTTCCCCTATTTGAGAAAGAAATGGTAGGTAGTCAACATCAAATTTTCGATCGGTTTAGGTTCAAGTTCGCGTTTACCAAAGGAGAAGCTGGATGCTCATTTTCAGGCGAGTGTCTGTGGCCTGCTCCCAAATTCAGAAAGATTTAGCCGATAGAGTCGCCGTCCTGAATCACCTGTAGGCATGTACAGTCTGGAATCTGTTACAGCTTTATTATTTCATTACCAAGTGAATGCAAATATGTGGATTAATCAACGCATGGTACTCCCATAGTCCGTACTCCAGGGTTCCTTTTCTCTGTAGGAGAAAAATTGTGTAAGGCTAGGTTTTACCAATTGACCATCTGATTTTTGTAAGCCTAGACGGCTAGTGGGAGAAAATACTGATGCATGCCTGATGCAGTAACGCTAGGAGAATAAGTCTCATGCAAATGCTATCTTAGGACTCTACCTGGGAAAATAGTGAAAGCTTTAAGGTGTTCAGTAGACCGGCAATGATACTTGATGGTTGTAGGTCTCGTCGGCGTTTAGACAAAGCTTATCCGGATGCGCATATTCTTTCAATGCACGAAAATTACCAAAATTTAAAACTGCGATTCGGTGGTACCAATCGCAGTTACAATTAAATCTCAGTCCCATGGAAGCCTCAGTCGAACTGTACTGACAGCTTGACTCCCCTGCTTTCCCCTTTAAGCTTGCTGCAAACTCTATATTTTAAATAATTTATGTCAGGGAGCAGTGGGATCTTTGGGGGACGTCGAATTGCGGTGGTGTATTTGGTATAATCTAGAAGGTAGCCGGTTTCGGGGTTCTCACCTCGGCATACAACGGGGACAAGGTGGCTTTAGGATAGAATGGATACAGTGGCCGATACCAGCTTGCCGATGGCCGACAATGAAGTTACGCATTCCTTATGACATAAATTGATGTTTGCACGGTCGAAGAGTGAAAGCCATCTGGCCATTGCAGGAAGAAGCTAAGATTTTGATAGTCAGATGCCCAACTGCTTAAATTCCACCCTGGTACCAGCTTGCCCGCTCTATACAATGTATTGGTGATCCCGTTTTGTTATTAGATTTGAGATGACCAGTCCTCGTGGCCGAGCCCTCAACCTAATTTCTTCTCGGACTGACTCCATAGCCATAAGCTAAACACTTCCCGAATGTAGGTAATGGTTCGCAGCAGATGGTGTCTTACAGAATTCATACATTACTATCCCTGAGCTGGATTCTGAGGCCATCATCGCCGTGAATAATGGGATGTAAGGAGATATTCCATAGTCTCCGAAATTTTAATTTCTACAAAGGAATATTTTCTGCTGCCCTTTTCGTCATACACTATTTAACTTGCCGGAATTTGTTGATTTCCTGGGGCTAAGGTTGAATAAGAGAAACTTCAGCAGCCAATATTGGTTTAATTTGCCGAAGTTTTAACTGAGATTACTTCAGAGTGTGCCTCCTGACTTCATTTTTGGCTGGTAGAATACTGACACATCCCCTGGCGCAGTCTCAAGTGAAACCAGGTTAATAGGCAGCATTCCGTGGCCAAAAATAAAGCATCCTTGAATTCAATATGCCAACAATTCTACTTAGTTGGGCGCGGTTATGCAAGCCAGCCGGTGCATATATATCATACATTCCTCTATTTCTGCTAACCTCTCAAACGAGTACACCTCGTTTGTAGTTATCATTCTGCTCATCTCTCTCTCTCGCCTTATAAAGAACCTCGGGATGTCTATGAACACTAGGCATCATGCCCATACCAATAGACCTTCTGATTGCCTTCGCAATCTTCCTCTGATTGACCGGTCTCAATCCAGTTTCCTTACTTCCCCTGATCCTTCCCATGGGAGTTACATATTCTGACATTATCGAAAAGTTCTACATTTCTCATTAGTACAGCTCTAGATTCCTTAACCAGTCCTACTCATCCTAATCTTTCATTCCACGAAGAGAAAACTAACCTTATAACTTCCCGTAGCAATAGGATCAAATGCAACAACATCAAATACATCTCTAGTGACCTTTCCTCTCTTCTTCCATTTCGACATTTCTATCCCACTTAAATCATGCGGTGCATAAACATCTCCAGCCTTCCACCTTCGATGTATTTGTTTCGTCAGGTCTGTTTTTGTCTGCCATGCTCCGTTTTCCAGGGCGGAGTTTTGTGCAGTCACTCTCAGGGGGGGCTGTACCGCCCTACGTCGCTCCTGAGTTTTGTTTAGAAGTGAGATGAGACCACCCATACCAGGCACATCCGAGGACGATGTGTCGAAGGCGGAGGGAAGTTCTGCGGCGCGGGTTAGCAAATGCATTGATCAATGTAAGATTATTGGGCCTACCAGCCGAGACAACTTTACTAGTTGAAAATCGCATTCTGAGAGCTGACATTGAGAGCGCATCTCGCGCTGCGTTTAAACATTGTAATCGAGGAGGCATGGTTGGTATAATTGGGCGATTCAATATCAAAACCACTTCACGTTGCTAAACTTACCCAAAATCTTGAAGCATGTCACAATGCGGGCCGAATCCCCGCCTCGGAGACATTTATTCCGATGACCCGCAAAAATTTATTTTGATATCTAATGATGCGCTTCAAACATTCGCGCCAGAAACAACAACTTTATTTCTTTCAATTAATCGAAATCTCACAGAATGGTCCGTAAACTCAAGCATCATGAGCAAAAGCTTCTGCGAAAAGTAGATTTCACAACATACGCATCGGACAATAATCATCGAGATGCGGCTGTTATACGAAGATATGCGATCCAGAAACCTGGAGATTATCAGAAATACAATAGACTATGCGGTGTATGATTCTTTTCTCTCCATTAAAGCATTTTTCAAATATTAATTGTATACACAGTCTCTCCGCCAACTTGCCCACAAACTTACACTTCTTCCCCCCGATTCCCCAGTCCGTCTAAAGCACGAACAGCTCCTTCTCTCTAAGCTTCACGATATGGGAATTCTTCCTTCAACCGCTTCCACGTCCAAACTTTCTTCAGTTGAATCGCACGTTACTGTTTCCGCATTCTGTCGAAGACGTTTACCGGTAGTAATGACTAGGTTAAGGATGGCAGAGACTGTACAGGCTGCGAATAAGATCATTGAGCAAGGACATGTCAGAGTGGGCACGGAAACGATCACGGATACAGCATTTCTAGTTACAAGAAGTATGGAGGATTTCGTTACCTGGGTGGATGGTTCGAAGATCAAGCGGAACATCTTGAAATATAGAGAGAAGTTGGATGATTTCGATTTACTGTGAAGGATCACGAGAGATGAAAATAAGGATGGTTGGAGTTTTGGTCCCTGGAAAATTTGCTTGGCTGGAGTTTGGTGGGCAACAGAATTAGATGAGAAGGATACCTCAAGACAATTCATGGATAAGTAGTCTGTAAAGTATAACAAGGAATTAATGATCTCAATCATCTCAAATTTTCTGAGGTGCAAAACAAATCGGTCATCAAAGCACGGCAGGAGAGGAAAAACAGGAGAAATGAAACCTCATGGTATTAAGATCATGACATGGAGGAGTATTGAAGTATTATGTTTAGTTCGACCTTGAACAATGTTTCAATAGCATGAAAACTTTGGTGGAGCATAAATTCCAAGGGGACGCCAAACAAAACTATTTTGGGTTTGCACCAGGAATCCAATCATATTGCGTAAAGCCCTGCAACCCGGAGGCATCTGTTTTTTTTTCTTAACCCTTTAAAATAGACAAATTATATATCCTCGGGAGGTCATGGATTTTGGGAGAGGCTCTAGGGATCTGATTGCTGTTCGATATCATTTCAGGAGTGCAATGCTCATTATCTTATAGTGTTTAGCTATTGACTATCTATCCCATCTTACCCGCCTAAGGGAGAACCGCAATTTTCATGTAATGCAATTTCAAGTATTAGCGCTCTATTTGGCAAAAATGCACATGGCAAGCGTCATCAATGACTTGAATATGCTCTACAGTTTTGTGATAAATCAGTCATTTCAGATGCAAAGAAGAAGCTTTTTTTTTTTAAAGTTTGGTCAATTTTCGGGTCTATACAATCATCACATCTGCTATCGTTTTTATGATGAGCATGTGAAAGTAGGAACAGTCTATCCTTTACATGGAACTTCCAGAGGACTGCAATGACCGCGAGGTTGACTACTAGGAAGTCGATCAGAAAACCCGGCAAGCATAGTATATTGACTAGCTCATCACCTGAAGCTAAGGGTGATCGTAATTTTATATCAAACGATTGCTCAAATACAGACACCGTGTAGAAACAGCCTATACTCATTTTTATCCCTGCCTTTCCCGGAAAGCCCGCGCACCTTGATTTCCCGCAACGCTACTTGGGACACTCTTGACCCAATTTCGGTCGGCTTGGTGGAGCGAGGTTGGTCTCTTTTGATCAAAGAAAGGTATATTATGACCAGTACGTGCTTGCGGCATACGTGCTTTAATAGCCGCCCTAGTGGTGCACGAGACTACGGCGGAAGTTGTTTTCGCAGAAACAGGGATGCCGTTATAAGTCTTCGATGTGTAGAAGTTTGGCTCCTGAATGTATACCACGCTTCCACAGATAACAGGTGTAGCAACGAGCTGTCCGATAGTAAGATTGCTAACATCAATTGTCACATTTGCAACAGCTGTATTGCAAGACAGGGTCGATGTTGTTGATGATGCGGGAATGCCATAATATGTCTTGGTGGGATAATAACTTAGCTCCTGGATGTAGATTGTTTCACCAGAGAGTTTCAACCGCAATGAACTCTGTGGTAGTGAGAGCGCTGGTAGGGATGGTCACGCCAGCGATGTCAGTGTTGCAAGATGAAGTTGTCACTACTTTTATCTGGGCCTGATCTGTTATACCTGGTGCCGAAGTGGAAAAAACAGTATCAGTAGAAGAAAGTAGTGTTGTTGATGCGTTATAATTAAGGAAAGGTGTTGAAAAGCTGTATGGTGTACTTGACTCGGTAGTAATAGGGTCAGCTGTACCAGAAGGAGTCATTTCAGGTACGCTCCATACGGTAGTAGGAAAGAAGTTGGGTTCTTGAATGTAGATGGTTGAGCTTGAAATGACGACAATGGCAACCTGAACAACTTGGAATTAGCTATGGTGCCCTTTTGAAAGACCAGTGGCCAAGTTCAAGTGTTGCTCAAGTTTGAGGAAATCATTTTCAAGTGAGAGTAGGAAAGTCAAAGGCATGGTGAACAGTATTTGACTTACAAGTTCACTAGTAGTTAGGGCAGATGTAGCAACAGTGGTAAAGAGTCCAAAGAGACCAGGAAGTCTGGCACCTGTAGTCTCGTCGTCACTGCGCCTTATCGGGTTGGCAAATGCATTGGCCAAAAGTAAAGTCACAACAGCCAGAAGCTGCATGTTGAAGTTAGAAGGAAACATTTTGAAGTCAACAAATTGTCAACTGTGCTTTCACCCTGGTTTTATCGTAATAGTGTATGGAATAGGAGCCAGTGACGGGAGATATATTGAATATTTCGGAACTAGAAAAAGATAAAAGGTAGGACAGAAGAGGAAGGAAGGTTTAAGGGAAATTAGAGAATAAGCCTGAATAGTACACTAGTCAAATCAGTTTTCTCTTTCATATGTTTGTTTTTGTCTAATATTCAACAAGGTGAATATCATGAGGGGTTCGAGCATTGGTGATTTAAGGAAGGAGATCATATTGCCGAGGAGGACCGAGCAAGTGAATATTGAGTTCATAATGTCTACTTATAATAAACATGTAGAAATGTTTGATAGATGTCTACAATCTACCCAAGACATGATCAGGATAAGGGATAAAAAATTGCAAATGACAAAGTAGATGTTGCCTTCTTGATTCAAACTGACTTGATATTAGAAGAGACCCGTGTGTCTCATTGGCCTCTGCCAGTAGAACTAAGGTATTCAAGATCTCTGTGGAAATTTATGAGAACCTAGCAGCATAAGATTCAATATATAGATTCATATGAATAAAATCATGATCATTACTTCCAATAAATGCCAATGGATCTATTCCCTAGTATTTCAATATTGTGCGTCTTCATAAAAATGCCTTAGTCTCCCTTGTCAGAGGTCGATCTGAACTATTCATACAGCAACATCTTGGTGGCGTTCAACGTATGATTTACCCCTCAATTAATCTCGGAGCTTGCAAAGATGCAACGAAAAGCTGGGAAATTACTACCACAAAGACAATATCTTAGTTTTCTTCCTCTCCATAAAAACAATCATCTCTTTTAATAAGAATTTATCTCACCAAGTCTGCCAAATTTCAATTTACATATTCAAATCTTCTATTGTGGAAGGCAAAGCAAGGGCTATTATCATTCTTGCAAAGATGGGTACTCAAAAAGATGATTCTGCGGAGTCCAGCAGGTTTACCCCTCCTAGCCCCACCGTGGAATGCTTTTGTAGATCTTAGTCTGACTTTAACTAACATTTTCCTCAGGCAATGATCCTAAACAACCTCATGAGCAAGCAACTAGGTAGGTTTAGTAACCCCATTCTATTTCACTTGTAATCTAATACTCAAATAGAACACCGGATAATGCCAGTAATACCAATGCAACTCAGCCAAACCCTTCAAGTCTCCTTAGGCGCGCTGAGTCTGACTCTGTTCCTCCGCACTACTGGGCGCCGCAACCAGTCCATCCTCCAGTTGCCCTTTCCCCACCCACAAAACTCAATCCGAGTATGTTCCAAAGAAGAGCTTTACCTGTCTTCACCCCTCTTCCCACCGCGCGACTGTATCCGACTGGAGGAGCCACTAGAGAGCCAAATCATGGGTTCTCTAGCAACTCCTTCCAAGCAACAGGAGCTGCGGTGGCCGTTGATAGTGGTATGGATAACGTCAAAGCTGTCTCTGTCCATAATAGTATCATTACCAAGAGATCAAGAAAGAGCCAATCTAAAGGTGGCGCTAATTCGTCGGCTTCTTCTACCAAGTACTCTGGGATCCAAAAGTCTAAAGCTTCACCGTCTAAAAGAGGCAAGCCGGCAATCGAGAATACAAATGCATATATCGACCGAATAACTGGGGATCTTGGTAAGTAGCTCTGCGCCTGACTACCTCTCTTTCCTTACTAACGAAGCCAAGCTTTTGCTCTTGCAAATCTGCAATCTGCTCAGGCTACCATAGCAGCTATTCAAGCTGATCTTGCCAGCAGAAATGCTAGAAGAGCTCTAGCAGCTTCTGCTGCTACAATAGAGAGCTCTGAAGACGAAAGCGGAAAAAAAGGTCAGCTTCTTCACTGATCTGCAAATATACTGATTCACTAATAAACCTAAGATCCAGCCAGACCATCTTCGTACTAAGTGTCACAGCCAGTTGTACTATATCAAGTCAGCATTATACAATCAGTGGTCTTTGAGCGATGGGAAAATTTCAGCATAGTTGTACACAAATTAGACACGGCTTTAGTAGCTTTTTTGTATATTAGGGTAGATTTAGTACAATTTAGGGCTCGCTGGCGTTCTTTTACGATGTGTACTTTTGGTTACTAAGACAAGGATTACATATGATTGGGCGTTTTAAAATGTTTCTGGGAGAGGTATAAGAGGTTGTTAAGCGGGATTTGGAGTACTTTGGGCTTGTCTATGTACTTCTTAGATAGATATCTATGGTTATTACCATAGAAATAACACGTGGTTATGCCTTCCAACTGTATCTTGAGATGGGTTACATTGATTGCGAAAAAAAAAAAAAGTAATATAGTATCAATATTTTCCATATTTCTTTTGTGATGGGCTAGCTTGATTGCTAATGGTAGAGATGATGCTATTGGGTTACTACTACCTCAGTTTTGAAAACTGATAAGTTCTGACTTGTCACAAGCACCACGTTGACATACGGAGATAGCCTCGGAAGGTCACTACTCGGTTAAAGAAACATGTTCAGAGAGCAGGAGAGGAAGGTTGTGAGAATATATACACGAGAAAGGCATAAAATTATTCACAAGGAATGCTAGCTACAGGCATAGTAACACCCCACTCCGCGGCGAATCCTGCCAGACAGAAGGTAAGATCTCGTTGCACTGTATACTTTCAAGTCCGTATTTGTCACTCCAGTCCAGAAGCTTTAATTATTGGATACTGCTAGACCAAACCATTGTAAGATTAGTCCATCTGAGTTGGATACCCAATTTCTTCACATTAGAATTCGAAAGCTGTCAACTTTCCGGCATTACCACCGTAATATAAGTCTCATTACTCGTTGAAAAACATCCTAGAGTCGACTTGAATTTGTCCACCTTAGTTCAAAAGTAACGCCTTTGCCAGGCTTTACTCGACCAATCTTAAAAGCTCAAGGGTGTTACCCATTCTGTCAGAATATGCGGCTTGCTTTGCATAGTAGAACCTTGACTACAAATGAGATATGTGTTTGTAAAGAAACTCGAATATTATCAATATTTCCCGTATCTTGCTTTTGGTGGGGATAAAGCTTTTTGCTTTCGAATTTGAAGCAACTAAGTTAACATTCGTGTCTAGAAGCTCTGGTTTTGAGCAATGTCATCGAAGAGACACATGCCGCTGTATAATTTTTGGTGATTAAGTTATTATAAACGTAATACTTCTGTAAATCCCCCGTAGAATGATTTAATCTGCGATATTTTTTCTAAAAAGATATTGCCGCATTTTTCGAGGGTATTAGGTTTAGTGCTTCCTTCCACTGCGCTCAGATCTAGAATCCAAATTTGCCTTGTCGCTGCTAGTATTACCACAACTGCCTTCACATAGATTTCAATCGTGCTGACCTGAACGGCGAAGAATTTGTCAAGCTGTGTGCGTGGTTTCCTACAAAAGCGTTGGACTATGTATTACAAATACCATAAGAAACACCAGTCCATAACATAACGCAAATTTCTTAAATCAAACTGAGTGTAGTAGAGAAAAGTGGCCCCGTTGTGAAATCCCCCATATTCATCAATGTACTGCAGGAGACAGCCGGCTTAGTACTCAATTACAATATGAATTATGGAATATTTTGAGGATACAACAACCTGAGCTCCAATTACAGTCACAACCTTTCTCTTCCTGTCATAAACCAGTTGACATTGTTTGCGCTTTTTTCCTGACACAAAAACGGAACATAATCAGGCTACTAACGAAAAAAAAGCAAGGTTCTAGACAAACTTTCCATTACAAAAAAGTCGTAAAACGAAAGATGTTTTCTAAGTCTTAATGTAGAAAGCTTAGCATGGTTTCGAAGATACTCTGTAATGTGATATTAATCTAATCAAACAAAACTAACTTTTATTCCAAATATTATTATCACGATTTAGAAAAAATCTCGAGTTCGCTTAAGAAATAAGGTTATAAAAGGGGTGAAAGTGTCAAAAAATAACCGATAAAATAAACAGTAATAGCACACGAATCTTTAGACAAGAATTGTAGCAATCGATAGACTAATAGATTATTAAGTTTCTGAATATAATTTCAATATTCTGATTGAATATCTACTATCCCTAATGAGCAGCCAATTAGCTCTCATTTAGCTCCAAATTAGCTGGATATAATCCTAAATAACTAACTTAGCTAACCCACTAACTAGCCCTCAGCACCTTCCCCCCAAATATTTCAGCCCTCGATTAGTAACAAGAAAGAAATTTTAATCTCTTGGAAAGTCTAGGGACTTTATTGTCATTATCAACAACATCCACCTCCACCTCCACCTCCATCTCTATCTCTACCTCCTCCTCCTCAATCAACAATTGCGCCCTTACAATCATCAGAACCAGCACCACCAAAACCCCTCACCTTCCCACCACCCCATCCACCCAACTTCCAACTTCCCCCATCTACCTAACATACTCTCCTCTTTCCCCCTTCCCCTTCCCCTTTCCACACATCACAAATCTCTCATTCCTCCATATCCAGCCTTCCCATCCTAAAACCATCTGAAATCTAATAATTTCCTTTCTTTCTTTCTTTTCCTTCTTTTCCTATAACCTTGCATCTATAAGATCTTCCCTGTACCCTCTTGAATTTCATTTTCATTTTCATTTTCATTTTCATTTATTTATTTATTTATACCTATCAACAGTGTATCATTAAACTGAACTCATCATCTGCACTTCCATGATCCATCCCAAAAATAAACCCAAAATTAGCTAATCTTACAAACCCCTCCTTAATAGAAAATTAAACCACTCAAAGAGAAGAAAGAGCACCCAAGATAAAATCAATGAATCTCTTCATGCACTTTAAAAATCACAATCTTAACCCTCCGCGTGACAAACCAAAAAGCAAAAAAACTTCAGGTACATAAAGCCCCTTCATCCCATATCCAGTACCCTTACATGCAACTCGCACCCGCTTCCCAACTTTTGTGCATACATTTGTTTGGATTTAAAAATACTTTTCTGGCACAATTCCAGTTCGGGTTGGGGTTCGAGTTCGAGTCCGAGTTCAGTTTTAAGATTGGAATACCTGTATTCATTTTGATAATTTTTATGAGCCTACGGTAGAGATGAATATCTGCCTGTATTTGCGGTATATTTTCTTCGCCATGTATTTTTGGCCTGGTAATGGACATATAAAATAGGTGGAAGTTGGGATTGGTGATAGGATCATAGAACGATAGACATCAAAGACGTTAACATACACCACCACCTGGTTGTGTAAAAAATGCAAGCAAAATCTGCAAACACTGCATGCTACCAAGTACACTTTAACCAACTAATCACCAACCGAGAACTCTCAACCATCTACTCAAGGATTTCAATATTGGACAAGTAAGTATCTAAGATCCACCCCAAGCATTAGGCTTTAAGTTTCTTCTCCGGCATATTCAACACCATATGACCCTCCTCATGTTCATAAAATCCCAATTTCTCCGCCTCCTTCCACACCTCAGGATATAATTCTTTTGTCCATTCCGCCACCAGGTCCTTCCTATTTGAACCTTGAATTGCGTTGTATATGGTACCGATACTGTGTATGTTAGTCACAATTCTCGAGTAAAATCATAAAAGTATAACTTACGTCAAAATATCCGGACCAAACCCCAAATCCTTCTCCATGGCCTCCACCAACACTTTAACCTCATCGAGCTTGCCCTGTCCAGCTAATGCCCCAACATAAGCAGCATGAACCTCTCTGGTGATTTCAATTTCCATCCTCCTCATCTTATCCCAGATTTCTCTCGCCGGTCGATCTCCAAAAGGTTTCCTCTGACACGCTTGAAATACTATCTCCAAACTCTTATAACTAGGTCCTTCACGAGAATTCGTGATATCATCCCAGAAATGTAAAGATCGACTAGCATCTTCGCAAGCTGTATAGGCCAGCATTAAAGAATTGTAAAGACGTGTATTGGGTTCAATGGTGCTGTCCAATTTCAACATGTTGTGAACCATATCAAGAGACTCGCCATCTGCGCATGATGCTATACCAACAAAACAATCGATATAAGTGTCTCGCACAGGACGTTTGTTGGGATTGATATGCTGGCGCATATGTCCAAAGACATGACAAGCCATATCTGATCTTTTGCGATCGAAAAACTCATTCATGATTCGCGTACGTGTGGGAACATCAGTCTCGTCAAAGATATGAATAACAACACGATAAGCATCCCATATGCGGTCTTCGCTGTTATTCTTGTCAAATACAAAAGCAAGTAATGCATCGCATATTCGAGCTCGCTCTGACAGGGTATAGTGGTATGTATTAACTTGTAATAAATCCACTACTTCATTAAGTTCGTTGCGGGTGATATACATTTTGCTTAGTGATGAAACCGTGTCCGCTTCTAACCTTGCATTACGTTCGTCCAGGTCGGAAACGATTGATGAAATCTCGTTATAAGGTAGAATCTCTGAAGCACAGAGAGCTCGGACAAATTTATTGATAACAGGCAAGTCCTCGTCCTTGATAATCTCCTCTGCCTGCAGCGAATTATAAGATGCTCGGGCGCCGGAGAGATCGCCTGCACCGACCCGGTAGTCCATCTGAAGAATAAATGTTCTTGCATTTGGACGGATATTGAATTTTTGTCCCAATGCAATATAACGTTCTGCAAGATATGGATCGTTCTTTGATATTGCGTACTCGACCAAACCATTGATGGTGTCGATGTCTGGTCTCATAGATGGATCGTCCGGATTGCGTTTTTCCATAACATGCATCATGCGTTCCACATCTTCAACCCCTTTGTCCATAGCACTCGCAGCCCATTGAAACACGACATCCCATTTCCCTTTCTGCATTCGACCTGCGTCCAGTACCTTACGAAAGATTCCTTTGCACCAATCTAGCAGCTCCTCATGCCGAAGACAGAATTTCAATATGTCCTGTAATATACTAGGACTGAGGTCTGTTGGAACATGTGCAGCCTTTTCAAACCATGCTTGTGCTTCCGTAACACGATCTCTCGAGGTATAAAACTTTATGACGATTTCATTGCTCGTCTTCCCACGCCCTAACGGCAGCTCTTCAAATCTCTCATATGTCTTCAAAAGTTCAGCCTCGTTACCTTCCCGCGCGAAACCAGATAAAACCGCATACCAGTTCATTTTCAGCATTTGTCGTTGTCGAGATATCTGAACTCCGGTTTTAGAGGCCGTTTCTTGCTCTTCTAAAAAGCGTTGAGTGACCTCTTCACAGAGCTCTCTCGCCTCAGAAGATTGTCCAACCCCACTCAATATCTTTATAAATTGAAAACTCGGCGCATCCTCGTTAGACCCAGACAAATTTTTGATCTCCTGGAAGAGAAGTCTCGCCAAGTCCAGAAAATCGTTCGTGTCATCATTAGGAATGATTGTCAATGCCCTCAACGCTACCCTCAGGTCATTGACATGTTCCTTTCCCAATCCACAGCTAATAAGATAATTCAAAGTCCTCAAAGCATGCCCCGCTTCAATATTATTAACCGCTCGTTCCGTATCGACTTTATGATTGAAGTATTCATTAAAAGCCTTCAGCATATCATCCTTATTCGCAGTTCTGGCATGAATTCTCGTCATCAAGCTAAACTCTGCCATCTTTCTCATTCCCGGTTCCAATTCCGGTTCTTTAGGTTGTCGAGGAGGTTTCCGGGAGAATCCGAAGAGAGAGCGATGGGATGTGTATGGTAAAGTGGGAATGACATTTCGACGACGATGCCTTAATAGAGCTGGTGATCTATTCGCGCATGGTAATATGAGGCCTTCGTTTGACAAAAGTCCACGGAAGACTCTGCGGGTTAATTGAGAGCGCATAATTAAGAAATGGTGATGAGTTATACAGATTCTGAGAATCAAAAAATTAGCGCAGAGCATAGCAAACAGTAAAAATTCACCGACTTACGATATGATGAGAGGATTTACGAATCATGAAGCTTCAAGGTGTTCATTAACTTTTTTGCCATTGACAGTTGAAGCTTGGAAAATGTGCGGCAACTCCCGTTTAGTACTTACGCCAAAATTTGGCCAATCATTGCTATGAGGAAGCTACCCCTCACTAAATTAATCTCCATTTGATTGTAATTTGACCCTTCGCTTCCTAAAACCAATAAATTATTGATTTTATAGCTTACATAAAATTAAAATAAAGATTTCGATTTTCTTTTATATAATAATAATTTCTTAATCCAAGATTATTTTCTAGATTTGCCCAAAGCGAAATATTTGCAATAATTTTGAATTAAATTGGCTTCAACGATCTCAAAAACGCATAACGTTAATACATCTATAGATCATGAACATATAAGTCAATCATCACAAAACATGCACAGATACTTCAATCTAGATCCCGAAACAGATAATTTATTGTCCAAGTCGCATTACTTGTAGAAAATCAATAGTTTAATGGCAAAGGCCAGCTAGAATAACATGTACACATGCCAAACAGTCACATTTTACTTCACAAAAACGTATCATAATATCATGATCCTCTTTCCAAAAACCCATTTCATTATGCCGAGTCCCCAGAACCTCGAATTCCTGAATAGCTGAATAGCTGAATAGCTGTAATCATCAGACCAACAACCAATCTAAACTATCAAACAAACCCGCTAACCAAAAGCTGACCTCCACCACTAACTACAAAACGCCGATACAACCATAAATCATAACCATCATTAACAATCCCAGGTATAGCGCAAGCGCAAACGCCACTCCAATGTCCGAAAACATATATAAAGCTCAAGGTTAAAGTAATTCGGCCTCTTCATCCTCTACTCCCTCCTCTTCACTATCCCACTCTACATCATTTGCTGCTTCTTCGGCTTTACGTTGAACTTCAGCTAGTCCACTCAATTCTGTGATGTAATCTTTCTCAGTTAACGCGCGCTTGATGAATTCCCATCCGTCCTCTTTGTAAGCATTCACAATTTTCGGCGAGCAGGCTGAGCAGCAATCGTACGAAGGACCGCTGATTAGCATGGTCTTGTAAGCAGACAAGAAACCTCGGATCTGATGAGGCACAAGACCTAGAGGATGGTTGGGTGGATCGCGATCGAATTCCATTTGGCCTGATTGCTGGTTTGCCGAGAGTTTTGGAGCTGGTGCGGCACCTCGCAATGGATGTTGAAGAACTGAAGCAAGAAGTTCTACAAGTTTGGAAGATGCTTCAGGAGCTACACCCGGCCGAGTGACAGTGCATTGTTGATCAAGAGTTTGATCTTTCACAGACTGTGACACTAATGTTAGCGAATGATATGTTCATAGAAAAAAATCAAGTACTCACATCAGATGGCGCTACAACATCATTACAAAAGTAACAACCAAGCGCAGCAGGTCCACCATCTTCTGGAGTAACCCCATGTCTCATCACGACATACGTGTCAAATCCTAAAGCTGCATTCATAACGATTTTTCCAGCCGCCTTTCCCATAACAGTTGGAAGCCATCGACTCTCTCGGGTATCCATTAATAAGAAGATTGCATCGTGGTCTTCAATAAGCTTTTGTAAAAGTTCAAAGTCCGTTTTTGTAGCAGCTTCATCTGTAATTGGATGTCCAAGCATGGGCACTGACATTACATGTCCAGTACTGTCAACTCCGGGATATATCTCTTGGAGAGCTTCAGCTGCTCGGTATGCCTTTTTGGCACCACCATCTATACAATCCTTGAAATCAAACAATGGCTGCCGAACCGGATTTGAAAATGAAACCGATGCATTGTCGATAAAGGTAATCTTGCGCACTCCCCAACCCATAAGTAGTCTCGAAACATATGTCCCAAGTGTTCCAGCTCCAAGTAATAGACATTTTGTGGTTTTAATAGCATCTAAGTCCAATTCAGGTGCAATGCGCCATTTCATCAATTTGAGATTAAGATCAACCGCTTGATCAGCAAGTTGAGCTGGATCCATATATTGAGCCAAGTTGGTGACTTTCGCAGTAAGCTTCCCAAGACTATTACGCTCCCAACCCGTGACTTTAGGTGTCTCATCAGGGCCAGTTGACTGATATTCTGGGTCGTGAATACTCTCCAAAACTAAGATTAAACTTTGGGGCACATGCCTTTTTGCGTGATTATCTCTGTAGCAAAGTATCTGGACTTTGTCGAGCTTGTATCTGCGTCTAATTAAAACTAAAAGGTTCCGTAACATCCACCCTGGATTTTCGAGGTAAGTGGATGGGTCAACGAAAGATACGTATTGGTCTTTTGCATCTACACCATTGAAGAAACCATCCTCAAATTCTCTTAATGATCCAATAACCCATTTGAATGGCAAATCGGAGTGCGACTCGTTTTCCGGATCTTGGGGCTGTTTCGATGAAGAATATACTCGCTTGGCTAGAAAGAATCCATGTTCCCTATTATCGTGGCTGTAACGCCACGTACCAAGCTCCTCCGTGAGCGCTGTGGTTTCCTCAGCGCTGAATTTGGGCGGTTGCTCAACTTTCCTCCATGCCGGCTCCGAATGTAGGGCAGGAAAAGCAAACCAGTAAGTAAAAGTATATTTTTTCAAATTTGCAAAAGACAAAATAGTGAATGAAGAAAGTAATGAAGGAATAGAATAAATGGTGCCATCATTAATTGCATCCCAAATCTACTCCTGTCAGAACTGTATTGAAGCGAGTAGTCCGGAAAATCACGAGACTCACCTGTTTGGCAGAAGTTTGTAACATTGCTTGTTTGTCCGTATTCTTAAAGTCCTCGATGGTATTGACATTCTTGATTATACCCTCAGCTCGAATATGACCCAGAGGAACTCTATGAATGAATCAGTACGCGTATTCCAAACATGATGGTGAATCCTACTCGTTACTACTCAAAGCATTACCGAGAACTCTCATACGAGAACTCTGATCAGGACTTTGTGTAGCTCTTGGTTCATATAAACCGAGAACCGGTCTTGCAGAATCATCTAACTTATCATGATCGATCTTTAACTGGGAAAGAGCCGTGTAAAACGGTAGCTCTATTTCAGAAGCAAATGGGGCGAACTTTAAAGCCATATCGATTTTATTGTTATCGTTTCTGACGCGAAGGGTTTCGTAGAGCTCTTCGATAGTAGAGAATGAGGTTATTAGCTCTTCTACCTCTCCGTCCCAGCAGCCTTCTTCGATAAAGGAGACGTCGGTATCTTGAGTACAGTCTTGGCTCTTGAATCAAGGGATTCGGTCAGCTTTGTTGGTGTTTTGTAGGAGTTAAGACAATAGCTTAAGAGAGGTGAAGATCTTTTATGAATTAAGTAAAAGTTAAAGAAGGGTGATTCAACAGTCTTAGGTTGAAATCATGAGATAGATTGAGGGGCAGTTGGGTTGGTAATGTGGTGGGGATGATTGTATAAGACAAGGATGCAACTCACATGCTCAGAATTGATATAATCAGCCAATCGGCGAAACTCCGGTAGATTCTTAATTGTTTCCCGATGAGCTGCCTCTGCTATTTCAATCTGCCAGTAAAATCGACAATACCTCCCTCCACACATCTTCACACAATTGGGGAAAAGGCTACAATTGTGCTCAAGCTGTGCAGAAACTTCCATTTTTAGAGGCAGGAGAAATAAGGCTTAGAATCATGTTAATAGGTCTTTGTGGAGGTAAGTGAATATCCCAAGCTAATTCACGTATGAAGTATAAATCACCAACTTTACAATAGGAATATGTGCTGGCAAGAGCACAATAGCCCAATATCTCGTAGAGCACCATGGCTTTACTCACCTTTACCTCCGACCAGAGCAGACCAACAAAAGCTCTAAAAGAATAAGCAACGGCAACAGCATCACAAACGGAGAATCAGACATTGAAGAAAACGGCATAACCGTAAGCCGAAAACCAGTCCCTCAATCGCAATCCCAATATGCCTTCACCAGCACCGCCGATCTCCTAGAGTTCGTAACCAAGCGCTGGCGCGAACGCTGGGTAACAACCAACATCTACACGGAGACAATCCTAGACGCGCTCCTCCGACGCCCATTCTTCATCCTCGTCAGCGTCGACGCCCCCGTTTCCATCCGCTGGAAAAGATTCCAAACACGACCCAACCCACCTTCTCCACCTCTAACCCTCGAAGACTTCCTCTTCCGCTCTGATCAGCACCTCTATGATCCCCAACACGGCCTGCAATCCCTCATATCCCGGGCTACCATACGCCTACTAAACACTTCATCCGATCTCGCGCATCTCTACGCTACCCTCGGAAAACTCGATCTCACAAACGAGGAGCGTCTCCGACCAAGCTGGGATCAATATTTTATGCAACTAGCATCCCTCGCCGCCCAGCGCAGCAACTGCATGAAACGGCGCGTGGGATGCGTTCTCGTCCGCGAAAAAAGAGTCATCTCAACCGGTTACAACGGCACACCACGAGGCCTACTAAACTGCGGTGAAGGAGGTTGTGCCCGCTGTAACGAAGGACAAAGCTGCGGAGTAGGACTAGGCACATGTCTCTGTCTGCACGCAGAAGAAAACGCACTATTAGAAGCCGGTCGAGAACGAGTTCGAGAAAACGCTATACTGTATTGCGACACATGTCCCTGTTTAACATGCAGTATCAAGATTGTACAAGTAGGAATATCGGAAGTGGTCTATAGTCAGGGATATAGTATGGATGCGGAAACAGCAGCTGTATTTGGACAGGCGGGTGTTAAGTTAAGACAGTTTATTCCGGTATGTTGTGTTGTAACCTTCATTTTCAATCTAGATATCTCTATCCTAAAGCATAAGTTTACTTACTAACTATCCTCTTTATTTGCAGCCAGCGAACGGTTTAGTCCATTTAGAAAAGCAGTCTTTATATTAGTATTTTTTGAGCGATGATACCCAGGCCAAAGGTCAAACATATACATAGATACCTAACATAATAGATAAAAAGCATAGCATATCATATCATAGCATTGCATAGTGAATAATAGAAAAGCCCATATACCGAATTCCATATATTCAGAATTTACCCATTAAATCACATACACACATCCAAACATCCAATTTCGCCAAAAAGATCTCATTATTCATAGGTATTCTATATCATCTCTCCTCCTATCCTATCCTATCCTATTGCAACCCGTCGTGTCGTATCCAATCGGGGTATCCCCATCAACAAAAGAAATAAAAAATTCGTATCAATTTCCCATTTCCCATTTCCGCATCACATCATAGGCCATCACCCACCCATCCATCCATCCACCAAAATGATAATGAAACAATATGAAATGAAGATATCATACTCATAATCATAACCATAATCATGAAAAGGCGTGAAAAAATAAAATAAAATCCAATGCAGAAAATCCCATCCATAAAATCCAACCAGAGAAAACTAATGCAGAAAGAGACAAACAAACAAGCAAACAAAAAAAACTAAAACTAAAACTCAAAAGCAGAAAAAAAAAAAATATTGATGGTATGTATGGTATTTTCTCGGCCGTAAAATCATTAGCCATATCATTCATCTCGGGGGAATGAAAAGATCAAAAAAGAAAAAGATAAAAAAAAATATGAAAAGAAATCACAACTCCGAGATCCAACCCGTGTATGTACCCAGGAGATACTAATAATCCCTTTCTCCCCCTCTACTCCTACTCCTCTTGTCCTTCCTTCCCCGATCCCTAGATTTGCCCCTCTCCCTTTCCCTCTCATCAGCCGATAAATCCGTAGCCGAACCACCAGCTAATCCTCCCTCCTTAACAAACCCCATCAATAAATCTCCCCACGATTGTTTACCCGCAACAACTTCACCAACACCCCTCACAACCCTCTCAACAATTTCATTTCCACCACCAAATTCTTTCGCTATATCCCTCTCTCTACTAGCATCCCTATCTAAAGCTTTCCCTTCTCTATCATACCTTTCCGGTAGCACTTCAACATCCTCATCGCTTGCCTCACTCTTCTCACTAGCACTTTGATCACTACTTTTTCCACTCCTATGCTTTGGATGTTTACGGGGCCTTGAAGGACGATCAGACGAAGGATCTGAGTTGTTCCTTCTTCTCCTGCGATAACGACGGTCAGAAGATGGGTTCGGTTGCTCATAAGTATTGACAGTGGAGGTCGATGGATCTGCTTTAGAATTGCGGATACGTTCTAAGCGACGGGAAGAGGTAGGGGATAGAGGGGCGAACATGACGGATTTGTTGGAAGGGTTAGCGTCAATTGGGGTCACGGGCGGTGTAGGCGTTGAGTTGTTTAGACGATCTGTTGAGGCATATATATTAGTACATCGATGAATTTACGAGCATATGCTGTACGGAAGGAAAGAGATATTAGAAGCAAGACGCACCCTCCCGGTCGTAAACATGATCAGTTTTAGGTGGAGAGGTTTCATGAATAGGGAAATAAGATTCATCTCTTGTGTGGGGAGGTACTGTCATAAGAGGTTCAGAGTTCGAAGATTGATAAGTACTCACATTGTCACCAGGAATTCTGGATGAAGGTGGGTAAGGTGGGTAATTGGCATGAGGTTCATGAGTACTAGGACGTCGACCTGCATAATCTTGAGGATTGTAAGGAGGAATAGGAGGTATTTCATTAACAAAAGGTGTAGATTGATTTCCATGACGGGTAAAACCCTGTGGGGCTGAGGTAGGAGGCGGTGGAAATTGATTGTTGTCAGGATAGTATGAACCACCGGAAGCGTGAGGCGGCGAAGGAGAGTATGTATCATCACGGAAATTTGTGTAGTAACTTTCAGGTGATGCTTCGTCTTCATAGCCTGATTAAAAAATGTATGTTAGTATGAAAGAAAGAGATACATGATGTCGAGCCACTCGAACAAATGATTTTGACAAATATTTGAAGTACCTAGAGACATGAAAATGAAAATGAAAATGAAAATGAAAATACATAATCATTGAGGGGTTTTAGGAATGAGATTCGAAAATCTTTTGGATAAAGACGATCTTATTGCCGACGGTGATACCGACCGGGAACTTGATCTTGAGTGCTGGGGGTCCTCACGTCTTCGTTCGCGCTCACGCTCATGCTTTTCTGCGTCCTTTTTCTCTCTCTCTTTCTCTTTCTTTTCCTTCTTCTCTTTTCTTTTTCTGTATTGATCGATCCCAATAGCGGCCGCACCCGTACCCAACGCACCAGCAGCTAGATCTCTGACTCTGCTCCGGCTTCTACTTCGCGATCGTGGTCGTTTTTCATCGTCGCTCGATGAGTCTCGTTTTCGTTGACGGGATCGACTTCGACTACGTCTGGAAGCACCGTAAGCAGCTCCAGCTGCGGCCGCCGCGACAGCTGAATCGTGTTCGTTGGCTCGATCGTATGGTGCCGGCTGCTGGTGCGTGTGTACGGGTTCAGTACCGTACTGAACCATGCCTAATTCTGGGTCAACACCTGGATCAGAATATACTCCAGTAGATCTGGCTCTCGACCTGCTTCTAGTTCTGCTCCTAGTTCTACTCCTCACTCTCTCTCGTCTCACAACCTCCTCATCTTCGCCAGCTGCCTTCTTAGCTTTTCTATTCTCGTATAATCCGGCTACCGCAGCACCTGCTAGACCCGATCCAGCAATTTCCGCAGCAGTTCGTACTCGTGACTGAGATCTTTGCCCACTACGTTTGCGAGATTTGTTTCGGAAGTGCTCAGCAACACCAACGGCTATAGCAGCTCCAGCCCCAGCCTTTGCCATAGACTTCTTACGGTGTGCTGGATCAGCATGTACGCTCTTGCTCCTACTCCTGCTCCTGCTTCCCGTCCGTGTTCGTATAGTACGCTTTTCGTACACCTCGTCGGACCAATATTCATCCCCATCAGAATATCGTCGACCATGAGACATACTTCTTTGTCGGCTTCGACCACGAACTAGCTCTTCCTTGTTTGCAGATCGATTTTGGGCATACTTAACAGCAGCTCCAGCGGCAATCGCAGCAGCAGCAAGACCAAGGGCAGTCTTCAATTTATGATGACCATGTGGACTGCTTGATCTTGATCTACTTCGATCTTCTCGACTATCGCGATATCGGCTGCGTGCTCTTGTAACTACTTCAGCACCGATCGCACCCAAAGCAGCCCCACCAATGACTGATCTGCCACGAGCTGTTTCAACTCCTTGCTTTTCCCTATGGTTGGCTAACAAAGCAGCTGCACCAGCCCCAGCTAGAGCACCTTCGGCCAAATGTCTTCTATGATGAGGACTATGACTACGGCTGCGCGCTTCTCTTTTGACAACCTTCTTTCGTACGACATAGTCTTCACTTTCGTATCCATCATCGTAACGACTATCTCGGCGATCATAAGCAGCCATTTCATTGTCTCTTCTTCCACTGATCTCACGAACATCTCTGCGATAATAGTATTCATCTTCTTCCCTGCGTGGGTCTGGTCGTGGAACAATTTCCTGTTGCACTTCCGTCTTTCTTTCAATAACCTCAATACGTTGTTGTTCTGATGCAGGTTGTGGTATAATAATTGGGGCGGGGCTTGGCGCTTCTTGAACAATAATTTGTTGAGGTTCCGGGGCTCTTTGACGAATGATAATTGGTGGCGGGGTAGGTTCAGGTATATCATAGTATTCTGTTTCTCGCGAGTATCTTTCGAGTTCATATGGTTCATTATGACGTCGAGCTATTGTTTTCTCGACTGTAACATCGGTCTCGCGGGTTTCCCGGACATCTCGTTCCGTTTCCCATGGTCTATCATTGCGGTGCCGTTCCCAAGGCAAGGGGCTACCACTACGTTCCCGCTCCCGCTCATAAACTACTGTTCTAGTGCGGTCTCGTTCACGCTCGGGTTCTCTGGCTCGCTCAACGGTAGTTCTCTGGTATTCGACAGCTCGGTCATAATCGATAGATGATCGGGGTCTTTCGGGTTCATATCGCTCGCGATCAACCTCAACTCTTCTGTCCACCTCGATGCGCTCGGTTCGTCGTGGCTCTGGATCATATCGTTCACGTTCGCGATCAATTTCGACTCGACGATCCACTTCGATTCGATCTCCTTGTCGATTTTCGTACTCTCGATGAGAAGAACGAACGGATCGAGTATCATCTACTTCCTCACCTCGACTTGGTGCGACTCGATAGCGTTGGACAGTGCGATAAGTGCTACCATTTGCTTTGGACCGACCATAGGAAGACCGGTCTTCATCGGAGGAATAGTAGTCGACCTCTCGGTCATGATAAGAGCTGCGAACAACTCTTTCAGGCATTTTGTTCTAGCTACCCTGTTGTTATTGCCAAAAAGTAAGGGTAAATTGTGTCTGTTTTTCGTAGACAAGTGAATATGTGTTGTGATTAGATTCGTAGGTTGTAAAAAAATTGATAAAATAATAAGAAAAGAAGTTGTTTTTTGTTGGTGGGGGTTGGGGGGAGTTGAAGGATTACTTGGAAGATGGGAAGAATAGCCCTGTTCGATCGAGGCTTTGCTGATGCTTTGGGCGCTGTCTTCCTGTTGCCCCTCCTGACACGACCTTTCGAGTGAATAGGTTGCAGCGATTAGGATTTGTGTGTGTGTGGTTGGTTGGTTCCACCGCCTCATGCGCCAATGGGTTTATATGTAAGAATACATCCCGTGGCACGGAAGAATATTTATATAGGTTTATTTGCTAGGGAATGAAGAATGAAATCTTCCGATGACGCTGATCAGAATCGTTCGACAGTGAGGGGTGATTCTTTAAATTATCTAGTAATTGGACGGGGAGGGTCAAGCGATTATGATTTGCGGGGACTTTGGATGGAAAGTGGACATGAAATTTGCGTCAGTGTACATAAATGGACTTGGGCGAAGTCAAGCTTTTTTTCTGGAATGCACAACTCTACAGAAAGAAATTCCATAATCACAGACAGACAGAGATCAGAGATGTCTCTCGGGCGTCTAAGACTCCTCCTTGGGTACCTATCTAGCTATCTACCTACTTCGTATTGGAAGATAATTCGCAATTCGTAGCGCTAGGATTGGTTTGTCATTGGGTTATTTTCTTCAGGGAACCGTGACAACCATTCCGAAATTCCAAGGACGCGTGATACCACCTCATGAAGCATTTTAAGACTGCATCAATACACAAGTCACCTCGGAGGAATGTTGGGTATGATGAATGATGATTTCAAAAGGATGACTATGTAGGTAGGTATCTGATCAGTATGACTCAAGTACTGACTGGACAATCCCATCTGCTAATCAGTTATTGTATTAATATTTGACTATAAGTTTTATTATATTGTTCTTTTCATTTCTCCCAGCCTCTCGAATGTTCAATCAATCATTCATTCTTCACATATTAACCTTAATCTTATCATAATGTTGCAGCAGTCCTTTTTTTGGCTAACCCCTGCAAAAAATGACCAACTTTGGCCCAAAAAAGCCGAATGGATGACGATGACGCACTCGTACATTTACCAAACAATTACAGAGCACTCTGATCTGTATTTCCATCCAACTTCCTATACAACTCTCCTCCGTACAAAATCATCCAACAACCCTATCTATCTTACAACTTGTCATATTCATGAGTAACTAGTTTCCCGTATATATCCCTCAGCCTCCAACAGAGCCGCATCCTCCGTATGTGAAGATACCAAGTAGTTAGTTGATGCAACTGCGCCACGAGCAAACGGAACAAGCGCATCGCATAACAAATCACACCCCAATGCCCAGCTAGAATGTAATAACCAAGCACTTCACCCGCCACCTTAGCGGTCAAATAAGAAAAGGCGTTTCGAGGCTTGAGAAACCTACCTACCTATGAAAGATTGCACATAAATGATACCTATTCACAGGCTAAGTTTCAGAAGATAGAAAATAGAACAGTATCGGGAGAAGACCGAGTAGAACCATAGCCTGCGAGCAATCCGTGTAATTAATTACCAGTGAACCTAAAGTTTTATGCTTTTAGATCGATATATGCCAGAAAAGCGAGTAGTTTTAGAGGGTAAGGGTGTAGATTGAAGAATAGAACTGACAGGGTATTTATACCCGGATCAGCACTAGATCTAAACTAAACTAGCGTACATATGACCTGATAAAATTACTCTCGTTACAATGCCCAATGTCAATGTTGGTACTCTCTCTCCTGCTTTAAAAGTATAATAAGGCTGCTGGTTTAACCTCGAGATATCCTCGGGATTTGGGTGCACCAGTGCTTAAGGCTGTGCTTGCTGTTGTGGATAAGTATAACCTTATCTCATTGGATGGATTCTGTGTCGCCTACGGAGGGAAATTCATGCGGTACTGTACTGTACTGTATCCACCACTCACTCCGCCTCGCGGAAACATCAGTTTAAATTCCAGCTACACGGTCGGTCATGTCAGGATGATGTCGTATATCATCTATCGATATATTCTTTGCCCATTGATCATGAAGAATGTGAGGCATTCCACATGAGTTCTCATCTGCTTTCTCCTCCACTATGAAACAGGGCTAAGGTAATCGGCAAGTCCCGATGTCTTTCAGCCTCTGGTGATCAACTATGAACTGGTGACTTTTCACGGCTGCTTCTCAAGAGGCTGAGTAGTTCTCACTTCTGTTGTTACTCAATCAAGATATGATAGTTCATTTCACTGTTCATTCTGTATATGGAATCTATGTTTCACAGATATATATTCCCACCACTCTTTAATTGAAGAAGAGTTTTGTCGTTTACGGTTCTAGCCAACCTCACAAAAGCAGACACACATGATATACAGGCATAATCTTCCTCAAAAGCTTAAAGTTTGACATTTTCCATTTTCTTACTCAGACTAGCTTGAACCTGCTTAGTTATTGAAAGATTGGGTATCGAAAGTAGGAGGCTGAGAGCTGGAAATGTATTTGTGGTGTAAGATTTACATAATGACAAGTGCTCTATGGTTCGCGGATATGAACATGATTTTGACTATATAATTGAGAGTTATAATATTGGCCCTTGGGATATTATTATGTTGTGTTATTCTTTGGAGAGATTGGTATGGTCGGTCGTGCGTTAGTATTAATTTTCAAATCAACATGTGTTTATTTATATCAATAATCATTTAATTATCTATTATTTCACAAATCATCATTCTCCATCTTCCCATGTCCAACTTCCCGAGAGAAAAATAAAGAATATCTCACAAAATACGCAACTTCCACCTCGGGTTCTGCGCATGCGCTTCTAATCTTACCTTAGCGTTCTCATAAGAACGAATCTTTAGAAGATCTTACTAAAGCAATTTCTTTCATCCTATCTTTGCAATATCGTGAGATGAATTGGTCCTTACCATAGATATGGAATGGAATTTATGTTGGATGACAATTTGTTGTGGGCGGTATCCTTGCTGTTTATGTATATCATATTTGTATTCTTTTTGTCTTAGTTCTTGATTCCTAGTTCTTAATGAGGGGAGATGTGCTGGGTGGATTTTAGGGTATAAGATCTGTATTGATGGTCGGTGTTGGAAGGAAGATATGTCTATACCGAGAGGAATGGTGGGCCGACCGGTGGCTGGGCCTAAATGTCTAGATTTCAATTGATTAATATCTCTGCTAGTTATTTTATGCCATTATAGAGTTCTGGGGATAGGAAATTGTAATGCTTGATGACTGGCACTATTGAGATAACAGCAGTGGTAGTACAGATCTCTGAAGGGGATAATGTCATGGGAGATAACAATCATAATAATGAATAATCTAACAGAATTCTAGATATTCCATCACGAGAGGAGAATCTAGGTTATGGCTTCATATAGTTTAGTAAAGCGTAAATCTGAATAGATGGTGCGAGGAATATCTAGGGACGAAAGATTTTAGCCGGCATCTTCATGTTAACTATTCGAAAATTAGCTACTTATATAAAGTCTTTCGCCGATGGAATAACAGGAAGACATTAGCAGAGTAGCACAAGCGGCATAGAAATGGGGAGGTAATCGCCCCGTATCGAAACGGCGAGGATTTGACTGTGATCGTATCGGCGTGCTAAACTCCATCTCCACTTTCAAAATATGCCTTGGTGTTCTGGCCGCAAGACAACCAACGTATGGGAAGGTATTATAGAAAGGTTATTGTACATTTACAGACACACAGTATTTCATCAATGTTATCTTTCATCCAGGTCCCAAACTTTTAAACGTTTAAAGGTTCGGGAATCTGATGAAAGTGTTGATAGGGGGGAATGAGTAGCAAGAAAAACGAATATGATTAGACGTACTGTAGATAGACCTGAGCAAATATTATCTAGTGGTAAACAACAGTAGATATGGAAATCCGAATCATTCCAAAATATAAAATAGATACTAATTTGGGGTAATTGTAAAATATTCATTTAGTTATTATGTAGTATCAAAGTTCTCCTTTTTCGCTCGTTGAATGGATGTACATCTATCAATGGGAAATTTTTTTTTTGATAGTTAATCAATAATTTAAAAGTAAAAGAAAATTGATATATAGATTAGTATAGGGGGGTTATTTCGAACAAATTAGATAGAGAATTGTTATTGAAGAATGAAAGCCTTAATTATAGTTTGAAAGGGTTCTGCGGTAATATTGAGTAGTCCAGGAGTGATTTAGTGAGGTTCTACCAATTCCTAGATCTTCCACCCTGCATCATTCCTCGCTATAAGGTAATTAATACCGCTCGTCGAACTCCTGGGAAAGTCGAAACTCAACGCAATAATCATTAGCTTCTTAATCAATGATTTAGTGAACCCCTTGAGCAAAATATCCTGAGACCTGGTTGTAAGTCTTGAAATCTTATTTCAAATGATAGAACGAACTAGATTTACTAAGGGATCTGAATAGTTTCATGAATTTCATTGTAATAGCGGGTGAGAAGGTTCTTATTAACTATTCATTGAGGCAAAAATGAAAAATGAAAAAAGACTGCAATTATCCATCTAAACATATTATTTTCATTAGAATAAATGATTATTAGGCCATTCTACTACTGCATATGGTCTTTGAATGAGATATTCCCCCAAGTAGCTTTCAACTCTAAAGTTTCGCACAAATCAATCCTGAATGGACATAAAGAAAACGCCGGCTGGCTTTCTATCTTTGAAGTCACACCTTTGAAAACAGAATAAAATTTCGAGAAATTACCATATCCCATATCTCCTTTCTTCCTAGTAAAGTATATATTAAACACCGTTTTTGGCATTGGTTCCCAATCATAATATCCCAACTTTCTATCTACAAAAAAATCGACTGATCGTTATCAAGCCACCATGTGCCACTATAAGGTTGAGACGTGCGCACGAGGTCACGATTCATCTAAACTCAGCACCCGTGTCCCTTGTTACAAATGGCAGCAAGGAGTTGACATGTCAAGTTGCCAATATAGCGCCGCAATAGGCTTTGAAGAAGTTGAGTTACGGAAAATACAGTCTAGAATTTGTGAGGAGTGTGTGAGGTAAGTGATCATTTAGATTTATTTTCATCTGTTAGTGCGGCTCAGACCTTAGTTTAGCACTGCTGCAACCAAGTCGAGATAGCATCTAGCCTCTCAAAATATGAAACGAAACTCTGCATTGCTTCATCGTACTGATGTCAAATTTATCAAGGGAGATTTTCTACGAACTCAAAAACGCAGAGATGGACGAAGCACCGGAAGAAGAGAAAGAACGTGAAGAGAAAGAGCCCAAGACGAGTAGTACTCCTACAGCAACTAGAAAACCATCGGGAATTGTCCACTCTCCTATGCAAGAAGATCTGAAGAGTATTGAAGACATGGAGTCGGAAAGTATTCAAGATTCGCCAAAGAAACAGACTAAAGGGAAGGGCGGGACTACTGATTTTGCAAAGCTGGGCAATGCTGAGACCTCTGGACTGCCGAATCTTCAGCCTAGTTCAGCCTCTGAGCCTGAGGGTGTTCGAAAACGGGAGCTTAGGAGATCACCACGTAAAAAGCAGCGATGATATACTAGCTACGGTGATGACATCCCTAGTAGAGGAGGTATCGTTGATTCAGGGTGCACGAGAAAGGAAAGATAGGTGTGTCAGACGAGGGTAGTTTAGAACAAAGCATAATGAGCATTTGAGCATTTGCAAAAACCATGTTCATTGTATTTGTGCCATGGCCTTGTGAAAAAAGTAAATTGTCCAGAACCACCTGGGGGGTAGAATCATGATAGCCATCTACTAGTCACTCGACTATGTCAAGAAACTTGTCAAGAACAGTTAAACATCTTTAGCTCTCGAAGTAGTCTCCGTAAAGGGATAGTAGTTTTAGCAAACCAAAGCATACTAGAATGCAATAGCACAAATATTTTTGAATACTTGTCTAATCCATTTAATTAAGTAAAATTTCCTGAACTACTTACTGTAAGCGAAAAACAAATCTAACCTTAACGTCTGAAAATGATGGATATACGCACAATGCCAATACTTGCAGAATAGATAAATCATTCAATATAATTAAAACAAGTATAAGTAAATGCTTAATTAATTATATATTCGGAACCAACAGTTTTCGATAAATCTCATCCGTTCCACCACATTCTATTAATTATCAGGGGCAATAAAAGGATGTATCGATCTCCCTAAATCCAGACCCCTCTTTCAATTAATAAATACCTTGTGGAGGAATGAGTATTATTTTATGACACTTCAAAGCAATCTCCTCTTTTCTCCTTCTGAGTAATAAATGAAAAGATTCCTGTTAGCTAGCTAATCTTACATTATATCCATTGCTCTCTTTACATAGACTCTAATATCTTACATTAACATAAATAATAAAACCATTTTCTTCTACTACTAGTCTATAATTCACCAACTACTCTATCTATCGCTCCATCTACCACGGAAAACGACACCATCAATATCCCTAACATCACAATGATCTAATCCTTACCAAAAAAAAAAGAGAGGGATTAACTTTGCATACATTATTAATTCACGTTTTTATTTACCCTTTTATTCATTTTCCAAGATAAACAAACTCCTTCCCCACTTCCCCACTTCCCGAGAGACATATATCTATATAATATACAATAAATATAGCTTCATCTATACAAACATAAACGAACATCTAGATATCTAAGATAATAGATAATAGATTTCATGATCTAGCCTATGGCAGACACAAACAATCCAAAAATTATACAACTCCTTGAGGACTTGCTTAGCTTCCCATGACCAATTCCTACCAAATTGAGCTGAAAAATATTTTCATTATGAGTGAGATGAAACTTTTAGTTGGGCGGATAAAACTTCACTTCCTTTCCTTTCTATACAGGGCTTCCAATCTTCAAGTAAATCTAGTATATTTTCTTTATTGGGGACTTCCCATGCGTTGTATTATTACCATTTTATGACATCATCATTCAGCGTATATATGTCATCAACATTCGACTTGCGTAGGGATATTATCTAGTAAATTTATAGCTAATAGGGCATAGTATCATGTAGCAGAATATCAAAAATGTAATATTACGAGGGTCATTTCATGAATCTATTTATTTCATTCGTCTAATACTCCAAATCAGCGCCAATTCCACCATGCAGCAGCTATCCAAGCAAAAATCAACAAATGCCCTCCCATCCTAATCCATTCCGTTATATTGGTATCCTATTGATCACTCTTGCCCATCCTTTCTCTTCCCATCAGTATCTCCACAAATATCAAATTTCCTCCCATGAAAATCATTTCAATGCCCCAAACATAATTTAAAATGCAATTGGAATATGGGCAACGTATTCCAGTGCCTCACGTAGCCATAAAATCCGGATGCTATTTGAGATCACTCCTCGGTCGTGAACTTCGATGCTTTCGCCTCTTCTCCCCTCTTATCACCTGTCGCGTTTCAGGTTGAATGATGATATCCTCAGGAGCTGCGACCTTTTCGTCTTCATTGTCCTCTAACGAGATAGGAGCATTTGGATTTACGTTTCCCCTTCCAAGAATTATCGGAGGTGGCTCTTTTCTCGGCATTATCATACTTCCAACCCAAGTCAGAGCATGCTGCCATAATGCAGGTGGCTTGGGCAAAGTTGCAATATTTCCCACGTTTGACATTTCGAACAAGTCAGCAGGAACATCTTTCATTGTAGGAAGATTTAGCCAGACATATTCTTTCGAATTGTGAATGTGTCCGCGGACTGTCAAAGGGTACAATTCTTCAGGGAAGACGAAAGCCGTTCTGACGACCATGGGTCTGTATGCAGGAATCAGAAGATGAAAATGCGCATTGATTCGTGATCTGTCGAGTCGCTTCCGCATAAATAACATCCAGGTGCACAGAGCGTGAAGGTTTTCAGACATGCCAACAAAATTGCTCGGCACAGGTTTGTTCTGAACGATATCGTGGAACTCGCCGTGCCAATCAGTATCCGGGTGATAGAGGAAATAGAGATGCTCAGCATCGCCTCCATAGACACTCGAGGCCTCTTTTCGGATGTATTTGTCGACATGCTTCGCAAACTTATCTGGGGCAGCAAGACCCGTCTGCGCTTCAAGCTCGCCGTAAATCTTCAATCCAATTTCTTCGAGACCAGATGAACCCTGTAGTACTTCCATGAAAGCAGCAACAACATTTGCTCCCACCAAGAATGTTTGAAATAAGTCCAACCAGTTTTTATTCTTCAAATATCGGTTCATCCCCGACGCAAACGTTTGCACCTCCGGCACAACGGATTCGAGTTGATTTCTAAGTGCCGCCCCATTTTGATATGTTGTATAGCCTTCTGATAGATTCTTGACAACGCATGAAACTTCTGTTAGAACTCCAGGGAATCGGAATATTTGCTCAAGATACATTGGCGCTACGGATGTTCCATTGGACGGTGGCTTGGACGATGCTTTCTTAGGCGCTGCGACAGCGAAGAGCTTCTCGAGTCCCATCTTGTAATTCGACTCGCGTTGATGCGATGCTTTGTGAACCGTTTATCTTAAGATATTCTGTCGTAAACGAATGAAAGTAGATAGGACGTAAGGGTATCTTGAGAAAGAAATATGAAAAAGTACTGTTAGGTATCAATATCAATATCAATTGAGTGTTCGAGGACTGGTAAGACTCACGGCCAACCTCCAGGGCGGATATATATGTGTGAAGTGAGTGCAAAGAAGAATCGAATAAAATACTATAGAGGAAGTGGCAGAACTAATATTCCCCCCTATGAAGAGTCATCAAGTAATCATGATGCGGTGGGAGCTTTAAAGGTTCTGGTGAGAGATATAAAAAGTCCAATTGAGGTTGGCAGTCCCCGTGATGAGGTGCTTTTCCTCACAGCCCCGATAGATGATTGTGAAGATTATTGATAAGTCGCCCCTCTTAAGTTATCAATAGCATTAACTCCATTATGTGAACATATTTGTGATTTATGCAAAAATGGGCTGTCGACGATGGGTCTGCTGTCAACGTAGCTGGCGGTGAGTGGTGGGATTTTCATGCTAAGACTATCTAGGCTTAGCGGGCTCTGCGAACGTTTCGAAACTTCAAGTCGTGGAGTAGAACCCTGTAGCAACGAGACTTGCCTTTCTTAATATCATCATCATCATCAAATCGGCATACAACACGACTGAACAGAGCTTTTCATGGTTGAAACAATTAGACTTACTGGTCCAATACCTATATATCGTTCTCCAATCATTCAATGTAGAGTTAGTTACACGGGACCATCCAAGTATATTTCTTCAGAAATTTATTGGCATTGATACTAGGCGTTTTGGTGGAGAGCAAACCGCCACATCAACTTAGTAACGGGTCCATGACTTCTATCAAGACGTTATGGATTTGAATATAACAGAGGTATACATCCATCTTGACAGTTAGCATATTCGCTGGCCTCGGATTATCCTGCTGTCAAATCTTGAGCATACGGATGACAGAACCATACAGCCAATTGGAAGAACCCTAGATTAGGAAGGTTACTAAAGTTGGCAGCTACATACTCAGACGAGTAATCTCGCTCCGCGTGCAACGTTTTGAGGGAGGACTTATAAAAGCAAAAATAAACCAGAGAAATCACTTTGGCATGAGATGAAGTAGCTGTCTCTCATCGATTCTTGCTCCATGTGAACATTCAGAAGATGCTAGCTTTACAGCCTGTACTGAAACCTTTGTTCGAGATAAAGCTGAATAATTAGCTATCGACGTTAAGATGAGTTGAACCACTGAGGCACGGCCATCCAAACTCAGGATAGACATTGAGGATTGAGTACACACCACATTTCCTATCATGGCCTAGATTATCAGTTTTATAGATCTTGGAAAGCAACAAGCTGTTTGTCTTACGAGTATCACGCTCTTGAAAAGCTACTCCAACACTCACAAAGCCCGTTCAAATTTCAGATATGCGAGAGCTTGTTTTCATCCGATTTTGAGCATTACCTTGTGGTACCTATACGACTATTTGATTAATCCACAAAACAATCTCCCATGGGTCACTGGTGGAATGTGAATCAGACAGAAACTCATATCTCTTTGGTTCAAATTGAACGTCTCTCATGCTCGACCACAGCGGCATCGCATTATTATTTCACGAGCGTTTATCCATCATGCAATCGTCATTTTTCACATACCTGGACAGGAGGTCTTATCATTTTTCCGTTGCAATGACTTTGGTTTTGTTCGTTTTAACTCTGATGATGACATTTTGGGCACCTCCCGCTCTAACTCTCGATATGCGAGCCTTCAAAGCTTTGCCAGAAAATGAAGCAGGCTCTCTCCACGATTTCTATTACTTTTACCACTTGAGTTATTACTCAGAGAACTACGCCATGGAATCTGATGACTTGGCGGACACGAAACAGTTTTCTGCGGCATCTGGCAACCGAGACTTCTCGAAGCTCAAGAACGACACCTTAATCCAATTTCCTCAAGATCTGAAGAATCGATTACAGAGGAGCAGCAGGTCTACATCTTTGAATTTCGCGCTTGCCTCGTCTGCTATTGCCAGTATTTGCATCTATATCCTGGTCAACTTGGCAATCATTAACTGGTGTGCCGAGCTATGCGTTGCTATCTTGAGGCGATCAGGTACAGAAATGAGAAGAGCATCTGTAACCCGCATTAAGTATCTCAGAAACTTTCTGAAGGAGTGGACTGCAATTCCAATCATGGTGAGATGTCCCCTTGGAGTGGCATATCTTCCAGTCTTTTTGGCCTCTGAAAAATTTAGGGAATAGCGATTCTTTGCTTGATCAGTATGATTTGCAACTTTCTTTGGGAACGGGGGCTTTACGAAGCTTTTACATCAGCGGATGATACAACAGGGATACAAGCGCATAGGGGAAGAGCACTTTTGGCGCTGGCGTACGCAATGTCTTATACAGGTGGAATAAATCTAGCCTGTTGGGGAGTGGTTATGTGGAGAGCCCGAAACAAGAGGGCAGATCTAGAATGGCAGGCCACGCTCCCTAGGGGAATTGAGCTCCGAAGGAAGGGTTTCGCGCCCAGATGTTAATAATTATGCCTCGCTTGATTAGACGTATATATTGTATTCCAGTTAATGCACATTATGGGAAAGCATTTTTGAAGCTTGATTGCCACTCTGCAAATGATGCGACGATGATAATCGAGACATGAGGACTCTCTATGAATATTGAAAGTTGAGTTGATTGCAGAGCTTAGGCTTCTGTAGTCCCAGTTCATTAAATCGATAATGCTTCTTTCTGGTCGAAATGGAGTTCGATGATCAGCTTGACATGTGGATTGATCAACAAGGAATATCCAAAGAGATGCTATGTCCCGAATACAGTTTTGTGTTCTCCAAACAATTGATCATGTATCAATAGAAATCCCATGTCGGATATCAATCGAACCGAAGTCGAGTTTGCTGATATCCTTGTCGAGTCGCAGGAAAATTGTACGTAGAAAGGTCCTTAAAGATAAGGAAGTCTAAATAATTCCAAAAATATGGGTCTCGAGTTATTTCTAGTCTTTGGATAGACATACTCATTAGTTTGGTGTTGAAAGCTTAAGAGACAAGCTATTAATCCAATGGTGGGAGGAAGGAAAGATGGATGACTAATCCAGCAAAACGAGAACACGTACTAAACAAAATCTTCACCACCAAGGTGCTTGCATGTTCAAACTCGATACAAACAGCGGAAGTCACTCTCTTATAGTCTAATACATCTTGATAATGGGGACTTTAATGATCCGCGTACGAGCTTGAACAATTTTTTGCAAAAGAAACTGTTCATTCCATTGCAAGTAGATCTAGCGGGTGGCAATGGGTCGATAGAAAGAACAAGTCCAATCCACAGTGAAGTACTGGAAATAATTAAATATTTCTGGGAATGGCAAAACCGAGAGACGGGAAAGTACCTGACCTTTCGAGCAGGAATTTGCAGGTAAGATGGCACATCTCAATTGCCATTGCCAAACTATACATCTGCAGATTTGGGATGTCCATAGGCAGTTTCCCCTCGTATCTTGTCTATATGCAGGCCGCAGCGATTATTCGAGTGTCAATGTGCTAGAAGTGACTGATAAAGTGCAGACAGGTCTGCTGGCCATACCGAGTAATCCAAGAGCGTTGTCAAAATGTGGATTTGCGAGGGAGCAACCGTAGCTCATGAAGGATAAAAGAATTTTGGTTCTGGAACCCCTGGAACTATTTGCTGTGTTTATGAAATGGTTTTGTATGGAAAGTTCCATTCGTAAAGCTATTTGGTGAAAATTAGACGATCTGTTAATTCATGGGGTAAAGGATATTCCGGGTAATTGTGTGAACATCGCATGGCGGGGTCATCGCTCAATAACGGCAAGATTACAGCGAACGGTAGCCAAGTCATTCATAGATCTTACACCGTTCCGATCTTCCATACTGGCGGAGAAAGCTCTTCATTGTTGCCCGAAAATGCTATATATAAAAAAATCAGGATGCCAAAGCCTTGAGGACAGGACAGACGCGAAAGACAAGCTGTTCTTCGATGGCCATTATGGAGTGCGGCATACTGTATCTCTTTCAGCCGCCAATGCCCATGGCTCAAATATCATCTAGAGCAAGATATTTTAGGAACTAAAACTGTTGATATCATCACCAGTATCGGATCTATCTTCCATTTGCTTCGGAAATTCTCTATGGTATTCCAGACAGTCAGGGCAGATACCATCTCCTTTCATCCTGATGTGGATTTCAGCTATGTGAGGCGTAGTGGTGCCGGTTCCTGTCACTTTCGCCGAGTGGTTGGACACGGGGTTGCCAGAATATTCATCAATGCCATCAATGCGAATGGTGCTATTCCTGGCCAGCGACTGCTATCGTAAGCCAAGCAAAGTTGCAATTCCAGAACGCTGTTTTCACTGAGTATGAGCCATCTCACCATATTCTAGAACACAAGGCAGGCCCAGTGCCCAAGTATCCGGGCGAGTTACTACAGGTTAAATTGGATAATAAATGAGACTTACAGTGATGTACTATGCTAAAATTAAGTTAGAGCGGCGTTCCGAAGTGTTTCTCATATTGATCCCGCATATGCAGGTTTTTACACTTGGTAATACCTGGTGGCCTGCGATTCAATCGTGAAGACAAACAGCAACGTTCCTGGTCAATAGGACTGGCGCATGAAAGGTAGAGCTGGGAACTTGGGAATAGCTTATGCAGGGCCCAGCCAATCCCTAGCACATGCAGTCTCCCCCGAAATACTGTTAGGATTGATGAGTATGGACGCATGTCGAAGGAGTTCCGCCAGGCACCACTTGGCGTATTTCTTAATTAGAGAGATACAATGCTACCAGGATTATCGGTGACTAGCTCAGTAGTGACTTCATGGTTTCATAGCAGGCATTTTCGGGAACGAAGATATCTGAATTCATCCTGTTCCCCGGCTGCTACTGGCTACTGGCCAAACGTAATAGCAGGTTCAAGAGTCCTATGATTTGGGTTTCAACGGTCACCACTTTGGCCACTCGACCTCAGCCAACATGCGATTTGATCCCTATGCTACATTTGGATCGACTCAAAAGAAAATCGATTATACGCGGAGCACGCACTACAGTCGGAGCCTGAAAATTTAGTATTAAAGGTCTGGCACCGTCGAGTTACCTACCTCCTTGCTTCGAACATACATCCTTTGGTAGTTTCTTCATTTCCGTCGCGCACTGGATAGCTTGGATACGGCGACGTATACTTTTTTCTGGAAGTGGCGTGACTTTCCAAGATATGATAAGTGCTTATGTCCTCGAATTCAATGTCGGTTATGGAAGGTTTAGGAATGTTTTGCGGAGTAGTCATGAGATTTTATTGTGGCTGCAGAATTTCAAATTTAGCAAATCAAATTGAGGTTCTAGCGAATATTATCCAATCATTTTATTTCTTGGCTTTAATATAGTTGATCCGAGGCAACAACCTTTGTTGTGACCTGATTTCGATTTCGTCATAACCCCTCACCAAGCCATCTCTGCAATTCTTTGTTTTCGAAAAATTACTTCTACAACACGAAATTTTCAAACTTGCTCCATCTATTCAAGAATAAAAGTAAAAAACCTGACATCCAAGCAGAATGTCTTCAGATTCAGATAGTACGCCCATGCCAACTGGCTCTTCCAAACCTCAAGGAGAGACCATGCCCGGTGATTTCACCTCAGCCGAAAGGGTCAAACCCTCACAGCCTGACGTTCACCGACTCAAAGTCGGCGATGAGCATCGCGACAGTCCAATTTCTACACCAGACAGCATGAAAGTCGAAACTGGTAGCGAAGGTAATGGTACTGCGGAACCAGTCAGTCCTCACGAGGACACACGCGCGAAACAAAAGGGCGATGAGGATAACAGAAGCGATGAATCGTGGGAAGAGGTGAAACATGAGGGTACTCAAGCTACGGGAGAAGCAGCACAGGATAGCAGGCCGGTGTGGGTGGGTCACAGTGCAGCGGAGAGTGCGACACAGGAGGAGGAGGGGTTGGGAGAGGATATTGCGCCGGAGTTTCGACCAAGGACGCCGAGACCTTATAATTTGCATGGTGAATGATCAAGAGAATCAGGATTGTAGCAAGAATAATGAGGGTGTCAGGCAATAATGGTATCAATACGCAAGGTCATTTTGAAGGAGTCATTTAATTTTTGCCGTCAGCGTATTCATCTCAGCGACGAGATCTCCTTGCAGGAATAGTTCACGGCGTTCGGCAGCTATAGTTAAATGAAATAGCAATCATGCTCTGCTTTATTTTGAAAAAATTTTGAACATTTTCTCTGGAGCAAGAACATGGTGCAAGTCGGGCTGGAAGTTGTCGGTTCACGTTATTTGCGTAGCCATGAACCTTTTTGCAAACTGTGGTCATTAATTAAATGCTAACGAAGACATCCCATTTATTCAATGTGGTTCTTAGCATTAACCATTTTGGAAGTAACAAGTCACTATCAAGCAAATTGAGAACTCGAAACAGAAACCCACTTATACTCGCCCCTTCCCATTTGAATGCTGTGTATGTCTATTTCTTCTCGCAAAAAGAATTCTATTCTTCTCTCATTATTTTATAAATATCATTCACATCATTTCCCTATTGCTTGTAGTTGAAATAACCTCCTGTCACTCACTCTTACAAATCTTATCTCAAGCTGTATTTGTATCCTAAAATTTCATCCAAAACAAGACTCTATCTCTACTCAAATCTGTCTTCAACCGATTCACGAAGTGATTATCGAGCAATAGCGAGATCGAAACACTTCATTCTTCGTTATTTCGTGGACGCTACTCTTTCGGATCCTAGAATCTTGTAGAGAACATCATTAGCCACGAATATGGCAAGAAAGGAAAGAAAGGAAAAGTCACAGAATTCAGAGGAACATAGACAGAAGTTTCTTCCATTTTTGGCAGCTAAGCCTGCAACATCATGGCAAACAACGAACTCCCAAACTATGCCAGTTCTTCCAAATCCAGCAAATGCTCGACCCGCGTCTTTTCGGTCAAGCTCGATTTCAAGTGCAAGTTCATGCCCGGACATAAGATCAAAGTGTTTGAGTGAATCTGACCAGGCAACGGATATTGAATACAATTCTGATGTCAAGCCTCTGCAGTCTGGCAACCGAAGAGCCGGAACAGAAATTGTCAAAGGCAAATTAGATACGGAGTCTCTGCGAAACTGCAGTCGAAGCGTCGGAAAAGAGCTTGCTGGAGACTCCACTTATCATATGGAGAGTGCATATCTCCCAAGCCCTGTCTCGTATGCCTCTTTCGGGTTTGATTATCGAAATCGCGTCACCCTCACGCACTTTCCAGAGAGAGTCAAAGACGGTATTCGAAGCCTCTTGGAAAAGGGCTGGGAACAGGGCATCCAGAAAGAGGGGCCATGTAATGAAGAGGACAGTTACTTCTTCAAACTCAAAATGAGACCATTCAGCAGTGGAAACACATATGTGTCAACTCGCATGACGCGCAACATGATTGCGTATCTGGCATCCGAGTCTTGGTTGGCACAACCCGTTCCATCGATCCTAAACACATACGACACGTTGAACTTCCGAAAATCTCCAAAGCCTTTCCCAAAATGTTATTGGCTTGCTATGACATACGGACATGCAGGCAAGTGGCGTCTGAAAGACGTGTTGAGTTTGTTGGGAGGAGCAGACGAACTCATTGACACTATTCGACTCACTTTGCAAGAAATGAACCTCATCTCGAAGCTCAAGAAGGAGCACGTTGATACTACAAAAAATTGGCACCAGTTCTGTATCAAAGGAACTTTTCTCCGTGCGGGTACTCAGGCAAAGAAGAAGAAGATGATTCTGAGAATCTTGGAAAGGCTGGAGGAACGTGGTTGGGTCTTATATATTGGCTACCATCGAGTTTTTTACGCTGGCACTGATTACGAGCATAAAGTGGGGACTTGGCTTTGCGTTAAGAGCCGTGAATGGACACCAACTGATCCAGTGAAGATTTCCTGGTCAATCTGATTTGAGTTGAGACGGGATTTTGTTGACAGTGTGTGGCTGAAAAACACCTAGGAATACAAATTCATACTTTCAACTGATCATACACTCGATGCATGTGACTACTTGTCGCCGCCAATTTTCAATGAAAGAAATATCTTATTGATCATGCCAGTGCAAAATCGACAAGTCAAACTCCAGTTAAATGTCCAATTTGCCGAAGAAAGGTATACACGATGATATACAAGAATTAGAAAAATGAAAAAGGAAACGTAAAAACACGACAACCTCATACTTTCAAAACTATACCTAGTTACAGTTTCATCATAGTAGCTACTAGCTAGTCCCAAAGTCCCGCAGTTGCTTCATCCCCATATCAAAAAGCACTAAACGGTCACAACTAGGAGCAACGCTCCATTTGGGCTAACTATATCTCAACATCATCTACTAGAGCATCAGCTTGGGCCTTGAATTAATATTGCAGTATGTAGGTTGATCATAGGACGAAGTTGATCAATCGTCGAATTGGTACGAAAAATGGGACTACTTTGAAAGGAGGAAGCTAAGTTGAAGAATTTGCGGGGGTTTCTAGATGGTCCTTGGGGTTTTGGGTGTATATTTAAGAGGTAATGACAGGTAGGTAGGTAGGTAGGTAGGTATTATTCATACAGACAATAAAAAACTAAACTTTTCCCGTCTAGAAACTATCCAGCTGTCATAGAATCCACGGGCTTATAAACAAACTTTATTTCTAGCTCCTAGATCAAATTGATCTGTATAACTTCTCTTTAAGATCAGTGGTTGTACTAGCTAAACGTGATATTACTGTGACATAACCGTGACTTGGATTTAGTTCGTAGAATAATTAGAACGATTTATATATAATTAATTTATTTAAATTACTAATTGATATATTTATTAAAGATAAAACTATAATTCTTTGAGATATCTTTAAATAATTTTTAGAATTAATATATATATTAATTCATTATTTATAGATTAAAAAGTTATATTAATTTTAAACTTATATAATAAAGACTTTCAATATTTAAAATATTATATCAAATTATAAAACACGATAGAAATAAAATAAGTCATGTCTAAATCTTTCATTTGGAAATCATATATTGTTGTGTTTTTAAATGTCATTTCTATTCAGGGAAACGTTCATCAATATACTGTAATTCACAGCACAACCATGGTCATAGATCTGATATGGATCGAAAGACATCCGATGCTCGTCTCTGGGCTCCCTCAGCCACCGCATCTTTTTTTAACTTAATGCACCCAAAACCATCCATCACCCTCTATCCTCTAATCACCACCTTCTAGCCACTGGTGCTCGTCTGCTCAGCACTCAATTTCTGAGGCTCCTTACACCACTTCTTATGTCTCGATCTCCAATCCACTTTCTGACACTGCGCACTACAATACCACGTAGCCTTGCATCTGGCACAATTTTTAAGATTTTCTCTCTCTGACTTGACATTTGCGCTGCTGAGTGAACACTTATCACAGCAGATTAGCTTCTCTCTCTAGAATCGTGCGGAGAATATGGAGATACTTACATTGAAGTTCGAACAAACTATACTATTGGGGTCTCTCTCTCTCGCAGCCTTCGCCTTCACCATATCGCCCTTGATTTCCCACAATTGACCGAGATTATCGCGAGTACAAGCCGCGTCAAAATCATCAATAGCTACCGCACGAAAAACCATTTCATTAGCATTTCTTCTTTCTTGTCCTTGTCTTTCTCATCCTCATACCCACACTTCACAACCTCCTAAAAGAAAAAGAAAAGGCAACATACACCCCCTAATCGCATCAGCATGCTCCAAAAACCTCCTCGCATCCTCCCACCTCCCCTCCATCTTCAAATACAACTCTCCGAGGGGCATTTTTCGATAGAGCACTCTGAATCGAATCTTCACCCGTACTTTCAATTTTCAACTTGAGAGATTGCAAGAATAATTTTTCGGCGCCGGTTAAATCTCCACGAGCTCCGAGCTGGTTGGCTTGGTTGTTGAGTTGGGCTGCTTCCATTAGTGCTGTGGCACTGCTGGCATTGTTGTGCACGAAGACTGGCATGTTGTGTTTGGGATTGTGGTTTTTGTTTTTTCTGGTTTGTGGTTTGTGGTTGAGACGGATGGAGAGGTTGAGATTTCTTTTAAAGAACTTGATGGAATTAAATTGCCGTAATCAAAAAAGTAGATGCAATCTTAGAACTTGGGTTAGAGTGAATCTCCTATGAAGGAATCAATCCGTTTAGAAAAGAATTAAGCGCAACGTGTGTGAAACGGGGGAATATTTTCGCGTGAAAACGTAACCTTTGTAGAATTTGATTGAGAAGCCAAAGGTTTGAGTATTCAGATGAAATCATGAGCACGAGATGAATTCTTTAAAAAAACAAAAGTGAAAAACTAGAGGATGGGGCTTTTATACGTGGCGATACGACAGATCTAGAGTTGTACAAGCAAACAAGCAGACCATTAACCTGAGTGGAAGGGGGCAGAGGGAAACATAGCCTGATCAAACATTTATTAGCTTTTTCTCAGTGTTGAATACAATTTTAGCTGCAAGACCATCCCATCCTTAAATGGTGAGTGAATTTCTTCGAGACAGAATAAGGCTTCATTTTAAAAAGAGAGAAATGCAATGGAATCACAAAGCCTAAACAGTATATATACTTGGAAATCATAAATGTAATTCTTTGAAACCCCTTGTCTATTTGACTGTCACAACAAAACTTATATCCAGTCCTAGCACAGTTACAACACCATCACCAACGCTATTTTCACACCTTCCCTATAACCTCTATCACAGAGATCCCGTAACCCTCAAATCCCTCGAACTAGCACCCACTCTAATAGTAAAAGTTCCCTCGGTAGGCATAACCCAGTTCTGCCTCACCACATCCCAATAACTCAAATCTCTCCTCGTCAAGTCAAACTTCACAGTTTTCGTCTCGTCCTTTGCTAATTCGACTTTCTCAAATCCTCTCAAGACCCTAACTGGAAAATCTACATTCGCAGCTTCCCCACCAATTTTATCGTATTCGAGATATAGCTGCGCTACTTCTTTACCAGTGAGACTGCCAGTATTTTTGATATCGACAGATACAGTGGCGTAAACAGTCCAGAGATCGGGATTACCGCCCTCATCTCCACCAGCGGGTGATGGAATTTGTTCGATGCTATAACCTTCTGGGTATGGGTATTTTCCGTGCTTAATATCCGAGACCTTTTCAATATACGGGTAGATAAATTTAGATAGCTTCCTGAAATTTGATGGAAATAGCGCTTCGCTGGGGTCCGGAATCTTGTCATCAAAGGTAGGTGGGAGAATTGCATCTGGACGAGTGGCAGGGAAAGATGACTTGGGTAAGATTGCATCAACCTTGAGGTTTGAATATTCGAAAGTAGTATAAGAAAGTCCGAAGCCAAACTCAAATGTAGGATCCAGATTATATTTGTCAAAGTGACGATAATCAATGTATAATCCTTCGGTAAAGTTCTGCTGTGGAACAAGGCCATTTGGATAATACAAAACTTGACCACCAGGGCCATAATCCTCGAGAGATTTTCCGATAGTGTAGGGTAGCTTGCCACTTGGATTGACATTACCGAGAAGGATGTCAGCGATTGCATTCCCGCTCTCTTGCCCTGGAAGATTTGCCATCAGTACAGCCTTTACTCCTGGAAGATTAATCCATTCGTCCATGACAACTGGCCCTACAGCATGGACGACAACAATTGTGCTACCCTTCCCTCCTCCACAACCTTCAGCGACTTGCTTCACAAGCTTGTCACCTTCATGTTGTAGATTCAGGTCATTACGATCGCCACGGATACCTTCATAGGCAATAAATCCTTCTCCTGCATCAGAATTAACGAAGACGATGCAAACATCTTGGTCTTTGATGATTGCAGGAGCTTTTTGTAACGGAGGTGAGTTCGTGGGGAAATCTGTAATGTAGACATGTTCCGCGTTGAACGATTTCTTCAGTGCTGAGATTGGAGAAATCAAATAAGGGAATTCAACGGCGCCAGAACCCCATCCGGAGCCTAAAGTACCTTTGTTGCAACCCCTATCTGGGCAAGCATTTGGACCATCACCTTCTCCTGCATCCTCACCAAAAATTCCAATTCTGTATACAAGTTCATGCTTTTCCTCCGAGCTCCAGCCGTTTTTATTCAGAGGTAGTAAGTTGTCTTCATTCTTCAATAGCACGGTTCCTTCTGTGGCCACTTGACGTGCTATGATCGAATGTGCTTCGGCTCCCGAGCCTTGGACATTAATAAACTTGTTGACAACTTTCTCATCCTTGTCATCGGGGCTACCAGCATTGACATATCCTTTCTCTTCATTAGTCCATGAGGAAAAGTTAGGACCCTCGCCATCAAATTTTGATTTATCATCTTGTCCTAACTGATACCAGGATGCTACAATTCTCGTCACCATATCATTAAGCCTCGAAACAGGTAACGATCCGTTCAGGACTGCTTTACTTAGCTCAGGACCCCATAATGATTTACCATTGTCCCAAATAAGGCCATCTCCTGGCATGGTCATGTCGAGTCCGGCAAGTGCACTTGCTACACCAGATCTCTGTGCAAGCCAATCCGATTGAACAAACCCTTGAAATCCAAGTTCATCCTTCAAGATACCATTGAGGAGCTTCGAATTTCCACACGAGTATGAGTTGTTTACCATTTGGTAACTGCACATAACGCTAGCTACTCCAGCTTTGACACTGTCTCCGAAGGGCCAGCCATACAGTTCATGAAGGGAGCGATCGTCAATGTTAGATGACATAGCATTGGGAAGACCCCATTCATAACTTTGCCTGAAGTGTTCTTGCTCATTCCCAATAAAATGCTTGATTGTAGCGATGACGCCTTCTTCTTGAATTCCTTTTATGGTTTGCGCTGCTGCAATACCTTGGAGATATGGATCCGTGCCGAACCCTTCCCAGTTTCTTCCACCGGCAGGCATACGACCCAATGGACCAACACAAGGTCCCAAGAGCACATTTATTCCCTTCAATCGAGCTTCTTGGCCATGGGCCTTGCCTCGTTTGTACATCAATTCCTTATTGAATGTTGCTCCAACAGTAATACCTGCTGGGAAAGCCGTCGCATTATCGGCGAATCGTAAACCTAAAGGACCATCCTGTAATGAAAGGCCAGGAAAACCTACATTCAATGCAGGTGCAGTATTGCCGACAGCGAGTCCCATTTGCCATCCGGTGCCTGTGGTGATGTTCACCTTTTCCGGCAATGTCATTTTCTCGACCAGTGCTGCGGCTTTCTTGTAGCTTTCGCTCCATTGTGATACTGTACCTCCAGGTGGTGTTGGATACCATGGCGGCGATTGTCCAGTCGCTGGTGCTTTCTTGTATAACCAGACCCCTCCTCCTGCAAAAACCGACCAGAAGATTACACCAACGACAAATGTTATTATCAGACATTTTGACCTTCGAGCGAAGATACGTCGTAGGTTACTCAATTGAGTACTGGTTTTGTATGCGGAAACGGAAGCTTGATGATGGTTCGTATCGAGGTAATCAGTCGCGTCGATATCAGATTCCTCGGAATGTCGATAGGTATCTTCGAATGATTTGCGAATTGGAGTCCGTCCATTATCCTCATAATCTCGTAGAAGTCCCTCACGACTCTGATTTGCTTCCTTGCTACGATCCATCGTGGATCATGGATGAATTCGATTCAATGCAGGTTTGTTGTAGCTAGGTCAAGTTGAACTGTGCTTCGTATCCGGGATGATGTCATTTAAAGCTGCAGTCAGAGAGAGAAATAGGAAATGAACGAGTTCATGAAATTATTCATGAGATTTCGAGACAAGAAAAAGTGAAATTCAATCAAGACAACCTACACAAGGTCAATAAATATCTATTGGGGTAGAGGCTGCACCAATGCTATGGGAGCTCTGTTGGATCACGGACGGAAGCTTAGGTAGCTTCCCCGGTCGGATATACACTGGGCTGATTTGGCCAACAGTTCAGGCAAATATCAAAACCGATCAATCCTGCAGTTTTTTATAAACCTTTTATCAAATCATATATTAGAATAAGCAAATGAACAACACGATCACCCTGTTGCAGAAGAGATTCGATAAGGTCATCAAAGACACTCCCGTGAGGGCATCCCCGGTGAGCTTTGGCCAAATTCTATTTTTGTGGATTTAATAGTTCTCTCTATCCCAGAGAACTGGTGGGATTTTCAAAATATTTGTATCAACAAACTCTTATACAAAGCATTACATTCACACACCTATCACCAGATCTGTATAAAACAGACACTATGGGCACGTATTAGTCCCTCAGAGAGACCGAAAAAGTAGGCAATGCTAGTAACCTTATTAAGTGCACTAACCACATATCATCATTCAACTAGCTCTTACCGGCTTGTCACATCCTGAACGAATAACAAAAATAACCATTCCAAACACTTAAAGCAATTCCCCCTAACAGTCTCTACTACCACATGATATCACCAGTTGCCCGCCGTGAAAGGCACCACCAATCATTCAGAGACTATAACTAAAAGAACTTCAGTCTCAGCGCATTCTGTACACCAGGGTTCGGCGTCAACGAGACGCTCCTTTCAAGTTAAATCGAGCTCATAATTCCAGAGAGCTGTTTTGATACTCCCGCAAATATAGTGCCTCTTGGAGTGGCTCCTGCTAGTGCGAGGCCACGTTTTGTCAAGACTAGGTCAACGAGAGATCAGTATTTTACAGTTCATTTCAGCCCTACTACAGGTTTTGAACCTGATGATTCTCCCTGCTAGCTTCCTATACAGACATCAAAAAGTGTTGACTTCTACGGCTTGACTTAGCTAAAGGTTGAAAGAAGAAATCCAACCATCTTATGAATCACACAATTCGTTCCCACAAAAGAAAAGCCTTCCAAACAAAAAAAATAATGATACTCAACTTGGGATTTCTGTGTTGTCTCGCCAGTATGCTTCCCATCGTGTTGGTGTAACTATCTAATACTAACAGGTAGCTAGTAAGCTCAAACTTTACATTCAACCTAACATAGAGTCTAGAATTACAAGGTAATCTTTACTTCTTCTTCTGTCATGTACATCTTACATCCTACATCTTTCTTCCAGCAGCGTAGTCACTCTGGACCTGGAGAAGATATCAATAAATTTCCAGAAATTTCCAGAAATTCATAGAAATCAGAATGTCCGTTCCCAAGATTCTCTTACCCATAGCCATTCCACACCCCTCTTTTCAAACGCAATCCCATACCACCCACCTTCCTCTAATCACAGCGACCACTCACCCAGAAACCTTTAAGCCTTTAAAAGCCCCACAGACTCCAACTATCGTTTCGTACCTCATTATCCTGCCTTTACACCTTGCCCAAAGTTGCCCAAAGAACAAGACGATAACCACCACCTACCCACCTATCAATATCAACACCAATATCAACATCAACCATCAGAGCCAGCAGCAAATACAGGCTCCATAAGGTTTACGCGTCAGGAGCCCTCAAAACGTTCCGTGATCTCACCACTACCCATCTAAAACAATGGCATAAAAATATTTGAATACCCCAGATGAAAAGTTATAATATATATATATACTCATCCATCCATTAAGTACCATAAACTAAATGCCTAAACGGCGGGTATCACTTAATATTCCATGCAATAACAAACAACGACACGCAACACAACACAACACACCATGCATAACATCATGAAACATATCCCATACCATCCCATCCCATCCCAACCTATCCCATCACATATATCCCATCTCATCCAGACCCTTATTATTCATAAAATCACACTCTCCTTTACAAAGTATACAAATCTGCTACCGTCTCCTCACTACTAAACCCTCACCACGACCTCCCACCTTAAAGCACCAGCCTCTCTAATAGCACAAGCTAAACATCCTCTTCCTCTCCTACTAACCAGAGCATTCCATCCCCTTTCCGCACATAACGCCCTGGCTAACATTTCCGCATCACTGCCAAATTCTTTTTTATTCTTACTTGGGGTTTCACCGCTGACTTCATTACTCGTCGCATCATTCACATCTTCTACATCCGCATCATCTGGAGGTGATGCCGGCAGTATCAGCGTACTATTACAGTCAATTACTAGGACCTTTCGTATATTACTCGTGGTAGTGTGGGCGCTCGATTGTATGGGCGAAGAACTTTCGATTGGCGAGATAGGTGGTGATAGGAGCAGAGAGGAGAGAGATTTAGAGGCGGGAGATGTCAGGATATGATGTAAGGGTATGATTGTGTAAGTGAAAGCTTTATGGAGAGGATGACCTATTCTCTATTAATTTTCCAAGGCACATGACACAGAAAAAGAACGCAAATACATACCCATATCTGCATTAGGAACTTCACCATCCTCACTACCGTCCTGTAATTGAAATGACGGGCTTGTAGGAGATTTCAGTACTTCGATACTGTGAGACTTGACACATGGATGAGCAGTGACGAAATGCACATCATGAGTAAGAGCAACATTGATTTCCCTTTTCTCATCTCCGTCAAGATCCATTAAGAATCTCATCATTGCAGAGTATGTTTTAATACTTGGCGCTGTAGTCACGTCTGTTTCTGAGGTAGGCTCTTCTTCAGTAGGGGTCGTCTCATCAGAGTCGACAGCAAAAAGATCTAGCGACTCGAAAATAATTGATGGAGGATGTAAAGCCGGCGCGTCGTAAACTGCTACAAAATCACCTGGAAGTATTGATGAAGGATCCGCTCCACCAATGACACTTCCATCTCTTTCGATGACAGTCTTCTGCAGAATCCTGGGAATTTCGGTTGTAGAATCTATCGCTTCCTTGTTAGTCGTCGCATTGGTTGAATTCTGGAAGGGCAAGCCTTACCTTCCTGTGATGCTGGCTCTACATCAATATTGACCCAAGCCTCGCCATAAATACCCCTGGGTTTGACTTCCGAAGATATCCAACCCATGCATTCAGATGAGTCCTTACCAGCTGCCAAAACTCTACCAACTATGCAAGCCGTGCTCCAGAAGCTTCTTTCACCAAATAAAAACCCTCCATACAAGTTAGCCTCGTCTCCTAGCTTCGCGACTGCAGCATCATCATTTTCTAGTAACGTTGAAATTAAGAAATGACACAAGCCTTCACCCGGTAGCATAAGTCCACTAATGTAAGAATTGGACAACCATCCGGATGAATGCATTAGTGCAGACATTCTCTGTGTTGATCTTGCTAAACCTCGTCGCGAAACAGGTCTTTGGCTCATGAAGTAGGATGACTTTTGTGTCGAAACAGACATAGGTGTTCCAGAGGCAGGAGTATTCTGAGAACTTTCCGTTATGACTATATCATTAGCTAATACCTTTCCGGTCAATTTATCCAAATGAGGCCATTTTAACTTCTGGGCAAAGTGTACTAGCCCGGCCAATTGTCGATTTTCATGTCGTCCTCGAAACTGATATGTTTGAACGCTTTCTTGTGGTGCACTATCATCGACAGAAGTTGATGTTCCAGTTAATGTTGCTAACCATCCAGAAGGCTTCCTTTCGGGAATTACTTCGGACACATTCTGTTCGATGCGGATATTCTCGAGCCAGGATCGTGCTAAAATAAGTGACCATTTAACACTGGATGTCATGCTCTTTTCGAGTTTCTTGACGTCAGCAGGTTTGGCAGGCTCTAAACCATTATTGATATTTTGAGATACTGTATCGAGTCGCAATAACAATTCACACGAAAGCAGTATTTGCAACAGCAGCCAATACTTCTGATCCCCAGATTCATTGGATGTCTCGCTATTGGTAGAAAAGTCGTCCCTCAGATCAGTTTCGAGCGGCTGGCCCCATAGTATCTGTCCTAGACGAATTCTCCATTCAACGGAAGTAAAATCAACCCAAATATGAGGTTCAGCTAGAACCTTCACGAGAACCTCAATTTGAACCTGCAAGCTGTAAGGATCGTCTGCGTCAGTAACCCTAGAAGGAGGAAATAGGATCTGCGTGAATAGTTCCGAATATAACTCGACAGTCGTCCGCATATGCATCAGGCCTTCATGGTATGAGTTGCCAATATTCATGAGATGTTCGTAAACAGCGTGCTCTTCAAGAGGTCTGATTCCATCCTTGCCGTTTAAGAATTCTCTTCGCCTATCAAATAGTGAAAGAGGGCCAGAATCAGGCAATATATCCTCCGGTTCTTCTAGCGCATCGGCCACACCTAGCTCCAAAGCCGCTTGATATCCCACGGTTCCTCTCTCCATGCCTTGCATACTGAGCATACTCGGCCGTTCACGGCATCTTGGCATAAACCAGGCACGCGGTTGTTTCCCAGTAACTTCCATGCCTTCCAAACTTATCGGAGCTTCTCTCGTGATATGCGGCCACGCTGTGACACATCCCCATGCCTCATCTTGTATTTGCACATGATCTGATAGATCTCGTATCTGCACACTCGAATCCCAAGGGAAAGCTACTGAAGGATGCGGTGCGCCTGCGTGATGGCCTTCGGATCGCGCATAGAACTGGGGAGCCCCGGAGAATAGCTCATGAAGCTCTTGATTGGTAAGAGGTGATATTATCCTATCGAGCTTTTTGGAAGGTCTCGAAGGTATCGCTGTTAGAGATGCAGACTCCTTGATTGATGGCGGTGGAGGGGGAAGAGGCTTGTTATGATTCGACATGGGACTTGAAGGTTGATTTGGGGAAGTTGGGGTTGGAACTATCTGAATAATGACGGGTAATATCAGCGGTATCCCAAGAAAGTACTAAAGAGCCACAGATGAAAGAACGGAAAATTAAATTACCACGGCCTGTTCTGTCTCCCGCTTCTCTCGAGAGGAAGCACTAGAGACTTTAAAAAGCTTGCGAAGGAAGTTACGCTTCGAGTTTCTTTGTACCTTCTCTGGAGTAACGCTTAGACTCAAGCTCGTGCGGTTATCATTTTGACTTTCCCTTCGACGCTTCAAGAGGGAAGATAGTGAAGGCATCTTGGGAAGTGAAAAGAAAAGCTGGTGTCTAGTAATATATTAATGGTCATCAGATCGATCAGCATGCAGCAAACGCGATTAGGTATAGCAGAAGATAAATGTAGGAAGCAATAGAATTAGACACAAATGAGGAGCCAGTTATGTTGACCACTTGATATGCGGGCCGCTGCACATAAGAGCGTTATAGTAAGAGTAAGGTGAGCAAACTAATGTGATAAAAAGTACTTATGTATGTATCAAATAACAGAGATACAAGAAGGTTTTGTTGCTCGGAATGTTTTCCGAATCCCAAAATCCTGCAATAACAGTTGCAGATTTGTTATGTAGTGCAGCATGCAGGCAGGTAGTAGAGGAAGGGTAAGTAAGCTATGCATCAATCATATCTCTCTTTTTCCAATTTTCCAAGGTGGTGGATGAGAAAATGCATGGCTGGGCAAGGATTGACGGTCTGTATCGGTGACGGTGCATGATAATAAACTATAATACCACTGATGTACAGTCCTCTGTATGTGGATGGATGTGTATGTGTGTGTGTATATATAGATTATAGATTGACCGCATTGGCGTGTATGGAATGACATTATGAATGGCTGTGATGAGGGAGAAGTTGTATGTGTGCGTCCTAGTACAAGCAGAGTGACGTGTGGATAAAGGGTCGTCAAAGAAGGTGGGGTTAAATAAGGGTTGTGTAGTTCCAAGGGTGCTCTCATTCACAGCTTACGGCTTTCCCTGCTTTCTCCAATGCTCCATAAACAAACAATACTCGGGACTTCTGCATCTTTGATCCATTTTGACTGGTCCCGACCATTGTTTATGCATATGGTGTTTAGAAATTGTTGTACGCATCTCGTCTCTGACAAGCCTATTCGATTCTCGCGTTTATTGATTGTTGTTGTTGTTGTGGTTGTTGTTGTTACCATTGTTGTCTATACTTTGGTTTGTCGGAAAATTAAATTCGATGTTTCATTTAAGACATGGGACACAAACGACTTAAGGTTACTTCGTGTCTTTCCAATGGCATGGCGTCTGAAAGGGCTGTAGTTCTAGCCTCAAACAAGGTTATTTTGATAACCACTATCAATCTTTTATCTTCTATTTACTTTTAATTGTTCCTACGAACTTTTCTCTGCTTGTACAGAGGATGCAGTAAATAAGGCTTCAGCTGACTTGACTCACAGCAGTCTGTAGAAGCTCAGTCTGCAGAAGCCACTCTGCACCATCTGCCAGCCTCCCTTAATTGAGGGATTATTCCATCCAACTGAGTAGTACCCATTACTTCGGAAAATGCTGACGTTATGCCGCATAGTTCAGAATCTTTCCATTGCTGTCAGCTTATAAACCTTCAAGGTTCGTAGATTGTTTTATATTGATTTATCAGACAAAACAATCAGATCTCACTCTATCGCTGGGAGTGGATTGTCTTGAAGCTATGATCGATTTCTAGCCTTTGCATGCATTCTGGTAAATCCTCGGTTCTGTTTTGAAGTTGGCAAAACAACACCACAATTTACAACATCATCTAGCATCCTCTCGTTCAGCATACCAAATATCTTTTTGATACTGCCACTTCCCGAGTCGAATATAATCATAATATGTTATTTGTGAAACGTCATTTTATTATCTGCTTTATCATCTGACTGCATCCATAGAGTGAAATTCAGAGAAGCTGTATTTCTTAAGACTCGTGGACACCCTACAATGTCCCCAGACTTCCTAGGAAATTGCATACTTAATAATGAAGTAGCTCTTACAGCGTGAGGTGAGATATGAAGCTTTGAGTCTAGTTAGGCTGAAACAGTTCCCATGGAGCTGTCTTAGAGACCTACCGACACTTAGCTTGGCACTGCCATTTCACTTCCAATCTCACACGATGTCTCTCATTGTGTACCCCCTTTTCCGAACATCTTAAATCCTCTATTATTGTCCCATGGATAATGACAGTTGGCCAATCAAGATCCTGCTATGTGTCCATGCTGGTGATACCTCTTCATCTAGCAAGCGCTAGCCGTGGTGGAACTGTCTTCGTTCCCATTGCGGTTATGACACCGCCTCATCATGAAACTCTCAGCGGGGTATATGCATATGGAGACCCTGATAGATCAAGTATCAATCGCATAGTATCAGATCCATAATGAACTTTGTGGAGAACGTACCATCTTCATTCCAGCAGTCTGCAATGATGGAGCCATCGAAAGCATCGGTTACATAAGGTCTCACAACCAGTCCCACCTAGGCATACGACATTGAGTCTGTCAGTGGGCTCACATTTTCTCTTCAGTTGTTTCGAAACCGGACATAGGATACACGCTCTAACTTCAGTTATTACAGTTGGTGTTCTCCATGGACAATTATCCCAAACATGCGACGAATACATCTAGTAGTATTAGATCTAAACGATGCTAATTCAATGCCATCAGAGCCAAGCCAGCCTCAGCGCTGAACATAAATATACCGATTCAGCTCAAGTAGGATATCAGATTATATCCGCTCCACTATTCGGTTCTGATCCTTCCAATTTTACATTTCAGACTAAAATTTGCTTGGTACTCACTCGGCTTCTGGATAGGAACTTCTAGTTGTTGCAATCCAGATTGGATATTAATTCTATTTTTTTGTTATAGGATAGGAGTCACTGAATACTTGAGCATAGATCAGATGTTTGTGGACATTGTTTGAATAGTAATTTAACATATCAATCTTAATAATCAAATATGTATTTTGCAGTATAAAAAATGAGTACTTGTGGAATGGTGATACCGGATTCTAATTCATGAGATTACTTTGAGAAAGGGATTAAACCTTCATTGCAAAACACCTTGCATCCATCATTCGAATTCTAAAATTCAACTATCTTTCCACGCACACCCCCATCTCACCTCCACTCCTTTCTCTCGTCCCCTCCACTTTCCCTCCGGTCCCCTCACCACTCACAATCTTACACCTTCCCCTCCAAATCAAATGAACCATCACCACCAGAATAGCAAAAAGAAAAAGTATCCTGCAATCACCATTACATTCATTCATCCATTCATCTCCCTTTTCAAAGAAACCACTGTAAAAATCCAAGAATAAAAGCTAACATACCCACCTCCTTTTGCACAGGCCAGAAAATATAAAGATCATGAAAGAGAATACCTAGACATGCTGTTACAAGCTGACACATGTAGCGCAGTTATATTGCATTTATTGACTATACTACAATCCGGCAAGGATATCCAACTGGTTTACATGTTGGTAGAGCTATGCTCGGTTTCTTGGTCGAGGAGATGAGGAAAACAATGGTGTTGGTCGATGTAGTGCCAGAGAGTTGAATGTGTTAATTATTAAGAGCAGATTTTGTCACTGTTGAGAATAAAGATCACCAGAATGAGAAGTTGGAAGAAGTTGTCATGGGGTAGGATTACCGAAAAAAGAAAGAACGATTTAAATTTGGGAGTGCTGTGATTTGGGGTTATTTGTTTTAATGCGAACTACTGCTAGCTTAAAAGTCAATTACTGGAGAATAACAAAAAGTTAAAACAGACCACGCAACGAAATACAATAGCACAATAGCCATCAGTCTGGTTGGAAAATTCTACGGGCATATTACAAATGTGGAATAGTTAAGAGTCACCGGGAATTTTGTAAAAATCTGGAGCATAGTATTCTTATCTATATTAGGTATTGTATGTCTACATGTCGAATGTCGAATGAAGACTTACATGAGCCGTATCTATAATCACGCATTAAGGATGTGGAAATTGACGCATATGCATATGTTGTATTGAATCCTAATGCCCTTAATGCTTTACCAACCATACAAACTTCGACAACTGACAGTCGCGAAGCTCAGCCCGTTTTATTATAGTGATAAAGTTTTTTTCTAACAAGATGCAATAAAGATTACATGAACTGAATGAGGAGCTTCCGTTCAATGCGTTCAATTGTACAACTAGAATGCACTGACTTCCTACCATTGATTTGGTGAAACATAGAGATGGAAAATTATTGAGTTTTAAATTTATAAACGGAGAGATTGTTCTGCTTGATTGAAATTGGTTTATTTGGACACCTTTGGGTGGAGTGGGCTCTTTGTGGGTAGGTAGTGGGGGATGAAATATGGTATGTTAAGTAAGATCTTACCTAGGACGTCTTTATTTTAACGGTGCTGGAGATGTTTAGTGCTTCGGATGATTTATGAGGAGATATTTGTGGAGAGATGAGCTTGCAGGATGCGATTTCTGGGATTGAATCTGGGTTCATCGATCTGGGCTCTTGGGAGAGAGTAATTTTGAAAAAATGATCATGTCACTCTTCGGTGATGTCCACAGTGGGAGTCGACGATTAAGCAAAAATAGCTATTCACATTGATCAGACTCTGGGGAATAAAAATGCAAAGTTGTAAAGCATGATGGGGAAGCTTCTCTTAAATCCTGTCTGTTCGATTTTGATTATATCATTCGTTGTTCAGTACACAGCAATATTATTAAGATTCTTGAAAATTCTGATGGATGATACCCCAATCTTCAAGTGCGTACCAAGCATCAAGTGTGTATCGTCTGAAGAGCTAAACTTCTCGGTGCTTATCCCGTAGACTACATTTCCTAGGCCTAGTGTAGGAACTCATGACCGTGAGAAATTTTGTATGTTGGTGGATTATTATAGATTGCTCTTGACTTCAAATTACAAATCTCGAATGACCAATCGTCCTCCGCCAAATCGTCCATAGCTTCGTAGACATGCGAGACTCTAAAATAAGTAGACCTCGGGAAATAAGCCTTGAAATGAACCACACATACACGCCGGGCATAAATAGGAGGAAAGAAATTTCGCATGATTAATTAATGACATTAAAACATTATCTCGTCGTAATAAAAACGCCGTAAAATGCTCCGTGGGTATTGAACGCCTTTCCACAACAATATCCGTGAAATCAAACTCCATCTGCGATTTTCCTCTAGGCTGGAGGTGTTTCGTGTACAACAACGAGTATGTATTTTGAGTCTGGAACAATCACAAGCTCGTGTTTCTTCGTTCGAAGGCGCAGTAGTCTAACCTCATCCTAGAGCTAGATCAATACGCCATTCATGTATCATAACTTGCTTCTGACGAACCTCAACATCCAGCCCATGAACAAGTCCCCCTGCCGATTTCACAAAACTCCAGACCATAGAAGCCAGCTCTTCGATGCCCTGGCTCTCTGTGCTGGCCGTCGCGTTCGAATCTTCGGTTGAAACACCAGCATTGTTTGGTCTAGAGGCTGAACGAAACGCTGAAAACGATCCAGAATTCTGGATAATTGTACCACTAGAGGCTTCAAGCACCAGTGTCGCCTGTACCCCCGGTTTCTTGGATAGCCGTGCTAAAGTCTCTGCCAAAGCTTCTGCGCCGCTGCCCTTATAATATTGTTAGGATATATTCTCTCAAATATAGCTTGAATGTAACGTACAGTAAGTTGGTCGGTCATTTGCGCCATACTTGTTAATGCGGATTTGCGATGCAGTTGAAGTGAGCTGGTGCTACACATTTGCAAGGGGTCCACTCATCGGGTCCCGGCATAACTAAATTCCGTCGCTATTGGAACTTTTTTATTTCGCAAGCTCCGAAGCATTTGGAAGACATCATTTCTTGTAAATTTAAGTCATTCGCGATGGGTTCAAGCGCGAGGAAAAAGAAGGAAAAGAAGAAAGACTTCCAGGTATGCATCACACTCTTTTTTCTCAAACATAGTTAACCCAATCTTCCTAGAAAGTAAAACTTCGAGTGGGCAAGACTAAGGCCAAGGCCGACAACTTTACGGACACCAGTTTCAAATCCAAATCAATTGTTGTAAACCAGCAATCTCTCACAACTTCTGCGCCTTCAAATGTTGTACAGTTTACTCATTATCTTTCACTGGCATCCAGTTCAAGATCGGACACCCAGCGAAAGGATGCGCTCTCATTTCTCACAACGCAACTCTCTTCACAGCCTGTGAACGAAGCAATACCTCTCCCAACCGCTGTTATCCTCCCGAAACTCTTACCTCTAATCCTTGATGGAAATGCCTCTGTACGATCACAGCTCCTCAAATTTCTCCGACTTCTGCCACCTGCGGATATTGGTGATCGAGTGGAATCTGCCTTATTATATACAAGAGCTGGTATGACGCATTTGGCTACAGAGATTCGTGTCGATGCTTTAGCTGTGTTAGAATGGCTCCTTCAAGTTGCGGGTGATGACGTGGTTTCATGTCCAGGTGGGTGGGTGAAAACATTGAAAAGTTTCATGTCAATGATAGGCTGGACTACGAGCAGCGCAACGTCAAAATGGTCGTCTGCAAGTAGAGTTAGCTTTGGAATAAGTAGGACTAGCTTTGAGAAGTCGGGAAAAACTCTTCCAAGACAATTATTGGTGCTTTCCCAGTTTCTTAAGGCTGGCCTTATGGAACCAGATATGGCTGCGCAACCAACAACGAGTGGTAATCACTTTCCACTTTTTGATGTCGAGCGACATATGATACCCTCGAGGGCAAATGCATATGCACATCTCAATCTATTTGGATCATCCAGAGACGAAGAAGGAGAAATGTATATTGACCGGGAAGATCGTCAAAGAGTTTTTCACAAAAGATTTCAGGCAGACGTGGTCATTGGAGTAGAACATGCTAAAAGAGAAGCAGGTGAAGCTGGCAGAGCTGCAGCAGTCCTCACAAAAGTTCTACGAGATGGTATGGATGATTATAGTGGCGTTGATGATACCCAATAAAAGGACTTCAAGGTGGAGTTCAAGGTGTTTTACCAGAATATTGTATACAATGCTGTTCGATTCATTTCATCTACTTGTCTCATATCTCGTCCTGAGCTCTGGCGTATCACCGCCACTTCCTCTTGTACATTGTGCTCGCCAATACTAGGGTAGGAGCTATAGGAATGTCAGAAGTACAATCAGATTTGCCCTTCAAGCATCTTTCTTTTGTATCTAGTACTCTGGGCGTATAAAATGTATTAGTAGTAGTAACGAAATCTTTGAGACGTTAGCAATGCGGAACTTCTGGTGTTCTGCTAATCTCAGAGATCTGAAAAGTTTGGATTTCATCCCAGACAATGAAGGAATTTCAATCTTTCATACCATATGATTTCCGGCATCCCTTGAGGGCTTAGAATTATTCAAATATCATCCAGGTTACCTGGAAGATTAAATCCATCTAGAATGTTCAATAAATATCAGTGATTTCTAAATCTGGAGATCTAGACCCGCCATAGGACTAATCCAAACAAAGTTAGACTATTGCACCCCACCTTCCTTAACCTCTCGGAGACCCACCACTTTGGTCATGTTATAATGGCAATCAATTCCCAAATGTTATCAATGAAAGGGTCATCGCGAATTGTAGGATAGGTTGTGAGTTATCCAAAATACATGGCATTCCCTATCCTATATTACCTTTGTCCAGATCTCTAGGTCTGTCTCCATCAGCGCACAACTATGCTAAGCGGTGGATGTGTGCATCACAATGCTGCCACAGCTGTTTCTAGATATCAGCTAGTTATATACATAGCTGACTAGATATACTCATGACTACTCTATTAATGTCAGCTTTTTAGCCGATACTCTAGGACATATAGCTTGAGTAGTACCAGTGTTGGTACGGCACGGACAAGGATGCAAGTGCTGCAGACCGTTGGGCTTTTATAGACTCTCATCACTTTGCCCCTTTTCCACGTGATAATGTTGTATCGGCTAACCGTCATTTTAGTTTAATTTCATAGTCCATCTCAAACATCTCACCACTTGCTGTCCGGAACCTTTGGCACAACAGCACATGACTACATCATATAGTTCCTACCTAGTATTTCTTCTCTTCTTGAATTGCGCGTCTGGTTGGCGGCTCTTTAGCGCTGGTTGCTAGAGTTATCATTCTTGCATTAGCTCTTGTACGCCAAATGTGAATGTCGTGTTAGATTAGGACTTTTACAAAACAACATTGCAGCAGAGTGAAACATTTTAGATGAGCTTCTCTAATGCTGTTATCGCGGCAAACATAAGAATTAGTCTGGCTCGCTTGCTGAGAACAAAGTAAAGGATGAAGACTCCGAAGATCAGATGGTCCCACCAGGTTCACCCGATATCACAGAGGATAATATTTTCGATGATGTAGATGTAGACGATAAAGCCTTCGAATATGTAGATGGGAACTTTGAAGGCCTAGTTTTTACTAATAGTGTAGAGCATTTTGTCTGCCCAGGTGAGTAGACCGGCAATATCCTATGTTGATGCCCACTAACAAAGACGTTTTTAAGGGTTCAAGATTCAGAAACTTCCTAGTCTAATGACCGTGAAGAGATCTTTGAAAATGCTCCATAGTTAGTGTTATTCATAGGCTATAGTGTTCGCGATGCTCACCTCAACCGGATACCATCGTGAAGGGCAATCTAGCATTAGATCCAAATTATCAGAGAGCGAGTGTGTGGGACGAAGGACGTGCTTCTACTCTTATTACATCTGTCTTAAGTAATCGACAACCTAGCCCATTCTATTCTATGGTAAAGTTTACTGACTTCATGAAGTGGGCTACTTTATTCCTCCCATCGTTCTTAATGTTAAAACAGTAGTCAACAAGCTGAGAGATGGCCAGAAGGAGATAAAGCACATGAGAATATGCGTCGATGGCAAGCAACGCCTGACATCACTATATAAGTTCATGAGTGGGGAGATCGGCTTCATGGACAGTTCCATCCACCGAAAAATGGTACGTACTGACTGAATCTATAAGCTGGAGATGGAAAATATCCAATTTGAACAGACTTGACTCCAAGGCTGGTCCAGAGCTTGGGCTAGGATGAGCTTACGATTAAAGTAAACATCTAATCATGATCATAGGTATTACTGTGATCCAACTATCAACGATGTGGGTGACTCGAACTAGCGACAGAAACATTTGTCCAGACCGATTGAAAAAATTATTCGATGAGAAAGTCTTTTGTTGCTATGAATATGACCATCTGACTCAAGAGACCGAAGAAACTATGTTCCAGCCTGTGCAGCAAGGAATTGCCTTATCTCCAGCCGAGAAAATGAGAGCAATGTCCACTGAATGGGCTAGGTTCACCCGAATATATGAGGATGATTATGCTATAGTGGTCAACTATAAGTCCCTTGAGACTGACATTAAAACTTGACTTACAAACAACTAGTATCGAAGCAAAGTCGTGCGTTAGGGTTCCGCCTTATTCTCACCATATTTACTATGATTCAAGAAGTTCTTTCTGGACAAACGAGCAGTCGAAGGCGAAAGCTGTGCCTTCGCTCCAGGCAAGTCCTCAAGCACTTATGCGTGTTCTAGAAGATCCAGAACCAATATCGATGGGTCTCAAACTTGCTTTCAAAGACGTATTCGGTAGATTCGAATCACTGATCAAGAAATCCTCTTCCAAATTAGCAGATGATCAGTGCAAACTCCTGAAGGATTCGGTATTCGATCCCGCCCCCGACTTTCTCAAGGAGTCGGACGTCAATCATGTCCGCACCTTCTCGCCATTGGAGTTAGTCACCTCCGGTATCCTAATTTCATATCACAAAGATAAACGATCAAACGACGCACTGCTCGAAGACATCAAAGCCATGCGTCGTTTCTTACGATTAAAACACAGAGACTTGCGAGTCAACACTCAATGCTGGGCTACGGCATGGGAGTTCATTTCCGAACACGTGAACCCGAATCCAGTAAATAATTTCGCTTTTCGATTACAATCGCACCGGGAAAAATCTGAGATCGCTCTCTTCGTAGGCGCTCATGCGTCTGGGCGTGCAAGATCCGGCTCGGAATCTAGTGGACTCTCTTCTCTTGATTCGTTGTTTGAGAGTGATTTAGAATTAGATGATGATGATTCGAGTGATGGCCTCTCGAGTAATCTTTCGGTGTCGATGTCGATAAGAGAGATATTGTAGATTTTGTCGGCAGTCAGAATCAGTGTTATAAGAAAGTGAAGATATGATTTTGCTTTAATGTTTACAATGTTTTCATAAGGAGTGTGCTTATAAATCGTTACGTATGGTTTCTGCATTTTAGGGAGATATGTTATATGGGGAAAGGAAGGATTGTTTCTATATCATTAAGGAGTTCTGTATGATACTCAATACTCGCATGCTAGACGGGGAGGTCTATCGCGGGTGTTGGAATTGGGTAACTTTGAGGATCTTCGTGGCGGTGATTTTGGGATACCTGGGAGGTGCATATGGTTGGGCTTTACAATATGGCTATTTTGTATGGTAGAGATACCAAACTGTGCTTGAACGGAATAGGTGTGAATGGAGGAGCTGAGTAAAATTTATTCTAGAATCATAAACTATGTATAACAATTTAGTATCATAACATGCGATTACTCCTACAAATAGACACCAAATAAAGTATAAACAAATGTAAGACTCTCGGGATACATATTCACACCCTATCATCAAACACTCTCATGGCAATAGCTCGGTATCACAACTCCCAAGCGCCTCCCAGCCCTAATCCCTCAACAGCCCATTCCTTCCATCCCTTCTTTTCTCCCACCAATCTAGCCTCCTCCCACTCTTTCTTATCCACGGACCTCCACTCCTCAATCGGTATCCAACCAATATAGGCACGATCTCCAAATCCTCCTACCCAATATATCTCTTGCACAACTAAGCGCATCCATTCACTATGATGGATACGATTTCCCGGTAGCCAGTATTTAGCATCTGGATGAGTATCGACGAAACACTTTCTTAGATCCTGTTCCTCTTCCGGTGAAGCTATGATGGTTTCAAGATATCCGAGTATACTGAAGCGCGGTTGGTTTGCCGCGGAGAATGCGAAAGGGTCGGGCTTTCCGGAGTAGGAGATGCGGGATTTAGGTGGGTATTGGGGAGTCCAGGATAGTGAAAGGGATATGTTCGGATTGGAGATAGCGTTTTTAAAGCTGGTGGCTATGCTGATTGCGAGGATCGTGGGGTTATTAGTGGTGGGTTCGCAATCGGCTATGTAATCTATGAGGCCGATGGGGATGTTTTGGAGGTTAGAGGGTCGGTTCTCGAGAGAGGATGATGAGTTGGGGAAGATGGTAGAGAGGGTTCCGAGGGGTGTGAGGTGGAGAATGCGGCGGGCGAGGATGGCGCTTTCGCGGGATGTAGGTATGCGATTTGTAGATTCAGAAAAGGGTGGGTTTATGATGATTTGATCAGGAGAAGGGACGTCGGTTGGTAGAGATGAACTGCTTGTGAGTTGGAGAAGCGTGCTCAAGAGCAATGCTCCCAAGGGAGCTTTGGGTATGTACATTTTGAGAAAGGTTGAAGACAACAAAATGACACTATAGCGAAATGCCGGATAGATGTAGAAATTTTTATAGGATAAACATTTACTATGTAAAAGAAAGTTTGTACCTTACCGTCGATGGGATAGATGGGACAAAGTAACTCATGAATGGACATCGGGACTATTCCCGAAACTCGGAATGCACTATACCAAATACACTCTGATAACGATAAGACTTCTTAACGTTCACGTGAATGTTTGACATGATATTTTGTGAATTTGGATGTCAAAGGGGTTATTGAAGCTGGAGAAGGTCGTTGATTTCAAAGATTTTGTAGCGTGGAGATAATAAGAAGGTTTGGAGAGAAATCGTCAGGTTAAAATCTTGCATATGTTGTAACACATGTGTGCATGTGTTGTGTTTTAAAAGAGGAGGAGCGGAAGAAGAGAAGTTTACTCCGAAAATTTAGTACCACGTGATCCAAATTTAAAGGGCTGTGAGCCCTGTGTGAGATCCAAGCGACGCGCTAGTGATATCGCAAGGAAAGAGGAAAGAGGATAGCAGCAACTGTACGAATCCATCGACAACCCACAACTCAGCAACCGCGTACGTATACCCATCAATTTCATCAAACCTACGGTGTCGTTATCTATCAAATCGCTCGCAGATTCATAAATTGATTTTCTGATCACCTCCAAACCGATTTATTCGCACCCTGAAGAGAAGAACGTCACAGCTTACATTTGCCACTCTCACAGTTATCGGAAATATCATCGACACATCCCGATAAACCGCAATCATGGGAAAGGTTCACGGATCCCTCGCTCGTGCCGGAAAGGTCAAGTCTCAAACACCAAAGGTACGATTCTTTTGAGACAATTCTCGACGGAAAGGATGGAATTTGGGATGGGCGATGCGGTGGCAAGCAAGAACTTAGGAAATGCTTTTGGGAATATGGAAATGGGATGGTTGAAAGAATACATGATCTTGGTGAATCAAGTCATGCTAACGCATCATCTCGATTAGGTTGAGCCACAAGAGAAGAAGAAGCGCCCTAAGGGACGTGCCGCCAAGAGAGAGAAGTTCACTCGTCGTTTCGTTAACGTTACCATGACCGGTGGCAAGAGAAAGGTTCGAAAATACCACGAATTTTTTGATACCCGGATAGTTTGCTAATACAGAAAATAGATGAACCCCAACCCAGGAGCATAAGTAGCCAGAAATTGATGAATGGAATACCAGAGGGGCGTTGCTTGTTACTATACACAAGAATTTCACCACGATGGATTTACGATTACGATTCGGTGAATAGAGAATATCTACTTCGAGTTCGGACAGGAATTCATCCGTTGGAGGAAAGGCAATCTTCTTTAATGGGCATAATTGTACATTTGAGGAAGTGGCTTGCTGCTGAATTAAGATCAATGTCATCTTGATCTTTCTCCGTCCCAATACTTGTTCATTTGTTTCTCCAAATGTGATGTGACATAACGATACTTTTTACGCTGGGGAATGTTCAAGAAGCTAGGAACCGGGTGGATTACTTGTTCGAGGGTCGTTCGAGGGAGTGGAAGGGTCTATGGACCTAGGGGGAATATAAGAGCCTGGATACGAATTCTAAAAATGGGAAAACTCAGATTTCAAAAATCACAACGTCTTACCCTTATTTCAACTATATTTTACATTTCATTTGCCACGCTGTGTTCGGCAACAATCTTAATTGATATAGAGGCTACCCCTAGCAAAAGAACAATCCACCTCACTCAAACTCCACCATACCCCAACAACTCTACGCATTACGCATTACATGATCAAATAGATGAAGCTACATTGTTTAATGTGAACCTCATAATAGGAGACGATCTATTACATGTAATTTATACTTTTGTTGTATTTTCCTTGAGTATTGAGTGATTGGTAATTCATTTGTGGAAGTTCCAAGTTGGTGAATACGCCATGGACGCGATTATTCCGAGTCTGATACGAGTATATGAAATTGGGATATTGGTTTTGGTTTTCTGGGTGCTATTCCTTGTTTGCTTTGTTATTCTCTCTTGCGTTTCCCTCTGTTTCTTTTTCTTTTCTTTTCTTTTTGGGTGAGATTTTTGATTGAATTGAAGTTGGTATTTTGTTATCAGAATATCAAGGATTGGAAGAAGTTTCTTTCTTTCCTGTATCAATCAATATATATCTATATATATATTCAACTAGGTGTTATCCTTCAATCCCAAACCAAACAAATTAAAAGGCTCATATATATATATTCATTCAATTCATTACATATTGACAGCGAGTATTCTATTATACTTTCAGTTCTCGGTAGAATCGATTGCTCGGGTGACAGGGGAATATTGATGAATTGGATAATTTATACATTTCTCATCTTTCACAATAGATAATCTTGCTTTGTAGACTTTAATCAAGTATTCAAGGATACATATAGCTGATAACTTCATATATTGATGAGTTTTTTATTACTAGTATAGAAATTCATCTATTATTATAATTATAATATCTAATCAATACTCTGATAATAGTTTCAGAAATCCCTCTTTATATTCTTTATTTTTCGAGTAGATGTTAATAGTATATATAGGAGTATTAATTAGGTATTTAATATTTATTTAAAGGGTTTTATATTATATTAGATTTCACCTCTGATTGAGAATCTCTAACCAACGAGTATTTCGCCGTAAAGAGAGAATCTATTATTTTCTGAAAATAAAAAGTACTTTGTATTTGATATCCCGTTGTAAAGCATCAATTCATCTCAGCTTGCTGATACACTCGATACCTCCCCTTCCCTTCCCTTCCTCTTCCATTCCTCTTCCCTTCCTCTTCCCTTCCTCTTCCCTTCCCTCCTACTTCCACAACTCGTACCAATCTCGTCAACTATCTAACCCCCTAAAGATCTCTTTCACCCCATCCCATCCCATCCTATCCTCTTTCACCGTGTCCAACTTTTTACTATCATATCATCCCCGTAAAGCACACACAGTATAAATTAATTTCTGCCCTAATTCAAAAAGCCGAATATAAATCTGTTCATTTCATTTCATTTCATTTATTTATATCTATATCTATAAATACAAGAACATTTAGTTCTTTATATAATGACCCACAGCCTCAATTTCTTTTATACATAAATAAATATATATCTCAGAAATATAAACAATGAAATTATATTATTAATAACTTTAAAATCCCAAAAGATTAATATCTCGATATAGTAAAAAGAGGTTTACAAATGCTTGTTTATATTTATTTCACAGCTTGTACTCAGAATAAAGATTCAAGTAAAAGAAATACAGGATAAATTTCTAGGTATTTTTTATTAAAAGCCTGGATGATATCAGATTAAGGATATCAAGGTAGAGAAAGAGGAGAAAGAGGGGATCGAATGGCATGTAATTACCACCACTATGTAAAACAGTAGGCATTTGTTTATATTTATATTGATATCCGATTAAGAATAAAAACATAGAGAAGCATGAAAAGATCGAGTGAAATGTAACTACCACTACCACCAAGTAAATAGCAGACACACACACACATATATATATGTTCTATATACGAAAACAACCAGATTACATACAAATCCCAAATCCCAAATTCACAAATTCAAAAGTTCACAAATACTTGATTAAGAGAATAATAAACAATCAAATCAATCAAAAGAATCACAAGATATTATTCTCCAACTATCTCAGTACTATCTCTCCACTATCTCCTGTGTTCTCTGCACGCTGCACTCACTCTACTTCATTCCGATTTCCTCTCAGACATCCAAACGCTAAAACGGGACAATCAAATCGAAATCGAAATCGAAACCAAATCCAAGTCAAGTCAAGTCAGTTCAATTCAATTCAATCCATCCAGCAAAACCAATACGCTCACTCGCTTCAAGAAATAACTCTGTCTGACACTCCTCTTGACCCTCAAATCTCAAGAAAACACATGTAAAATCATCTCCACATCCATAAAACTACCCTCATCCCGTCTATCCGGATATCAAATCATGTCGTTAAAGAACCTCGCGAAGAAAAAAAAAAGCAATTCAACCAAGCCAAAGCCAACCCCCATCATATCCATCCATCAATCAACCCAGCATAAGCCATCATCCATATTTAAGCAAAATAAACTTGCGCACAATACGCAAATAAAATGACCATTGAATCTCTCAACTCTCAAAAATCTTATAAACACCAATGCAAAAGAAGCAAAAGCCGTATTCGCATGGTCAAAATCTCATCCATTCCCCTAGTAACTAGAACGGGAAATAGATGAGCGAAGAAGAAGAAGTAAAATGGTATCAAAAATCTTCATGCAAACAAGTCAACTAAAGAAAAAGCAAGTTTCAATATAGCCTCCCGATATTTCCCACCCCGGTATGGGGTATAGACCAAGATACACTAGATTAATTTGATCCACTGAAGAAAGAAAAAGTATCATCATCGTATCATTTGTAACTCGAAATGTAAAAAGGCGAAATCTCGCTGGTATCATAAAAGGTCGAGTAGAAGTAGCTCCAAGTAACAATCAAATGTAGCCGCCAACCCCAGAAAATGTCGTAGGTAGTAAAGAACGCCAAATGGCGTCGCGTGTGAGAAGAATGCCAAAATACTCGATCAAAGACTCATGGTTAGCCATTCCCATTCTTGAGGGCCGGCACTTGAACCGTTAGGCCCATTCTGACCATTCATAGCCATTCCATGTTGTGGTCCTCCCAAACTCATTTGAATTCCAGAACTTCCTGGTCCCATCATTGGTCGTCCTGGCATACCAAATCCATTTCCTAGGCCCATGTTGCCCATGGCTCCATTAGAGGTACTCATCAATCCCATACCAATAGATTTTGCAGCCTCATTGCTACCAGTTGAAGTTTCGGGGGAATCAATATGCATGCTCTCAATTGCACCGACACTCTTGCTATGTCTCCTCTGTCGTTTGGGTACTGCATTTGTTCGAGGCATAGTAGATGCTGCACCAGGGCCTGGTGTTGCTTTCAATGGAGCAGCAGCTATAGGAACTACACCCTTACCTCCACTGACACCAATTGTACCTGAGGAAGAACCCGCGGAACCATGGTATGAAGTTGGGGTACTGCCTGCAGTACTTCCTCCATTGCCCAAGGAACCAGCAATTGAAGGAGGACTGGCACTCTCATTTGCATTTCTTCCATGGCTGCTAGTAGGTGTAGTTACTTGTGTTTGGGGTGCTGTGTTGGCCATGCTTGTTGTTGCAGCTATTGAATTCTTTCTAGTATTCGGTCCACTGCTCATTGTACCTAGCTTCTTAGAAGCTCTTGTCGAAGCACCACCCGAAGTACCAATTGGAAGCGTAGCGCCAGAACCGCGATTTCGCTTCTTGATGACATCTGTTTTCAAAGACAATGGGCGCACAACGCCGTGCAATTTGAGGAAGAGACCGCAAGCATTGCAGAGTGGGTGGCCTTCAGGGTTTCGTCTCCAAAGAGGTGTTGTTTGGGTAAAACAATTCGTACAAGTAGTTGGTACACCGTTGTCCCCTTGACCAGCTGCTGCAAGATTGGTAGTTGAACCGTGTTTAGATCCACCAGGGGATCCTGGTCTACTGGGTGCTACTGATGAGAATCCTGACATGTTGTTTCCATCTGGTGGCGAGTTTGGTCCAGATGGCCCAGAGTTATCGAACATGCTGTTCTGGCCAAGGAGGACTGCATTTGGTGTCGAGGCAGTTCGGGGAATCTTTTGTCTTCTATCGGTTCTTGAGCGATTATCAGAAACAGACTGAGTAGAGCCGTGATGTCTCCCAAGAGAACCTCCAGATCCATCCCACTCCAATGGTGATGATACCATTTCTGTTCCTCCAATAGTAACTTGCTTTCTTGGTGGTCCGCCTGGATATCGTGCTGCCTGAGTGTTAAATTGTCCTGACAAACTCGTATCCCACTGTAAGCCTCCGTTTCCATGCATATCCATGTTCTGGTCATCCAAAGGCGATTGGCCAAAATCATGTTGCAACATGAGTGTTCGGTCGGCAAAAGCTTGACTTTCATCGTCCTCGTTGTCGGAATCCCCTCCAAATGAAAACATATTTTCATGGCCGATTTTGACGCCAGGAGATCTCGCGGGATGATCGGATTGGAAGACCTGAGCTGGATCTATATGTTGCGACATACCAAATCCAGCGGAGGCATAGGAGTTATGCGACGGGCCGGAAGTTGTCACTGCACTAAACATAGATCCACCATTGCCGTTATACATGTATTGAGGCGCCATTGAATTGGAGAGGCTGGAAGGTCCTTGATTGAAAGTATGAGGACGTTGGTGTCGCATATTCATCCCGTGTTGGAAGTACATTTCCTGTCCCTCTGGGATGGGTTGAGGAGTAGAGACTGTAGAAGGATAGGCACTTCCAGGAGGAGAGTAGTAGTCGTTTGAGTTCAAAGAGGAAGATGGCATCGAAGCATTATTGTACATTGAAGAGAAGGGTCCATGAGGGACGAGGGGCGAATGTGATGGGGAGAAGTTAAAATTTTGTTGAAAAGGACCTGCAGAGGTGATGATCGGGTCATTGTCCATGTTGAAGGTATCTAGTTGAAATGGTATTCCTGACACTCCGTGGCTGCTAAATGGCGGATGAGGTTGATTTAGAGAATATTCTGGGAGATCATCATGATCAGGGTCGTTGGGGATCATTATGCTGTTGACTTGAGGCGAAAAATCGGCGGGTCGTTTGCGGGCCTGTTAGTTTTGTCAGTTCCAACCTTGATAGCGCTTAAAACCTGCGGATCATATTTAGAACCCGTAAGAGGTGGTAAAACTTACACGACGCTCATCAATACTTGTTTTCCTCACATGTCTCTGCACATAATTAAATTCATCGTTGCTTCGAGGGGCGTGATGAGGAACTGGAACAGATTGTGGGGCAGAAAACTGCAACTGCGTCGATTCCTTCCGCATTTTGATAGGAATCGCCGAAGCTACAGTGCTTGATGGCCTCTCGACCTCTTTTTTCATGAGTTCCGGCGAAGGCGAAGTGGCGAGCCCGGCTGGCGTGGATATACTATCGGAAAATATGAAATCGTCCAAATTCATAGCATCAAAAGTATCTACAGCCGCCTGATCTGTAGATTTCCTTAGCTGAGCAATTCCACTTGGTACAGTTGAGATTTGATTCTGTTGAGATGATCTAGTGAAACACTGTTAGATAAACTTTGTCTTTCACAAAGGATGAGATTCATCGACTTCATACCGATTATCTTCTTCCTGCTTGCGCTTTCGCAGATTCATTGCCATCATGCGCCATGTCAAGTTCTCCAATCGCTCCTGGTTGGGCAAAGTCTTCTTTGTCTTACTGTATAACTTCCAAATCTGTGTTGCCAAAGGATCTTTCTTTTGCATCTCATCCGTGTCATCGAGCTCCTCGCCGGCGGAGCCATCTTTCCAGTTGGGAAAGAAACTCTCACCGAGCAAATCATCGCGCGCACGGCTTGACACTGGGTGATCCAGTTTGTCTTCCTGAGCTGTTGCGCTCGCGGCGGGGCTCTTTATTTGGTCGTCGGAATTGTTGTAGTTATTCGTTGATTGATTCGCAGATGTCGGGTGTGTAGATAGATTCTCGGGCCTTCGAGGAAATCTAAAATCGTGCTGTGTGCCTATCGATCCTGATGATGCAGTATTATTTGATTGTGATTCTCCAGTCGTATGCCAGTCCTCAGATGAGTCGCGGAATCTTTGGAGGAGCCCCCCACGCTCAAGGTATTGCGCCGTTCCAGGCATTTCGTTGGAGCGACACACCTCCTTCTCGGACGGTCCTCACCCAATATGACAGAGAACCCGTAACCGAATCCAATCCTAGAATGATCCTGCAGAAATGGGCTTATGGTTGGTTATATTCTTTCGAGGATATTTGTGTTTTTTCTTCCCTGGAGATTTGTTTTATCGAACGATCTTTTTGATCAACTTAATCTCTCCGAATTTGCGACGATAGAGCGAGGGTTGAACAAAGATAGAAGTCGTTCCCAGTATGTACTCTCGACTTTGTACTCTTTTTTTTTTTTCTAGATCCAGGAGCAGCGAGCAAGTCAGATGTAATTGGTGTCGCAAATTTCGGAAACCTTGGCCGAGGGTTGGTGGATGACAGTTAATTGTTCAAGGATGTACTTGTATTCTGGTATTGTACTGTACTTGAGCCTTCTTCTTATGAGGTTGGTGGCCGTCGGATTCCAAAGCCTTGGTTCGATAAGGTTTGAAGGAACGTCTCGATGTTTATACCCAGATATGTATATACGGGTACAGGATGGTATATGTAAATATCCAAGGCGAAGTATGATAGGATGTTGGAAATGATTTGTTATGGTGGAAAGCCGATGAAGGTAAATTTGTAATGTGGATTATGGATTTTGTGCGTTGGTAGTAAAATTAGGTGGTTCGGCTGGTAGTGTAATAAGAGGAGAGGAGGAAGTACCGATAAGTCAGATAGAGAATAGGTAGGTAGGTAGTTTCTCAGAGGTGGTAAAAGTGTAAAAAGAGACGAGGCTTCCGATTTCTTTTCTTTGGGTCCAAAGAGAATTTCCTAGAATTCCTTTCTCTTTTTTACCAGTGCATTACACACACGCACACACGTCTCTCTTTACCCTGCCCGCTCTCTCTCTATATCCCACATACACACAATCTCTGTCCCCTTTCTCGATTTCGCTCCGACTGGGGATTCTTGGCTTTCGAATTGATATTGGTTGCTAGATATATCGACGGGGACGAGGATATGCGGTAAAGTAACAGGAAATCAATTCTAGTCATATGGATGGAATTGTTTTATTATTATTATCATTATGGTAGATGAGTGAATGTTCAAGGTTCTGTCTGTAGTTCAATACGAAACTACTGTACCGTTGTATGATCCGGGTGTATTATTCTTGTATGCGTATGATGGTGGAGTAGAACTAAATTGCTCCCCTCCACTAAGAAAAAAGTAGATTGTCGCACCGAAAGAGCAAAGACCTCGAATGCTTGCTTGTTTGTGGATATCACTGAAGTATGGATGGGATGGATGGGATGGGATGAATTGGATTATTATGGATTGTGGATTATGGATAGAGGGATGGATGGGTGGGTAGGTGGGTGGATGGACGGGGATTAAAATGTGATCAACGACCTACGAAATGTCAAATCGTTCGATTTAAGTGGTTACTATGCCTTTCATGGTGATGTAGACATAAGTGCTCTGTTCTGGTATTCATCCAGTATAGTTTACATTGTCTACATCTCTCAGCCAGCAGGGTTCTGACTACTGATGTAAAATATACGGAGCAGATGGTACCGAATTGAAGGCACACATTAGCTCTCCTGTCTCTTGATAATCCACCACCTCGATTGGCTCAAGATGGATTTGCGTACTTGAAATGTCACGAATCACAATGCAACTTTGAATCTAGCGTCAGGAATTAACAAGGGAAATGGTAGCTGTTGGCTGCCGTGTTGATGGGAGAAACTAAAAGGCTAAATAGTGAAATCGAAAAGCCAAAAGCTTCCAGAATCATGAGTAAGGAAGGTTCAATCGTCTGTACTGCGTAGGGAACCCCTTTCATGTATAGAAAATAAGGAGTTCCATCATGAGTTGGTCTGCTTCATGGCAATGCTAGCACGGAGTATATTTTCCACGTTAATTATCTATCGACGACAGCATTGTGCTTTGTAGTATTCAGGTAATCCGGTATATCCATGAAGAAAGTGGCAAAGACTGATTGAGGGTTACTCCGTGGCTACAATACAATATGGAGAATAGAAATAATATCTGATCGATCCATCACCGACTCTCCAAAACTTCCCTCAGCTTACTCACGAGACAGAAAGAACGGAGACTCCCTCGAAACCAATCCTCCCCACATTGGAGACCGAAACAGGATTCAAGGATCACCTCGAAAAAGCTTTTACTACTGTATGCCCTAAGCTGTATGCTGTAATGTACTGCGAGGGCTGCAAGGCAATAGCTAGGGATCCTGAGATACCTTGTGCTTTGCTGCTTTGTGATTGCCAGACAAAGACAAAAGGTTGCTGCATGAAGAAGTAGCTTGGTTACTTGGGTTGGGGTGAGACTCTGCCTACTGTATCACCGACGCAATCCGATCCTGACCACAATTCCGCGTTAGCTTGCCCCCCTTCTCTCATACTTCGCTTCCTATCCTCGATATTTGTTCGGGCTTCAAGCCTTCAACTCATGCAAGATACCTTCACCTACTGCACCGTAACAACTACTATCAACGCTCTTGCAGTAAAGGAATAAAACTAAAATGCATTCTCGTCATTGCCAAGCTCAATTTGTCCCCTTCCATGTTCGACGAAACGCAGGCCGGATCACACGAATATCAAATTTCATATATTAAATTTTGACCATAGGTAGAGTAAGGTTACCAAGCCCACAAGTTACGGGGCTAGGGAGCGACGAAATTAGCATTTGGGATAGCATAGCAGAGGTCGGTAAATGTCAATCGAATGCACAGCTCAAAACTACCAAAACTACCTTGAAGATTCTCAGGTCATGGAACATATCCGGTGTGTTGTGTGCTGAGTGCTGACGGCGGACGGCGGACAGTTCTATTCCCAGATGATCGAATGGCTGAGGGCAAGGATTTGGAGCTTGACATTACCTTGTATTTGTCCCGCTGGATGGCTGAATTTGTGTGGGTGAATCGCGGCACCATGGGTGACCTTAGTCAAAGTGGGGCGTGTAAGTGTAACTGAATATGTGAAAGTCAAGTAAACATGGCGACGACAAAGGAAGCTACCTCGGTGTGATTTGGAAGAAGTCGGCGGGAATAGACTTTGTTGAAGCCACACGGCTGGCAACAGTAACTGCTACTTTTCACTACTTCAGCACGGGTATTTGTCCGTATCACTCGGATTCACTCCAAGAAGAGAATTAACCGTTTCATGTTCGACAGAACATCGCCAATGTGAATGAATAGACTTTGTGCTTCCCCAGGACTTCCCAGCCTGCATTCATCAATTAAATTCGTCAAGACTTTTGGATGATTATAAAGTTTGATTACACCAAATTGAGTATTAAACACGATCATTAGCATCACTTTTCCGAATATCATCTCCTTTTCAGTCGTAGTTTCATCCATATGTGTATCCAGGGTTCTACACCTTTTTCTGGGATACCATTGCACTGAAATGTGATTGGGCAACAAAAGCATGTCTGACAACTTTAAAAATTGTGGTCCTTGTCTAGTTGACATCGGACACAAGATTCTGATTTGGGATGTGCGAACTTACAAAAGTGGGATTCCGACTTGTGAAAATGGAGACTCAATTTGAAAGACAACGTCAGGTTTGTGAAGATCCCCGAGATATTTGGGGAGGTGAAGAGGAGAAGAGGAGAAGAGAGCTTCTGTTTCAATGTGTGCGCCGTATGACTGCAGGAGAAGTGAGGGAAAGAAACCATCACATTTCGAATTCAAGAGCGAGGGCTCGCGGGTATTTTCATTTTGATTATGGTCTAAAGGATAAAGGGGTACCAAATTTTGGAAAAACTGTACTCATACACTTGATAATTAACAATTTAGCATCTGTAATATACGGCAATGCTGTGTTAGTATCAATTGATATTTCATCCGGTCTGACCATTGTGGTTGGTGCATGAGCCTTGTCCACTTCAACTTCCCCTTCTCGGCTACCCCCTCATCACAAACCCTCGTCGTTTGTAAAGCTCGACATCTTTCTGCACGGACGACGAAGACAAGCTAGATTGTCTTGGTGCGTAAACATTCAATATAAAATATAATATGCAAGTGCAACAAGTCTAAGTACGTACGAAACATACAGACAATGTACCTTATACAAGTAATTCAATCTCCGTGCTCACTGCGTGCACTTGAATCGTGCATGGCATACATAGTTCTATCGTTGGGTATGGCGCAACTTGGATCACAGCGGAAAGCCGACGGGTCGAACGGATTTGGTATACAAGTCGTTTGAGAGGCATGCATTTCAAGATCGCCGCAAACTGTTTGTCTCTTGTGAGCCTCCCAGTTGCGCGTATGTGACAATGCCTCCGTAGATCGACTATGGGTTGTTCTCGACTATCGGCGTTAATTCTCTTTAAGAACTGGATCATCCATAGATGACTGTGATATCAAGTGTGAATAGTAATCTACTTCATATCCGGTATATAGAAAGCAATTTACAGGATTAATTTGACGTCAGTACACAGTACGCGAAAGTATCAGTAATTATCAACCTGGTTGCGAAAGCGGTTCTCTCCCTCGCCCCTTCGCGGGGTTCTCGTCGTAGGTGTAGGGGGCATAGTGGGGTGAAACCTCCCCCCTCCATGAACGGATTCAATTGATCCATACACACAGACTTCATTCAGCCTGAAGCTTTACGCTCATGATGCCATCCATGATTGTTGATCATGCTTCTTGACGTGCAGATGGACCAAAAGCGATGTGACATTTCATCACTATCAACTCTCAAAGTGACATTCACAGCTGGTAATGTTTTCATTTGATTTCATGTATCTTTACTCGTCACATATCTCGGACCGATGACTTCACCATACCTCAACTTCGTTCATGTCAAGTATTTTAAGAAAGATAATTGGATATCTCGAGGAGAGCAGTCATTAGTTGATGGATCTTACCGTTAGTGCTTGGAGTCTTGGATGCACACTTCCTTCCCAGAACCATATTTCCGGAGCGGGATCGCAGCAACAAGTCTAACTGTGTATAACTAAAGAACCGACTGAAATTCCGAAAGCTCCCGATGATTCGACACACAAATCACAGCTAGAAGAGTACTCCCGTACGGGAATTCCCGATTTGGACCCATTTGCTGATGCGACGTCGTAAGCCTGCCCATTGTCAAGAATGTCATGGTCGTTAGATTCGATGATTCCAAAAATTGTCATTATTTTGATGTAGTCGCTCGGCCGAAGACCATTCATGCATGGATAAATGCTTTAACGGCTCTTGTGCATATGGAATATTGAACCGGGAAATCCTAACAAGAAGAGCCTCAAGCAATCTAGATCTTAGGACCCTTAATATCAGGGTTGGATTTTTGGAGCCCCTTCGGCGTAACTGTTTGTTGTCTTTCGCTTCATGAATCGTGCGTGAGTGGATGTAGACGCAGGCTTAATCTTACTGTTATTGCAGACTTCAGATCGCAGGATATGCTAATTGGAACTCTTGTAAATCGGTTGACGGCATTATGAGATTAAATATACTACAATTTTGGCAAGAATGTGATTGTGCACTGCACTCTGAAAGGAACTTGAAATCGTTTTAAAATCCGGTTGTCGCGGCTGCAGTGTAAATTCGTGATCCGATGTCCAGCTCTCCATAGGCAACCTGAGAACTCACCAGTGACAACCAATACGACAAGACGGAAGAATTTACAAGCGAAAAAATAGACCTAACTTATTTCTGCGTAGTTTGCACGCGACAAATCACTGACCGTTTGTTAGAAACAAGTTGGAGCAACTTTTGAACGGGTTCAAAGTGGACATCGCCGTCCCCCATTTTGGGGATAGATTGAAAATCCACTCATTTCGCATTCGTTTTGCATGTGAAGAGATCCATATCGGGTCGTTAGGCGTTGCAGACCTGCATGCAGTTAATAATTTCTATTTTCCGCCTTCTTTTGAGACAAACACCAGGAATACCTCGTGCTAGGCCCACCGAATTCGGAGCGACCGCGGTGTATTGATCGCAAAAACGTTGTAACTATTGGGGCAGAGGCTACTTTGAGTATCAGGGAAGCGAAACGACTAGAAATTAATTAATTGCTAGCGATTCTTCGTGGGGGAACCATGAAAAGTTCAAATGGTGAACACTGAACAGCCAGCCACCAAGGATCTATTCTGCATATTCTGCACGGCCATGGAATAACATGTGCTCAGCATTGGAGGTGCATATGCGGGGGCAAGATGGGCGATGACTGGAACTGGGATTGCGTACCCTAGAGAAAATGCTCGTCAGGATTTCAACGAATGGCTGCGAAAAGTAGGCGAGATAAACCATGGGATAAAGTTGCGACCTTTGCGTGGGGGTTCAACAATGAATGAATGCGAATTACGGAAGGGCATATTTGATGTCAAAAAGGGAAATGATTTGATGTCCTCGATGGGTTCCTAGCTAGCTTTGAAAGTTCGGAGATGTCGTCCGTTGGATAAATAGAGGAAAGGAGGAATAGGTTCCCGATGTAAGGACTCAGGAGGAATCTGCCTTTGAATATCAAGCTTCGTGTAACCTTTGGTCTGTTTGATGGTCGTGAAGATCGATTTCATAAAAGATCGAGTTGTATGCCTTGATAATGATATGTCGATAATGGATCTCGTTTATCGTGGCAATTATCAACGGTAGTTGCGAATAAGTATAGGTGTGTAATTGTAAGTCTTGTGTTCTATGTATGTATGTATGTATGTATGTACGTATGTATTGATCGTTATGTTCGGTTATGTCGAAAGAGATGGCCCATGGATGAATGCCTCAATGTTCTTTGTATATCATGTGACGTCCATTGATTTGAGTCGAGTTCGAGTTTCTTCATGAAAAGTTCCAGTTAGTTGAAAAGTCGTACATCGCATCACTCGATGATGGAATATGATCAATAATACTTTTAACATGAGGGCACACGACATCTTATATAACCAACTACCTACTCTAATCACATCTGCATCACGCCTTATCTATTTCTTGTCGGTTTCAACATCGGGTCTACAAATGATACCATCCTGCACAATCTAATCATGACCGACAAGGTATTTTGCATTCCTGGAAAAGGCTGATTGATTATATCTTGGCCTCCTATTCGGTTCACGACGACGCTTGTACCCATTTCTCATTCCGCTGATAACATAGATGATGATAGATGGTCATATCGAGAAGAGATAAGTGAATATGTGCCTTTCTATTTGGCCATTTGCTGTTATGTGAGGGAAGGTCGCACAAGATCGGGAACGTGGGTCCCCAGTACCTTTGGAGATCATTTCCTTCTTTTTCCCTCAAGATACAACAACCTTAATAGGCAGCTCAACCTTTCCCTTCATTGGCTTTCCCTATGTCCTCTATGCCCTCTCAAAGTCCATATTAATGTTTAAGGAAACGCAAAGACTCAGGCATTAGTCATTCATCCTTATAAAACCTTATCTTGCTCAGTATCATGTCGTTGTCTTCCTATACATCCGTCTGATAGTTGTCAGGGGGTTGGAATGTTGTAGCAGATAGGAAGCCCTTGATAAATAAATCTCCATTACATTGATTCTACCGTCCTGTTTGCCGTATTTCTACTTTGTCCTGTGGATAAAAAGTACCATGTGCGAGGTGGATTGATAGGGTAAAATCGACCCGACGCAGCATCTTCTGTTTGCCTTATCTATGGCACCAATTCTAGAATTTATCTCTCAAATGTCGGCTACTTCATGTACTTCCATTGTAACATTTGTTCGCTGTTTAGTTATCATCTGAGTTTTTCTTCCCTCAAATCCGGGGTCGGATTGTCAGCCTAGGGGTTTCGCATTCACACAAGTATTCACCATTCACTAGTTACAGCATACAGTACAGAATAACTACAAGAATGCTCCGATAGATTATTAGTTTCTGGTCTACAGCATGGAGTATGATCACAACTTGAATTATCCTTCAATGGACATCGATAAGTCATCGAAAGTACCGTTCACGCAGCGTTCATTTTCTCTACTGAGATGGCGGCACATATTTCTTCAATGCTATTTATATCACTCAACGATGACGATAATTTATCGTTATGACTATGGCTAGGCAACTTCGAGATTCACCTTCTTTGTCCCTCACATGATTCCCAAAATAGGGTGTGAATCAATGGGGTTTATGCTTTGTCCGTCCATTCACACACATTAAGGTTCAACATCGAGTTCCTTTGATAAAGTCGATCTAGTCAAAATGGCTCTAATATCTACCCTTCGCGAAAGCTATGCTAACTTATGGCTACCGACTCGACAAACATTACTGTCTCATACAATACGACAACCTCATACGATATGACGACCCCGAACTATTCTGAAGAGGTTGGCGATGCAGTCTCGGCCCCGGTAGGCATTTTGACATCAGCAAACCCAAATTTGGTCATTTCGATCGATACTGCTAGCATCGCCACATTGACTGGTAGTACACTAGCTGCTGGTGAAAGCTCGATATCTCAAACAGCGTACTCGGTACCAGATCCTAACGTCTTCGTACTTACTACCTTTTCAACCACAACTGTCCCATACACAGATCCCGTTGTTCAAGTTCCTACTCAACCAACCGCTGATAATGTCGAACCTGTCCCCGTATCTACTTCCCTCATTTGCGGTTTTCCTGTAGCCGTGACACCCTTGAGCACTATAGATATCGCCCCCTCTGTTACAATACTCCCGACCATCCCACCTACTGCTCCTCCCCTGCTAGATTCCACGTCATCAACGTCCTTTTCAACTCTAACGCTGTCATATGTTGATCCTACCACTTTAGAAACATTGTCCTCTGTTCCACCACCAACACCAACACCAACACCACCGCCGCCGACATCGTCGTCATCATCGTCATCATCGTCATCATCATCCTCAACCAACGGCCCCACCCCCACCACTTCTAGCCACTCTTCATCCAATTCTGTCGTTGTCTACGTCGGAGCCGCCATTGGTGGTGCCTTATCTCTCGCCATCTTGATCTTCGCAATCTTTTGTCTTCTCCGGCGCCGCAAACGCAGACATCCAAAACACCATCCAGACCGTCCAGCTTTCATTGGCGGCTACGAATTAAAACTAGATAAAGTAGGGGATCTGCAACGTGTTGTGCATGAGAAGAGAGTGAGGAGGTATACATTTGAGGCATGGAAAAGAGGGGTTGTGCCTGATATCGACTCGGATCATGTAGCTGGGAAGAGCGAAGTTCATGTTACTGGTGGAACCCCTTTGACTGGGTATTCAAATTCTTTGGATGAGCTTGCAGAAGATGCGCCTGTGTCGGAGGCTAATGAGGAGGGAGGATTAGTCAGAAAGGGTGCAGAGGCATCAGTTGAAGATGATCACGATGAATATATGGTCTCGCCAATCGAGGAGCAGGGAGAAGAAAGATGGCTGGAGGTGGAAGAGCAGAAAACGGGAAAATCACTATCTGGTATTTTCCCCTTGATTTTTCAATGGGAGAAAAGAGTGGACCAGAAAGGAGATTCGGCAACTGGTACGGTTGAATAGACAATGTAGATCGAGGATTTCTTTACACTAGACACATACAAGAAGAGAAACATATAGAGGCACTGTAAACATTACTTTCGATAGATAAATATATCATAGCTAGCGGGCTCATAGAAACGCAGATTCCTCTTAAGCAGCACCTATAGATAAACATGTCTTACACTGCAAGAATCACAGTGACAAACATACTCCTCCATATCAAACATCAAATATCAATCCCCATTCATCCCCTCACTCTGAATCACTCATAAAATCTAGCATCTAGAAACCTGTTTGAGCTAATTGTCAATATCAATATTTCTTCTATATCGATAAATATCTACAACTATAAGTGAAAGTTCCTCTATTCAGGTCATCGCTATTAATTTACACTCTTTGTGAGGATTCCTTCTCAGCTTTTGAATTCTGAGGCAAGCTGTAGCATAAAGACTAGAGTAAAATAAACGGTTTCTTGGGGATTGCAATATTGATGTAACTAATAATCTAGAATGATACGTGTGGTGTCATGATCTGATCTAATTTTCCCACAAGCACGGGATCACCTCAATCAGACGGGTATATGTGGTAGTGGTTAACGTTGACGCCGCAGGTCGGCTCGCTTTCAGTCCTTCAAGACTCTAGCTCAACGTGACTGACAGCTGGGGATGCGATTATATTCAAATCTCTTGATATTCATTTACACCTCAAAACGATTCTCACTTCCCAATCCGTATGCTTATGAGCCAAGTGTAGATTTTGATACGGAATTTAAGAAAATTCAATCCGGCCAATACATCAGGTGTATTCCAAGTAGATAGAATACACTGTGAAAATTGCAACCTACATTAGTTCTTCTGCTCTCAAACTCGGAGCACAGCTCACTTCCACGAAGACATAGATTTTGCATTGAATCCTTATGCTGACTTTGCAGCTTTTAGGGGGTTGTGGTAGCATTTGCTTTTGCCTACCCCTCTCGTATCAAGCATCGCTTACCATCCACTTCCACTGTACGTCCCATTGGAATGTTCGCGACGCCAGCGCTCACTATATCTAGTACCTCGATGTCTGAATGTCAAACTGCAACACAAGGAACATTAGGTCCGGTAGATCTGGTTTTTAAGTTGAGGTTAATGGAGATCTTACCTCTCCAGACGTCAGGTCGTGAAGTTGTCACTTGTGCCGATTGGAAGAATGCCACGAGCTTGGAGCAATGCGATTGGGATGCATATTTCGAGAAAATCAGTGCCCTTATGTGAGAATCAGATATTATCAAGAGATTCGGAACAGCAAGTCTACTATTTAAAACCCTGATGGACAACAAGCTACCTACGCATCAACTACCCATAAAAGTGACTGGTGTAGTGAAGTTCCATTTGAGAGAATGGTTTCTTAGCAACCAATAGTTGCCAAGTTACAAGCCTAGCGGTGTAATAACCTCATCCTCGCACATCCTCGCTTGTACACTCAATAGCTGCCCTACTAAAGTTGAAGTTTGAACGAACTTCTTCACCTCCTCAAATGCAACTTCCGCAAACGATACTTGAGATTCTTGCTTGTTTTTTCTTGTTTCTAACGCCAATTTATAAATCGTCATTCCGCTTTTCTGTCACGGTACACTCCAAGTGGAGAAAAACCAGAGACTTCGTAAGTTTTGTCGGGCAACTAATGGCTTATGTCAAGGCAATCGATAGGTGAGATCGCGGATGGAAGTCGAGGTCACTTCCAGGTAGTGTTGGATACAATTAAGCTGATTGGAAGATTATGTCGTGCAATTAATTACTAAATCCAGGTGCACAATTGCCGGCTCTCCTACAAGAACCCGGCAATGAAGCCGATGTGCAGTATACTCCATATGTGGGTAAATTTCTTGGACTATGGGGGCCTCGTGATCAGTAAGTCTAGATACATTCCAGAGTGTGAGGTAAATATTACGCTAGGCTCGCTGGGGCTGTCCCAACAGTGTAGACTGCGCAAAAACACCTCGTTTCACAACGGATGCTCATACCGTGAATACATACATATTAGATACATCAAACGATGTAGAAACTATGCCTGATTCAATATATTTCTAAGAGGACTCGGTCCATTCGTATTCTGTGCTCTTCTTCTCGCCCGAAGATATCTGTTGTGTTTCCGTTCTTTCTTGATATCCAGTTCCATAACCCTTCGCACTGCGGCATGTTTCGGCGGAACAAGTGGATGTTTCTTTGCTGCCCACGGTACTATGTCTACAAAGAACTTTCTCTGCTGGGGATCCAACATATTAATCTCAAGGCATCTCTCTTCCGGCTCTCCTTTCAGTTTTGAAAAGATGTACAAATAGCGACGTTCTTGCAAGATATAATACGTTATCCGGACTTCGAGGTTGGTGGATCGTCGTCGTTTTGGTGACTGTGAATGAATGGTTGTTAGAATGATGCGAATTTTGAAGAAGGTGCTATGCAAGAAGTGGAGCGAAGTATTCATATTGAATGAGTTGAATACTAACCTTGCCCACTAAACACCACATCGCCTTGCGACTCGCATCGTACCAATGACCATCGCCTGTGCGAAACACATATTTGAACATCTCCCATGCCACAGCAGAATAGTATGCATGTTTTTCATTGATCCCATTCTTTCGCTGACAGTCAAGATATAAGAGCATCGTCTCAAGAAATGATGCTTGTTTCCAGTCCTTATCGTTCAATCCCATTTCTCGCCTTAAATCCCGACGGCTAGGCCATGACATGACCGAAGAAGAGCAAGCGTCTAGCGCAGCACAGCAGAGCACAAAGCCGATTATCTCGTTGAATGTATCTCTATTGCTTGCAGAATTGTGGTGCAGAGTTGAGCGACGACGAAGGCAGAATTAAATGAGTATGTTAGTGAGATGCGATGTAATACGACACGGCAAATGGAATGGGTAATGTTAATTGTCTGAAGCTGTTACTAGATAGAGGTCAGAGTGAAGAGAATATCGACGAGAGTAGAATAAAGTTGGTACTATCACTGTATCAAGTTCTCTTCGTTATAGTTTTCAACACGTCCCATCCGACACAAGCACACACGCGCATAGGCCCAGGATAAATAAGGCACCTTTTGTAACAAGAGTAATTTTATCAGGTTATATGTATACTAGTTTAATTTAGATCTAGTATTGATCTAAATATAAATATTTTATTAATTCTATTCTTCAATCTACATTTTTATCTTTTAAAACAAATCGTTTTTCTAATAACATTTATAGGATTTCTTGATTTTGTTTTGGGATTTGTATTTATTCAATTATTTATATATATATAATGTTTTTTTGTTTCTGAAATAATCGTTTATATATTTGTAACGATCTGGTCGAGGCAGCGGCTGCCTGAGGTTTCGTATGGTTAAGGCTAATAATCACTGGTTATCCACTCGAAGGTGAATACGTTACTAGATCAATTGGAATGTAGGTAAACTAATTGATAACTAAGTTGAGCACGAAGCTCCTAAACTATGAAACTATTCTGACTATATATTAATGAATGTAAAAGAGCTTTGTGGAGCCCTAGAGCTCCAAAAAGCTCCTGGAGCTCTAGGAGCTTTCGAAGCTCCCAAGGCTCCTTATCACGTGATTAGGATCAGACTATATGTCCGAGCTCGCTGAAGGTGGGGAGACCATATGAAGCGGTTGCCATACAAATTTGTATACAAGTTGCTTTGCTTTTCAAGGAGGTCCAAGCTCATATGGACAGGTTGACTGTTGCCTCTCAATACACTATAATCTTAATCGTAAATCGTGACAAATAATATAATAAAATGAATCGATTTTGTTCTTTATATTTATAATATTCTGAAAAACTATAATATTGCTATTGTCAGTTAAATCGAAGATATCAAGTTACAATTATTTGAAAGATTTTTTGTCGAAATCTCAGATCTATTCGATTGTTACGAGGGATGCGATCTAGATCACGTGGAAGTGGCCTGGATCCTCGAATGGTTTATAACTAGGCGTCAAGCAGGAGCTTTAAAGTAATATCAATGGTTGCAATTCGTAACTAATAGTAGAGTATACTAAATGATTGATCTTGAGCACGAAGCTCCTATATACAGGAAACCCCTCTGGTTTATATAGATCTTCGTATCCTTGTATATGTAGGGTCCATCACGTGATCTCCACGATCAGACTATATGTCCGAGCTTGCTGAGGGTGTAGCGGAAGCTCTTGTTGGTGAACTTATACACGAGTACAGCGAATGCGGGGAAATGAGCGCGGAGTACATAGAAAGGTGGAGACAATGATGGAGTCGGGAAAGGAGAAAATAAATTTAAGCACGTACCAGTACAGTATTCTCCTAAAATTTTACTGAAGGTTTTATACGGGTACTTCTACTTCTTATAGATTCACATTTCCTCCGAAGCCTGAAGATACTAAAATGTAAAAACTCGAAAAACGATGCTAAAAACAAAAGGACATACAACAGTAGGGATTCGCTGGTGGTCACCCACCCAACTACTAATCTACCGATCTGAAGCTTGTGTATGGCAGAGCGGACGGGATGCCCAATTCTCTTCAGTCTATGGTCGTATGTGTCAGAGCGGACGATTTTAGAAAATATATGAGATAGACCTTATGCGCTGATTGCGTGGAAGAACGTGGAAATGGGGCAGTCACGCTGTACTTCTTTTAAAAATAACATTCGAGTGAGATCCTGCAGTTGCTTTACTGCTATCTATCTTTTCGGATAAGTTATAAGGTTAATGTTCACAACCCACCGACTTTATCATTAGGTTCTGCACTTTTCTCGCGTGCTCATAAATAGTTACTACAGGACTTGCGTATATTATACTCCCACATCTCGCATGCCTTTCGCTCAGGGTAAGAGAAGCTTGATTGGGCTACCTATATATTGGAAGTATTCATTTAAAAGAACTGAGCCGAGTGTTATATACAGTCTAGCTTATCCTGTGTGCTTCCCGACAAAATTATCCACTGGACTGGAGAGGCTCACTTCACAGTCAACTACCCACTTTCTACACCTCCGTCGTTACCTACCCATATGCAAGTAGGAAATTCTCTAGCATAATTCATCTGGTCCCATAAAACCTCAATCTAGCACCACCCCTATGTTTCCCTAATTTACCACCATCAGCGCACGCGTTCCGTAGTCTAACAAAACCCCTATGTATCCGTCTCACAATTCAGAAAGGACTTCAGATACCAGAATGAAATTGACGTATCCATCCCGTGAGCGTATTCCTAACGTTGAAATCACGTCCCCCAATACACAAAGATTGAATAATCATACTATTCAAGAAAAGATCAAACACTAATAACACTATCCGATAGCATTGCTTATCATGATGCGAAGAAACAAGATCAGACTAATTAATACTGGCCATATGATTTCTATCAACATGTGGGGCCGACGAGGCCATTCCTATTAAATATTGAGAGACAAAGGCAGAATCAGTAGACAATTAGGGAGACTGCCTCGTTCCTTTGTGGATTTCTGGAGTATACCGAGATACTAAAGAAGTACCGAATGTTGCGAACCAAGAGATTCAGCTGGAGAATGAGGTCTTGCTATATTTCACCGGGAAAAGGCCTCTGGCTCCTTGTTGAAGGGGTCATTGTTATGACCTATTGGAAAGAACTTAAAGGGTAGAAAGAGCAGTTCGAAAGAGCACCTGCTCAGTGCAAAGGACTTGCTCGGTTTTTGGCTTTTGGTGTATTTAACTGGGACTTGTGCATGCGAGTTTCAAAATGACACAAGTCGCTGTCATACCTCTTTGGCATTCACATTGCAGGCTACAATGATAACGGCAGAGATACCTGAAATTGCTAGACTATCTTCATAACTGACAGGCTATTGGTGTGCCTGTCCATTGAAACTAGGGCAAGAAGCTCTTGACTACTGATCATATCACAGTCATATGCCAGAACAAGTAGATATTTATTATTAGGCAGCGATCACTACAGATCCGACGCCTGGGCCCTGACAACAAGATAGAGTTATAACCCGGGCGAAGCAATGCTCTGCATGTAACAATTCCTAACGGCAGTATTTTATTCCTCACATAAACTTCTACCTTCTGTTCATGATCAACCATCCACAGCTGTTGGTCGTTGATATCTTGGTCATGTCGTCCCCCACCTTCTTAAGTAATGTGGGTCTTTTGACATCTTGTGTTTATAGAATGCAATATGTTGGCTGGTCACCATCAAATATCCCTCGTGGCGCAATTGGCTAGCGCGTTCGACTGTTACTTGAAGCAATTCAAGCTTGCAGATAAATCGAGAGGTTCGTGGTTCGACCCCACGCGAGGGAGATATGCCTTTTGCTTTTGTGGCTCTTGGGCCGTTCGGCACAGAAAGAAGCACGTTGATTGTCCTAGGATGCCATAAAGATTACTATTTCCATAGATAGGGCTGCTATCTTGTTCGTCCGTGCAGGATCGTGGTCTAGAACGGTAAAAGCCACAGAGGAGTAGGGGAAAAGAATAAGGGTGTGCATGCTGAAAGCCTTCGTGGGAATCGTGGTGCTAGCTGGGACGGCTTTCTTCTTGGGCAACGTCGAAAATCGGCCATTCCATATCATGTTGCGTGTGTGGTTTAGGTATTCTGCCTCCATGCTCGAATAGATATGCGGCCTGTCTTTTGCCTCCTACACTTTGCTATCCATACCAAAACGTACGTTCAAGAATCGGAATCGGAATCATCCCTACGCTCTGCTGTCCGATTTGCCTGTCCCTGTGTCTGTCCATGATTTTGTTGTTGTGCGCTACCCGCGATCGTCTCCTCTCCTAAAACTTTGCTTGCTGCCATGAATCTATCGAGAGAATCATTAGATAATTTGTTTGCCACGAGATTTCTGTTCGAGTTCAAAAAGGAGACTTACAGTCCTCCGTGAAAAGCACCCAAGCCTCGTATAGACTCAGCTTGTATACTAGTATTTCGTAGAAGGTTCTCAAGATCTCCAAGATTGGCCGAGAGTTGAGCGAGTTGTGCGTGCAGGTGGTACTAGAAAAATTAGTCAGGATTGCTAACTGCGGCGTTGAAGTTTGGAGATGATAAGAGATTTTTGAGTGTCATACCAGTTGTCGAGGCTTGGTGCTACTACTTGGTGCCGTCGAGAGACGTGGTGCGTTGCCGCCAGGGAGTCGGGACGTCATGGTTGTACGAATTGGGTGTGAAAGATAAGAAATCGGCCCTGGAGGGCAGTAAGGCTGAAATACAATGGAAAGCTTAAAAGTAGAGATGTCTGAGCATGCGGTCGTGCACAAAATGGCCTGTTTAGGTGTGAAGAGAAATGGAGGGGTAGATGTTGAAGGCAGGAGGAGAGATGATCTAAGTTGCTACAACACTCTTTGCGCGATAATTGTAGATACTATGCAGCTTTACTTCTGAACAGTGACAAGACTACTGTCGTTGCTTTCCTTAGCTTTCAAATTATGTGAAACGTTTTTCCGTGTAGTGTTTTGTTGCTGTGTTGTAGTAAGATAAGAGGGTTGCGCACGGGCCATGCTTGACTTGACATACAAATATTTTTTCCATCTTTTCCTGCACTTCTACGTTTAATCGATCGGTCTTTTCTTCCTCACTGGTATATCTACCATTTTTAATATAGATTCGTTCTAAGGAGGTCAAGACGTTGATCTTGATTTGATTTCTCAGCTATCTTGCGGATTCCCCTTCAACACAATGCATAGCCATCCATCTAGCTAATGGATTGCTATCCAATGGCTGACCTCGGACTCTCGTGTGTATGGGATTGATATTCCACTTCTCAAGCAATAGATGTTCAATACACTGCCTGACAACACCATCAAACCCATGACCCATAGTCTCAATGACATGAGGATCGGGATTTTCTACACCCTCCGACTTGTCGTAGCAAAAACCGGCTGTGACTTTGGAAGTGCCAAATATCACTTGAAAGGACGGGGTGTCTTGCGCGTACCAGCCTGCCACGAAGTCTACTACCTGGCGAAATGTTGAGAAACTCAGTGCTTGACAACGCTTCCGGAATAAAACTACCCGGCAATTTGGTCCAGGCCAAGGCATAAGAGAAGCTTTGTCTGTATGCTCCCAATGCCATCCATTTCCCACAAAAACAACCTTGATATCATCTTTGATGGTGGCAGTGGCCAAGGAAAAAAGGCTGAAGTAGGTAGACAACCTCATGGAATGCGGAGTAAGGAGGTATATCGCATCGTGATCAGCGTTGAAGTATATGCGAGCTTGTGACGGCTGTGCGGCGAAGCAAAGCTTATAAAATCTCAGAGTCTCATCTCGGGATTCTTTGCAGATTTGCAGGCCGATAGGAATGGTGGCATTGCTCATGAAAATTTCTCCTCTAAGGGAGATGTCGATTAATCGAGGTCCGGGAAGCGATGATCTCCATATTTTGCGACGAACCTCGAGCGGAAGTCTTGGGAAGGGATAGAAGGTGGGTTCCGTCGTTCCTGATGCCATGTTTTTGTTCGTCGTATGGTAAATCTTTTGTCGAGCAAGTCAAGTTGAGGGTCAAAACCGATTCTTTTATTGTGACAACCGTCAGGGTGCGGACTATACAAGAAGGAGCCTAAAGGATCGTTTTTAGTAAATGGTGAATTACCACCAAATTGGTGCTGTTATAAGATTGAATTCACTTGTTTTTAGTTTCAGTCGACCAAGCAGAGCTCCAGGAAGCGTATCTTTTGTCAATGCAGCTATCACTCATTATTTCTAGTCTAAGTATCGAGGATTCTGCCATCTTATGCGTGGCTGAATTCCTGTTTTCCGTCCTTCACCATACTCCCTGTCTCATCACTACTAGATCTAGGTCTATCAAAATACCAGCAATATGCATCACTCTTTTTTCTTTCGTCTATTCTTCTTGAATAATACTACAAATATTGCAAACTCATTAGTTTTCACCAAATCTATGATATAGCAATCCCCTAAACTTACCTTTTCAAGAAGTTCTCCTTTTCTTGCTCCCGCTTTTCATTGCTATTCTCTCGCTTGCTTTATTCCTCGGATCAACTTTCGCGACGAGGTGGGGAATGTGAGATTTTTCTATTTTGAGGATTGCATTAGTTTATCCTCCTCATCTTTTGCTCTTGTATTTGTCTTCTGTCTCGCCTTAGTGGTATTTTCTTTAGATTTGAATGTTATCCCCGCAATGGAAAGGGATGGTAACCAAAGGTCAAGAGGAAGAACCGAAAAACATACGTTCCATCCGCCAAAATATCCTCAAAAACTCCGTTAAACCCCATGTAGCGTATCCATTACTCCAGTAGTTAGGGTTTACTATATAGCCTAATTCAAGACCCTGCGGTGAATGGCGGTTAGTTCCGACCATCCCTACACATTTGGACGGTTCTAGGAGTGCTTATTAGCATAGGAATGAAATGACGGAAAGAGAGAACATTAAATCAAAAAAAAAACAAGGTACGAGGCAGCGGCGATGAAAAGTAGGAAAAGACAACCACTCAACAAGCTCGAAAGCGTTGGAGCCATCTTTGCAGATGTTCATAGTCAGAATAAAAGTCCGAACACCTTGCTTCGGTCTGACTATAGAGGTGGCATGCGCACGTCACCACTACTAAGGTTGTAGATGCCCCCTCATATTATCCATACGCATGCTAGACTCTCAATGCTGCGCAAGAAATTCCCTCTACCCATAAGCAGCGTTCTGGCGAGTCACAAGCTAAACCACTCAAAAACTTGCAGGTGAATTCCCCGTATACTCTTCATGCAACGTGCAAACCATCTCAATCACCCGAGGGCCGTCACTTCCATTCCTAAGCTCCCTTTCTTCCTTCACCACGCGGGCCCCGACCTAAATCGTCCCTCTTCCACAAAAAAAGAAACCCACAAATCCCCAAAAAAGAAAATACTCACTACCCTCTCCATCCCCATCCCCCTCCGCTTTCAAAACAATAGCAAATTTATCAATTCCTTTCATCTCCCCCTCAGGATTATCTTCCGTTTTCGGCAAGATAAATTTCATAAGTTCTAGCGCTTCTTCTCTTGTTTCTTGAGTACCTTTGGTTCTTGGAGTTTGTTAGTTTGTTATGTATATGTATATATATATATATATATACATATTTTAGAAAAGTCGACGAGAGTGCGGAAATAGTTAGTAAAGAGGTAGAAGGATGATAGCAAGGAGAGGACTTGGAATTAAGAGAAAGAGGGAGAGTGTGGAAAAGGAGGAAAGAGATGAGGGAGTTGTACAAGGAAGGGAAGAGAAGGAAGGAAAATAACATACGACCAAAGAACCCCTCGTTCCTCTTTCCAAAATGCCCAAAAATCATCCAGATGTTCTTTCATGGTTAATATTTCTAATTTTAACGATTGATTTCTGGGAGAATTTTGAATTTTAGTTACGGTTTCAGTTTTAATTTCAGTTTCAGCTGGAATTTGTGATTGGAACTGGGTTTCGATATTATTAAACTCCATAATGTAGGTAATCTTAGGTAGGTAGGTAGGTATTATCAACAAATGAGTGTGGGGATGAAGAGAAGTTGAATTAGCGATTTATTTTAATATCTGATAGAAAGTTTAAACTAATCTTGAGAGGAATGGGGGACAGAGGATCATGATGATGATGATGATGATGATGATGATGATGATGATGGGGGATTTTATGTATATGTTTAGATTTAGGATTAGGATTACGATTATGATGATAAGTACGAGTATGTACGAGTAAAGAGCAACTTCTGAATATTTGATTAGTGTTCTTAGGTATCTAACTAGTACCTACCTAGAGATACGTAGAGATATGCCTGTGATATTTTATTCGTTATGACACATATGGCGAGAAGCGAGAAGTAAGGTTAGGTAACGGAAGCATGTAAGATTTGGGGCCGGCAAACAAAGTATAGTGAAGTGAAGTGAAGTGGAAAGAAACATTACATTTGCAATGCACACAAACACAGACAGGGTAAAGTAATCATCGCGGAATTCGTCATTTAGTTGGGGGGCCATTTTGTTATGTGTTCAATCATACGTAACCATAGTGAAATAGGAATACTGGACAAAAGCTATGGATTTCGGAATTTATACACTATCTATCCCAAGATCTTACATCTTACAATTCCTCATTCATATAAGGAATTGATCTCTCCATTAGATCCTCCACTTCCAATTCTTCTCCAGCCCACATTGCTCCACCTGGAGTCTTGGGTGGGATCAAAACCGAGCTCAAAACATGAATGACGCCATCCTTTGCAATGCCATCTTGAACACTAACGCTACTAAATCCATTAATCTTGATAGTGATCAAACCACCAAATCTTCCAATGTCGATGCTGAGACTCTTGTTTTCTAACAAGGTAGGGAGGTCGACGTGGAAATGTCCCTTGGGGATATCCGCAGCATCGATTTCATCAACAAGGTTGAGGCTCTTATCATCGGACTTGGCTTTGTAGAAAGCATCCGAGTAGAGAGTTTGGTTTGCAACGACGTGGTATTTGAGAAGGGCTTTTAGATACTTTTCGCCGTATTTGCTGAAGAGGAATGCATTGATTTTAGGGCCAAGCTTTTGGAATGCCCAGTTGCTTGGTGCAAATAATGTTCCTCCTGTATGTGGTGCTGAGGCAATGGAATCGAAGAGGCCTGTTTTCTCGAGACCGAGCTGAAGAGTTGAGAATTCGCCTGGGAGAAGCTCGATGATTTTAAGAGCGGGGGGAGGCGGGAGGAGAAGTGAATCGACGCCGTGAATTACTCCGTTTGTTCCGAACTATGGGATGTTAGTAATATGTTCTGAGTAGGAAGAGACAGTGAGTAGTACAATATTGACAGCAACTACTCTGCTGTAGAAGTTGACGGCTAAACCCTTGAGACCTAAACCAACACGGAGACGTTGAGGCTCATCCCCAAGTCTACTCTCATCCAATGTAGTTGGAATAGTGTGCGAAACGAGGACACGACCAGCTGGATAGAAATCTGGAGATACATGGTATTGAAGGATAGCCTTGATCAATTCCTTTGAAGGTTTCTTGTGGTGATCTGGGATCTTCTCAAACGCTTTATCAGTCGGTGCAAATACTGTGTAGTTTGCCTTTGTGCCATTCAAAGCATCAACGATATCCGGATATTCGTTGATGAGCTTAGCAAGCTTGGTAGTATACTTGCTACTGGCAATTAATTCATAGACAGTCCTATTAGGCTCTTCATGACCATGATGTGGATTCTTCGGGTGGTGCGGGTTTACGTGATGGGGAGGCTTCTCGTGGGGGTGGTCAAAGATATCAATATCCTCGACAGCAGAAATGGCAGAGTCTAACCAGCCCGATATATCAAACTTTGTCATTGAGTGATGACATTCAATGACATTTTGGGCTTTTTCACCAGCCTCGGAAAGGCTATCGATGGCATTATCGAGAGCATTCCCGCTGAATGCAACTGCATCTTTAAAGGATTTTTCGGCATGGGAGAAAACATTGTCTTTAGTCTCTGAAATTCTGTCGAGCCATGTTTTTGAACTTGTCTGAGATTCAATGATGATCTGATTGGTAATCTGTTCATCAGGAATAACGAAAGCAGTAGAAACTGCCGCAAGGGGCAAAAGAGTAGTTGAGAACTTCATACTGAAATAATTTGATGAGAAAAAGAGAGAGAGCAGGCGTGGACTTAGGTAGATATGTATATAAATGGAATGATGATCAGGGCCAAGATACTAGTAATCAATGACGCCTTCTCTGGCTGGCCGCGTAAACACAGACAGCTTTTCTGATACGAGGCAGCTCGGATTCAATTAGTTTCCGAAACAGGAGAATTTGGAAATGGATTAGCTTGAAATTGTTGATTCGATGTGAAGTAAAGGTTGAAGAGAAAACTAACGGAGAACCGGAATGGGACACAGAAACCGAGTTAATTGATCTTTATCTTTATTATACTTCGAATACCGCTTAGAGAATGAGTTTCCATTTGTTAGACAGTGGACCAAATGTCGCCATTAATCCACGCATGCTTACAAGAGAGGGAAGAGACGGAGGTGGTGAATGCTTGCGTGTTTCTTTGTAAGAAGACGAAATCAATAACATCATCGATCCAAGCAGGCGTTTATGCTGCATTGTTAGTTATGAGTTATGCAGCTTACCAGCCAATGATTTTGGTCGTTTTGGATTTACCCCTCGACCGGAGGTAACAAAGACCGAAGGACAAGGCGTAAATGAAAGTCCGTGGAACCGTTGTAACAAGAACAAGGTGGCATTTTGTGTACGGAGTAGAAAGGGTTGATCGGCTAGCGGCAGACTTATAGAAAAGACGGATTCTTGTGAAAATCCAAATAGATGATCGAGGAAAGGAACCGAGAAATTACGGGGTCCAACAATGCAAATATCGTTTTACCTGCCATAAATCCTAGATATATATCCCTCTCGCCTTCCCCAAGCTGCCAAAGTCCTGCAAAAGCTGGTTGGAGCTGATGCCCGAGTCGTCGTCATCGAGACGATAACGATAAGAAGATGAAATTGTGGGGAACACCTCTCCCGTCAACACGTTTATTACGACGCGACGGGTACCGATGACTGATTCCTTCCTCTCTCCATGTATGTTGAGCTTCATCCAGGTTCCGAATTCCAGGTTCCGGGTTCTAGCTCAGATCGAAATCGATACGAATCCCGTAAACTATAAAGATCTTATTGATCATTCCAAGCTGGAGCAGGTCGAGCTTCTCCCGTAGTCTCAAGCTTCAAGTTTGGAAACTCCACTCAAGGAACAGCTCCACAACTCAGGACCTCATACAGGGTTACGAAACAAGCTTTTTAGCATACATTCCAAAGAACCACCATGATACTTGGCGGAGGCTTTCAACCTTCAATCACTATGACCACGATTCCACAACGGCATGTTTCTCTAAGCCATGCACGTGAATATCAATTGGACAGGAAAGTATTCATCAGGTAAAAGAAACTCTCTCTATGTGGCTTTTGTGGCTGAATGCTTGCAGTTGGGAGCTCCTAGAGCTATAAATCAGAATACATCATCGAATGTCGTCATAAAGCTTTTCTGATGGCAGCCAAGTTATTGAATATCTCATGTCAATCATCTATTTACTTATATTCTCAATATCCCCAATACTGCTGACATTAACATACCCATTTCGTCCCTTTTGAATACTGCAAATACTAAGTATAACCCACTGTAACTTTCTAATTCAATTTGCTCACCATGTCTCTCGCACGCCATGTAAGTTAATGTTAATACCCCCTTTAGTGTCAAATTCCAAACTATCTCAGACTGACCAAATCTCCACTTCAGGTCGACCCAGATGAGATTGTTGGGAGTCTTCAACATATGCACATGAAAGAAGCTGGTAAAAAGCATATACATACCAAAGGAGGAACCTCTCATATCACCCCCTACTCTACTCGATATGCTTCCCAACAAGAAATACCCAAATTCCAAATACCACAAGACGGTGCACCAGCCGATGCTGTTCATCAAATTTTGAAGGATGAGTTAGATCTTGACGGTAGGCCTAATTTGAATCTGGCAAGGTTTGTTACCCCGTTTGACTTTCCAGAGAACAGAAAAGCCAGTTCACAATTACTAATTACACCACCAGTTTCGTCGGTACATACATGGAATCTCATGCTGAACAATTGATGTTCGAAAATATTTCCAAAAATATGTCTGATGCGGATGAATATCCAGCAATGATGCAAATGCACGCAAGATGCGTTTCCATTATCGCAAATCTCTGGGGGGCGCAAAAGGGAGAGAAAGCGATTGGTTCTGCAACAACTGGTTCTTCAGAAGCCATCCATCTTGGTGGATTAGCTATGAAAAGACGTTGGCAAGAAAAACGTGATGCTGAAGGAAAGGATAAATCCAAGCCCAATATCATTATGGGAGCCAATGCTCAGGTAGCTCTTGAGAAATTCGCCCGGTACTTTGAGGTTGAGGCTAGAATCCTGCCAGTCTCTGAAGCGTCGAATTTCAGACTTGATCCAGCCTTGGTGAGAGAAAATATCGATGAAAATACCATTGGTATCTTCGTTATTCTAGGAAGCACGTACACTGGCCACTACGAACCAGTCGAAGAAATATCCAAGATCCTGGATGAATATGAAGCCAAGACCGGCATTGATATTCCAATTCATGTCGACGCAGCATCAGGAGGATTTGTAGCTCCATTCACACATGCCAAAGCTGATGGTGCAAAATGGAACTTCGAGCTCCCGCGAGTCAAATCTATTAACGTATCCGGTCACAAATTTGGTCTAGTATATGCAGGCGTAGGATGGATTATCTGGCGCGACGAGTCGTATCTTCCCAAACATCTCATCTTTGAACTCCATTATTTAGGTGGAACAGAGACATCTTACACTCTTAACTTTTCTCGACCAGGTGCTCAGGTGATTGCTCAGTACTATAACCTCATTCACCTTGGCTTCAACGGTTACCGTCAAATCATGGAAAACTGTCTGAGCAACGCCCGTCTCCTATCCAAATCTCTCGAAGCCACAGGATGGTACACATGCGTTTCTGATATCCACCGCAAGAAAGGCGAACATAAAGCTCAAGGCCAAAGCGCTGCCGTCTTCTTCGCCGAAGATGAAACATCCGCTGATTATAACGCCGGTCTCCCTGTCGTCGCCTTCCGCTTCTCAGATGAATTCAAGAAAGAATTCCCTCACATCAACCAAGAAAGTGTCTCCAATCTTCTACGCGCCAAACAATATATCATCCCGAACTACCCACTTCCTCCCAACGAAGACAATATTGAAATTTTAAGAATAGTCGTTAGAGAAAGCATGAGTTTCGATCTTCTAGATCGACTGATTGCGGATATTTGCTCGACGACGCAGAATTTGATTGATAACGATAAGCAAGATTTGAGCATGTTGAATGAACATTTGAGTAAGGGACATGGAAGCGTGGAGAAAAATCATGGAAGTTTGGGACATAGGCATGGAAAGGGACAGGGTAAGGGAGGTGAAAGACCAATGAGTCATGGTGTGCATAGGGCGGTTTGCTAATTTGTGTGCAATGAATGCGTTTGTGGGATATGTGCGCATGATATAGGTACCTACTTTAATGAATTTATTAAGTAATTATTCAATATCCATTACCTGCCATGGAATTTAAGACTTACCAAGCGATCATCAAAATAATCAGATAAATTTTGATATGTATAAATATCTCATCCCATCTCATCTTTTCTATCTACCTATCTATACGTTCACCCGATAATTCTCAACTATCTAGGTATTGACCTACTAGGTAATCTTACCTAGGTGCCTACCCAAACACAGACATCACTCACGTATATATAGCTAGTCCCAATAAGCTAATATCTCTCTCGTCAAACCCCTTTCCTCTATTCTCCCATTCCTCAAATCTTCCAATCCGAATAAAAAACAACCAACAAACTAATCACATCTAATCAGTTCATCAACTTCCAACTCATCAACTCATTCTAATCACGCTTTAATTATATAACAAATTATATATTTTTAATCTTATTATATAAAATACACATTACAGTACAATACAATTCTAACCCCAACCCCCTCGATCGTACTCTTTTATTCTTCGAGTTTTGCAGGTATGGGTATACTTGAGTAACAGGTATTATAAGTAGATTCGATTAGGTTAGGATTAGGTTAGGTATATATCTCATTCCCATTCATCATGACATGATATCTTACAACTCACGATTCTGTGCGGGTTGTACTTTTCAAGAGGTTTTCAATATTTGAAGGTATTAAATGGAATTTGGTGCATGCTACTATTATATTCATATAGCACATACCCGAGTTAAAACTTAGACCTAGACCTAGAAGAAGGAACAGAACAAACCATCCGCTTAATTTCCCGCCATCAATTTCTCCACCGCCC